>CM038468.1:6842691-7403641 GCA_021464415.1 Lonicera japonica | reverse complement strand
CATAGATGCCTTGGCGACGCAGGCTTTGATGAGGGTTATCGAGGTAGAGTACTTGTTGAGCTCGAGCATAGGTTCTAGAGAACGGCAAATCTTATGTGATGTCGAACCCAATTTGGGGGTTTACTGGTTGGATCCGATCATTAACTATTTGTGAGACGGGCTATTGCCTGAAGACAGTGGGGAGGCTTACGAAATTCGAGCCCAAGCAAGTAGATATTGGTTATCACCCAAGCATAAATTGTAAAAGAAGTCCTTCTCTGGGCCTTATCTTAGGTGCATTCATCCAAGATTGGTTCAGAATACCTTCTATGAGCTGTGATTGAGCTAAAATATTGCATTTTTATACATATTTAGATGGCTTAATATGCATGAATTTGATTCTAATTATCCTAAATTGTTAAGATTTGAGTTTTAATCATGAAATAGGATAATATGTTTGTTTTTAGTGCATTTTATCTTTTTTACAGGTTAAAAATGAATAAGAACGAATCCAGAAGCAAATTCCCCCAAAATTAGTCATTGCCGGTCAAATTCGGAGCTAAATTGAGTTCAAGAAGTGAACCAAAATAAAATACCAAGCTCAAGCATTAAGGGGGTGGATGGAAGAGACTTTAGAAGCCAATAGAGCAATCCCAAGTAAAGAAAAGTCATTTGAATCAAACCGAAAAATTTTAGAATGAAGAAGAGATTCATCGCGCACAATGCCTTTGTTCCATCCAATTCTGGTATTTATCCATACTGAATTTGAAGTAAAATCTAAAAATATAACTTTTAGATTTTCGAGTTAGATACGTGTGGGAGAAAACCTTGCATTAAACCAAGTTCGAAGTGCAAAGTTATGGTCAAAATACGAACAGTGTGCCAAATGATCAAATTCTAGCTCGAATGAATAAGATAATTGAAGGTGCAAAAATTTATTGAATGTGATCCTAATCTAGATGGTTAGCATGGCAAGCTCCCTTCTTATGATCTTAGGTTCAAGTCCCGCGCACAATAATTTATGATTTTTCTTTTTAATCAATCTTCAAGCCCCAAATTGGGCCAAAGCCAATGACCCATTGGCATACCTAATTAAATTAGGTCAATTTATGATTTTTCTTTTTAATCAATCTTCAAGCCCCAAATTGGGCCAAGCCCATGACCTATTGGCATACCTAATTAAATTAGGTCTTCTCATATATAAATAAGGAGCATCCATCAAAATACAAGGCAACAGTAGCAGCCATGAGCAACACAAAAAAAGGAGCCTTGGGCACCATTGATTTTTTCTTCTCTCCCTTTATTCTTTATCCTCTTTAATTTATTTCTTTTACAACATTAAGGCTTAGTTTGTATCGCTTCCATTATTTTTCTTTGGCGTTAATACGGAGTTAGAGATGAAGGATTTGAGTACATCTTTGAAGATTAATTTCAGACTTGATCATTGTTTACGCGTTGAATTATTGCTTTAATTCCAGGTTTTAGTTTTAATTAATGCTTTGTTAATTATTAGTATAAATTTTGCACGCTTACGATTTTATTTAAATTTCAATTTGTGAACTTTTATGCGCTATTTTGTTTTATTAATTTATTAGATATATTTGGCTAGTTCGTTAGTTAGGAGTCCATAAAGAACGGGTATGCTGACGCGGTAGTTTTTCAGATCTGATTTCAATTCTAATTAATTTTTTATAGGTTAATAGGTCATTATAAATATGATTTTTATTAAATTATTATCCTAATATGCTAATTACATATTTTTATAATAAATTTAATAAAATATTTTTGACAAAAAAACAAAACTAGTTTGAATCATTATTTTTGTATTAAACCCTAATCGGTCGAGTTAGAGAGCATTTTATACTCTCTTAATTAGTTGGTTATGTATCATTTTAGATTTCAAACTTAAGTGCGCTATTTTTGGTAGTCGTTTTAATCATTACTTTTTGACACCGAAATCGCCAATTTTGTATTTTCACCGCCCGTTTAGTACAAATTTGATTTCAATCATGTTTTAACCTATTTAAATTAAATTGCGGGTTTTACTTAATATTTCTAAAATCACTTTTAATACAAGGATTTGTAGTGTTAAGCATTAATTCACTTTAATAAACAAGTGTTTTCGGTAAAATTAAGCAATGCAAAGTGATTCCATAATTAGTAGTGGTACGTATAGTTCATGTCATGCATGAATTATTGCGAAACATAAAAGTTTATGAGATCAATTAGCTTGTGAAAAGTAGGCTAATTTCTATAAAAAAATTAATTAGAAAAGGATTCCCGGTCCACCAAATTGCCCGTTGTGTTGTCCGAAACTTTTAGATACCCCTAACGCTTTTTATTCTTAATTTTAGTTAAATTTTTTCATGCATTTAATTAATTTAGTATGTTGTTTTTATTGTTTATTTTATTTAGTTTTATTCTATCTTCTTGTTATGCTAGTTTAATTTCCCTCAGCATAGTAATGTTTCGTTACCTTTAGGATTAGTTTTAGTTGTATGTTTTATTTAGTTTTATTGCCACTAGTTATTTTAATTATCAATCTACATTCCATTCCCTCCGTATTTCATCTTTTTTTTTCATCTTTCTCTTGAAAAAGACTTTCATAACTCAAAGAATTGTCCTCATCCCCGTGGACCGACCTCGGATTTATTGAGTATTTATCACCGAGTCAAACCGCACGAAGGAAGTTGTGGGAGTCAAACCAGTGGTCGATCATTAGCTCATCGGGCTAAGCCTCAAGATTATTGGTCGTTATGTATGCAAAAAGACGCTGTGGAATACGCCAAGAAATGCGACAAGTATCAGAAACATGCCACTATGGTACACCAACATACGACAACCCTCCACTCAATTGTTAGACCCTGGCCTTTTGCTATGTGGGGGTTAGATATTATGGGCCTTTTTTTCCAGGGACTAGGCAACAAGAAGTCCCTTCTGGTTGACACTGATTACTTTACTAAATGGATGGAGGCAGTCCGTTTGGTGAAGATTACGAAAACTAATGTCAAAACTTTTCAATGGAAGAATATCATTACTCGGTTTGGTATCACAAGAGTGCTTGTCTTTGTCTTTGATAATGGGACAAATTTGAGAATTAAAGGATCGAGCAATTTTGCAACTCTTACGGAATAAGACAACATTTTTCCAGCATCTCCTATGCCTATGGAAATAGATTGGCAAAGGCATCGAACAAAGTTATTCTAGATGGCTTGAAAAAGAGATTAGAAGAAAGGAAGGGAAAATGGGTATGGGAATTGCCCTTAGTGCTTTGGATTTCTATACAATGCCTCGTCGATCAACTGGCAATAACACCCTATTCCCTAACCTACATAACCGAAACGATCATTCCCTTGGAGGTTGGTTTACCAACTCTAAGGATAGCTCAAGTTGAAGGTGGGAATAATGAAGAAGCTTGAAAAGAAGCACTAGATTTCGCTGAATCCCGAAGAGAGGTTGATGGAGTCCATTTGGCAAACTACCATAATACCTTGGCTAAATAGTACAAAGCGCACACAAAGCCTAGAGAGTTTAAAGTTGGAGAATTAGTTTTGATAAAGGTGCTAGGCACAGCAGTGCAGCCCAGTCATGGGAAACTCGAGCAGAATTGAGAAGGCCCGTATATGATAACGTCGGCCAATGGGACTAGGTCCTACCGTTTGCAGGATATGGAGGGCTAGCCAGTTCTTAATCCATGGAATATAGCTAACTTGAGGAATTACCTTGGAAGAAGTGTCACCATTCTTTAAGCTAGCTAGTTCAGTTTTAGGATACAATTCAAAATAATGGTGATTAGGATTTAGTCCTTATATTTTTGACTTATGCTCATGAGTTTTTAGTTTCTTTTGTGTTCTTTTTTCTAGGGTTTTTTAGCTTATTCTATTTATGTTATTTTCACATTGTATATCTATACCCCCTCCCCTCCCCACGTCCCTCCTTTTTCATTTGTAATCCGTTGCTTTACTTTTTTGTCTTAATTAATTTCTTGTTATGTGTCAAGAATAAATTTGCTAAAAATAAAAGTAAAATATATGGATGGATTCCCCGTACTTAATTAATCCTTAGCTTTCCCCTTATTAAACATGGGAATTGATCAAGAGAATTCTCTTTTTCTAAAAATCTTGGATTCTTTTTGAAGACATTAACCAAACGTTAGAATCTTAAATGATGGAAATTTAAAATTTCAAGAATGATCCAAAAGAGTGAACCAACCTTAAAGTATTTGTCCATGATTTAGGAAGACTATTGCCTTGGAAAAATTAATATATGAAGGGATGCCACTAATTCTAGGGTAGGCTTAAATTAATATTTACATGGAAAAAAGTAGATGGTGAATATTATAATCATCTAGGGTAGGCTTGATAACTTACATTAAAAATAATATGATTTCATGGAATTTTTTTGCATGAAAAGATTTTTCTATGGAAAAAATAAAAACTTGGGGTGGGGGTGGATGTTGAATTACATAACAAATGAATTTTTTTTATTTTGGCTAAACAAATTTGTTCTCTGAAAATTAATTAATTCAGCAAAAGATAAGCGATCAAACATCACTAAACACGGAATATTATAAAGTTTTAAGCATTTTTCGTGTTAAAAAATGTTATGAAAAATAACCTTGTTATATGGTATGCATGATTAGGTTCTTGCCGTCGGTTCAACTAGTAGGGTAGTACAATCATACAAGTATAATGTACAAACATTGAATGCGTTCCAATGGCATTTCTTTAAGTTTGTAAGCCATTAAGAGGTTAGAAGCCCAAACTGGTAAACTTCGTTAATGATGCTATAGTCTCCCATCTTAAATTACAATTTTAAGGAAATAGATCGGTTTTTCCTTTTCTTTGTTCCTTATTTTCTTTTTTTGAGATCAAAGCGAAAAACTTCAGTAGTAATAAAAAAACATTATAATAAACTTGAACAAAATTTTTAAGGTACTACAAAAACTAGCCATATTATAGACCTGACACTAATTCAAGGTAAAACTTTGGGGGAATCAAAGGATATCAATGAGAGATACCCATGAAGTACGTACACTTACAAACGCATATGAAACTAAACAAAGCCAATCCAATCTAATAATTAAAACACTTAAAAAAATAATGGAAAAAGCAAGAAAACCAAACTAGCAAATAGCTATGCAAGGTACCCATGAACTCAGATCCGGGCCAGAGATCGATTCTAGTTTGAGTCATACATGGGATGGGATATGGGATTTTGTTTGTTATGAATGTCGTAAAAGAAAGAGATAACTTAGGATCTTTTGTTTTCTTTTCTCTAAACACGAAGGTAAGTGCATATCTTCGGACCTTGAGTTAGCTAGATATACCTTCAATGATATAAATCCGCTCTCTTCCATGTCGATCTGTACTTTTCAAACTAAACGATTGTGAAAATTGTTATAAACTTTATATGAAGCAATTTTAATTTTGTTTTTCGAATTGATAATAATAAAAATTAAATCAACACTAAAACCGAGTCCTGTGATATCCACAGTCTCGCCGCCCCCCGGTAGTGCTTTGAGGCTTATTTCAGTCCGTGATTTGCACACCCCCCTGCTAGGGGTGGCAATTTCAAACCGAAAACCGAAAACCAACCGAAAACCGACCGACCGACCAATGTACGAATGGTAACCGACCGACCATTTTTTGGTTGGTAACCGACCAATCGGTTACCCACCTAACTCGGTAGCGGTAGCGGTTTCATATATACGTTTTATCGGTTATTACCGACCGACCGACCAAAATAATTTTTAAACTCAATACTTCAATAATTAGTCAATACTCAGCACAACAAGACCCACCCACATACACACACCCACAACACACCCTCACACAAACACACACACCCCACAGACACACACCCTCATTGCCTCACACCCTCACTGCCTCACAGAACACACACACCGACCCTCACTGCCTCACAGAACAAAGTAGTGATTTTCCATTTCAAAGATTACTTATCAGGTATAATGTATTGCAATATATAATGATGAATTTTATATAGATATATATATGGTATTTACACTAAATATGTTAATATTTTATATCAAATAATTATTTTAATTATACCCTAATAAAAATTAATCTACGAATTTGACAGATTTAGAAAAAAGAAAATGAAATTACTTATTTTGAGACAAAAGGAAGTGATAATTATGAAAGCTTGGTTGACTAGATCTTTTGAGCAACTCAAAAATCTTGAAAGGGCGAGGAGGGTATGGTGCAAAACTGCAAATCATCATGATACATACGTACATATATATACACATACATATACGTATTTGCTTGATGGCTGCTGCTGCTATGTTTCCTCCTTGATTTTTTGATGTGCAGTGTGCACGGTGTACTACTGCTATTGCTTGCTCATTGCTGCTGCTGCACTTGGTTGGTTTTTACCGCATTATAACCGAACCGACCGACCAAATCGGTAAAACCGATGATCGGTTTACCGACCATATCGGTTCGGAAGCGGTTTCATAAATGCATATACCGACATTGGTCGGTTCGGTATAAAACCGACCATTTCGGTTCGGTAACCGAACCGTGGCCAGCCCTACCCCCTGCGCGCCTGTGTGCGAGAGAGAGAGCCTTTTATCTTGAATCATTCAACAAGGCATTCCCATGAGCTTAGTTATAAGCCCACATAATTTTTTCCATCTTTCCTATGTGGGACTACCCACTTTCATTGCATTTACCAACTTCAACTTGCTCACTTTGGGTGACAATTTCTCATTCACCACTTAACCATTTTGAGTATATAAATACATGATTTCGATGTACTCACGTAGGAGAATACAAATATATTAAGAATTTTCACAACCGAGTGCAAAGTCTTATTACAATTTTGCCTTCAAAATGATAAAAAATGAGTTTTCTAATACCCATTTTCTAACAAAAATTAGATCCAATTATAAATTAGTTTGACCAATAAACCGATGCCGACTCTGATTATAGGCGATCCAAGTCACCGCCTAAAGCCTCCGACATAACAGGGCTCACAATTTTTTGGGCCTTTATATATATATATATATATGTGGGTGTTATAGGGTTACATATATGTTCGTTAAAGGTACTAAGAATATTCTTTGGTAAAGTGGCTTCTGTGTTTGAGCCATGGCAATGATAGTTCCCTTTGTTTTTTCTTTTTTCTTTTTTTAAATGTTTAAAACCTGCTTAAGGCAATTTTTCCTTTTAAATGCACAAGCTTAAGCGTGCTACGTGCTTAATGCCTCGACGGCCATTAAAATAAAACTCTATCATTTTAATTTTTATTTTGACTAAATTATGAATGACTGAGAAATTTTAATAACTTTTTTTTTTATATATAATTTTCCAAACTTCATTTCGATATACTATTTATTTATTTATTTTTGAGAGTTAATTGGCATACTTACATTACATGAAAGTAGAAAACGGTCCTGAAAAAAGTTAGGGTCCGTTCGGTAACGTTTTCGGAGAATGTTTTCTGAGAATATTTTTAGAAAATGAAAATGAGAAAATGAATTTTCCGAGAACGAAAATAGTGAAAACATTTTCCGAGAACGAAAACAGTAAAAATGAAGATTGCAAGACTGAAAATGGTGAAAACATCATATTTGCGTTTTTGCGTTTTATGCTTTAAACTTGAATTCGTTTTCCGAAAACGTTTTTTGAGTTTTTGTCAATATCCCACCGAACGCATTTTTCATCCGTTTTTGAACTCAAAAAACAAAAACGGGTCTCTAAAAACGTTACCGAACGGACCCTTATTTATTACCTTTCTTGAGGTATTCAGTTAATTTTTTTCTTTCTTTTTTTTTATAAAGTCTTCATATTCTTTAACACGCCATTCTCTTTTTGACTAAAAAAATCGCAATCACTCTTTCTATATTTTTCAAATGTCATTGCTATATGATTTTTTTTTCTTGAGATTAAGTGTACATATATTACAAAAATACAAAAGGACCCCAAAACAAAAAAAAAACAAAAAATATTTTCGCAATAAAACCCAATACATAGTAATGTTGCACTTTGATCTTTCCAAATATACAAGGCAAGAAAGAAAAATTGGCCCGAAATGTGTTACAATAATTTCGCAAAACGATAATATTGGCAAGAAAAAAAAATTTAATACAATTTTGTTTTGCATGATGTGTTTATATTTTGTAACTAGTATATTTCTATTTGTCACTCAAATAACTCTAAAGTAACGTCAAATAAAATCCAATACAAAGTAATGTATTTGAAAACAAGAAGTAAAAAACTTAACTTTGCATAACCCAAAAAAAAAACTCTCATGTGTATTTTATTAATAAAGTGGTTTGAATTTATCACTTGTTAAAATAACTCTAAAATTAAGTCAATTAAATAATTAAACATAATAATATGCCAAAAAATATGCAATGCAAATTTAATTTTGCATGATACCATAAATATTACAATTTCAAAATCTATTGCAAAGTTAACGTTGCACTTCTTTTAGAGTTTGGTTAAAAATATGTCCTTTATTTATAATAATATTATTTTTTGGTTCTTTTGCAAGAAACTTTTTCAAAAAAGCCATATTTTTCAATATCCCAAAAAATTGAACCAACTATAAGGGGTTCATAATAAAATGTAAGCTTGTGTGTCTCAGAAGCGTTTGTTGCTATTGTGTTCAACAACACTGAATAGCTTTTCTCAACACTTGGACTTAATTTTATGCTTCCCCATGTTTAGTATTCTCTCGTGCTGGACAAGCACTCAAGTCAATTCAAGCTAGGTTTTTTTTTTCTTTTTTTCTTTTTTTGATGAAAAATTTCACCCTATATTTTAAGATTTAACATTCTGTTTTGGACAAGTTTTTATTACTGATTTTATTTACTCCAATTTGTTGCATGGTAAACACCAACCACAAAAACCATTACTACAAAGCAAAAAATTGTTTGTATTGAAAGATTTTGCTACTAAATACGACTTACATTGATAAATATCAATGTTTTTCTGGTTCTAATTAATATAATATCATTTATGATATCATATGTAAAGTCTTTCTTATATTTTCCCTTGGGGGGGGGGGGAGAGACACTTTATTTCATAGTAAAATTGGGAGGGCATGAGGGGCTGAAATCCTATAACTTTAAAATATTCATAGGTAAATATGATTTTATTAATAGGAATTATTAAATCTTAAAGGGGGAGGCGACTGCCCCTTAAATCCATCCTATCTACGTACAGTGAGACTTAAATTGGGTTTGGTGGGAATTGTTAACAGATTATTCCCTCTCTATGCTGATTCCTCTCTATGCCATTGTCTCCATTGATGCTCTCCATCTATGTTCTTTATTTCCTTTTTTTCATGTATTGCTCTTATGATGTTTTTATGTAATTATTTCTGTTTTGTTTTCTTGTCTCCTAGATCTAGTTTTGTTCTTGTATATATAGACTTCATCTCTTGTAAAGAAATCAGACAATTCTTACTCAATTGAATATAAACACTTCTCTTAATCTTATCATGGAATCAAAGCAAAGTTCTTAATTTTTTCTTCCCCGCAGCCAGCCTCTGCCTTCCTCTCTCAACCCACAGAACTCCATCATCTTCTCAAACACACAGCAGATACCACACCAACCAAACCATTTCCACATTTTCGAAAACTACCTAAAACATTGCCAAAACCACTCAACCACCTACCATTACCTTCGTCTGCTTCAGACGAACTCAACCGCACAAAACACGTCTCGAAAGACCCACCAATGCGCCCTCACGCGCCCCGAGAAGAACCTGTAGTCCGCCTCAACGCCACTCGCGCTTTACACGCGCACTTGCTCACTCTCTGCACGCTCCGCACGCGCGCGTAAGCTATACGCACTCCAGACGCTGCACGCGTTCCACGCTCCACGCGCTTCACGCGTTCCACGCGCTCCAGACGCTGCACGCGTTCCACTCTCCACGCGCCCCACGCGCTCTACGCGTCCACGCGCTCCACGCATTCCACGCTCCAGGCGTCCCACGCGCGCCTTCACGCCGTTAGATTCTTAACGGCAGTACCTTAACGCCGTTAATCTACTGTTCCAAAAAAAAAAAAAAAAACACTTGTTCCTAGGGTTTTTCAGCCTTCTGGACTCAACCGTGGGCTCCGTTCCTGCCAATTCCACTCCTACAGTACAAATCTCAGGTTTCATTTATGTTCAAGTTTTGCTCTCCCTTTTGCAATGTCTTCCAATTCTGAAATCCCTATTACCATTAAACTTGATGGGACCAATTATAGTCATTGGTCTATGTTGTTTCGTAATTTTCTAAAAGGAAAAGGTCTCTAGACTTATGTTTCTGATAAAGAAAAATGCCCTGCTGATGATGATCCCAAGTTTTCTGAATGGGATATAAATAATAACAAAATCTTGACATGGCTTGCTAATACCGTGATACCATCCATTAGCATACAGCTAGGCAAATGTGATACTGCAGAGAAAGCCTGGAATTTTTTGGCAAATAGATATGTCCAATCGAATTTTGCCAAAAAGTATAAACTTGAGCAAGATATACGGGCCCTACAGCAACAAGGGACTGTTTTGAATTTCTTTTCCGATTTTCATGTGGAATGGTCATCTGGTGATCACTGATGGAACCACAACATTGGAATAATATGATTTATGGGGTTTTGAGGAAACTCGTCTTGTGCAGTTTCTGATGGCTCTCCGAGAAGAATTTGAACCACTACGGGCTGCCATGCTGCATGGATCGGACTAACCGTACCTACCGTTGAAGTGGTTGAAGAATACTCACTGAAACCCGTCGATCCTAGATCTATTCATCATCTTTCAGAATATATGCCAAACATATAATTAACCTACCCACAAACATATTTCCCACCAATCACCAAATCACACAAGGCTTCTCCCCGGAAAAAGGCTTACCGTGGGAATGTAACTACTGGGAATTTGGTCACACGGTTAAGTACTGCCCCCCCCCTACCTCTCGCTATAAAAGAAAATTCCCAAACTCTCCACTTGCTGCAATTTTGCCACCACCAATCTGCTGAACCACCACCAATAATAACTATTACACCTCCCTACCCCTTTATCCATCATCCTCCAGTCCCAGTCAATCATACTGTTGTTATTCAGATTCTGTACTAAATGCTGCTCCCCCTGGTTCCCTAACACACTAGCTCTATAAGGACAAAAACCCTGACCCTTACGCGCTTTGCTACCTCTAGTCCAATACCCCCCTTCCCCCGAATCATACAGAGAAAATGGATGACTAATTGCTACTACTACAAGGATCAATACTACAAATGATTGTTGTCTTTGTCCCTCCATCCTGAACTTTTATCTGTGGTAACTTATGTGACCTGGATTATGTGATTTGGATTAATTATTTTATGGTGTTGGTGGACCGTGCAGAACCGTTCGGGGACCTCAGTTGGACAGGCATAGAGTTGGACGCCTATATGTCAGGACATTACGGATTCCTTCTCCAAGTGGTTCCCTTCATCGCACACCCAATCCCTCATCTTTTATTTCTTGGCATTCTAGATTAGGTCATGTTTCCTTCTCTCGTCTTCAATTTATGGTTAATCAAGGTTTGTTAGGACCAGCAACAATAGACAAAGATCCCTTATGTATTTCATGTAAACTGGCCAAACAACCAGCTCTTCCTTTTAATAATAGTACTACTGTTTCAACATCTCCTTTTGATCTTGTGCATTCTGATGTATGGGGTCCAGCTCCAGTTACCTCCATGGGTGGGGCCGCTTACTATGTTGTGCTGATTGATGATTACTCCCGTTATACCTGGACTTATTTGCTTCGTTCCCGCTCAAATTTTTTTAAAATTTATGTTGAATTTGCCACTATGATCAAAACCCAATTTTTAAAAATCATTAAAGTTTTTCGTTCCGACTCCGGAGGTGAATATCTGTCTAAATCCTTTCTTGACTTTCTCAAATCTCAAGGGACCCTTCCTCAGCTTTCTTGCCCCGACACCCCTCAACAAAATGGGGTTGCCGAACGCAAACACCGTCATCTTGTTGAAATAGCTCGCACTTTACTTGTCTCGTCATCTGTACCTTCCGTTTTCTGGGGAAAGGCCATCCATACCTCTGCATTCATCATTAATCGCATTCCCTCCGTGGTCACCGCTAGTATCTCTCCCTTTGAACGTCTTTTTGGTACTAAACCTGATTATTCCTCTCTTCGTGTTTTTGGTACTACCTGTTTTGTGCTCCTTCCTAAACGAGAACGCACAAAACTCACTCCCAAAATGGTCATGTGCGTTTTCTTAGGGTATGGCGTTCAACAAAAAGAATATCGTTGTTATGATCCTATAACCAAAAGACTCTGTATCTCTAGACATGTCACCTTCTGGGAGAATACCCCATACTACACCTTGTCTAAAGATTCCGTGTCTTCCCCTACACCTTCCCCACCGGTTGATCCATTCCCTGACATCACTCCCCCGGTTTCCTCTCCTCCTCCACCCACTCCTTCAACCACCCCTCTCCCTCTCCCTGCTCTTACACCCTTACAGGACCCTGTCACTGATCTTGTCTCTGGATGTCCACCTACTGCCGACTCTACGTCCTGTCCTGACTCTCTCTGCCCCATCGATGGTTCTGTACCACGCCCGTCTCGCCATCGTTGCCCCCCAGTCAGGCTATCAGATTATCATTGTTTTCTCTCTGCCATGCTGTCACTCCATGAACCCACTTCCTACCGCACTGCCTCTTCAGATCCCCTTTGGCAACAGGCTATGGATGAAGAACTTACTGCCTCCAACAAACCAATACGTGGGATCTTACCCCATTACCTGCCGGTCATTCTGTTGTTGGTTGCAAATGGGTTTACAAGATTAAAACTAAGGCTGATGGTTCTGTTGATCGCTACAAAGCTCGTCTGGTTGCTAAAGGCTTTACTCAAGAGTATGGTATTGATTATGAGGAAACTTTTGCTCCTGTCGCCCGTATGACTACTGTTCGAACCTTGATTTCCGTTGCCTCTATTCGCCGGTGGACGATTCATCAAATGGATGTAAAGAATGCATTTCTTCATGGTGATCTCTCTGAAGTAGTTTACATGCAACCTCCCCCTAGCCTCTCTCACCCACCCGGGCATGTGGGCAAACTACGACGTGCTCTCTATGGTCTCAAACAGGCACCCCGAGCCTGGTTTAAAAAGTTCTCTACTGCTATTCTTCAATATGGATTTTCTCAGAGTACACATGATTCGGCTATGTTCACCTCTTCATCCTCACTGGGCATTGTTGTTCTTCTGATATATGTTAATGATATGATTATTACTGGGGATGATTTGGACGGTATAAATTGACTACAAAAATATCTATGCTCATGCTTTGAAATGAAAGATTTGGGTACTCTTCGCTACTTCTTGGGCATTGAGGTTGATCATTCTTCTACAGGATACTTCCTTTCTCATGTGAAATATGCTTCTGATATTGTCAACCGAGCTGACCTAACGGACAACAAGGTTGCAGACACTCCGCTTGAAATGAATACCAAATTTTCTCCTCCAGATGGTACCCCTCTAGCTAATCATATATTATACCGACAGCTTGTGGGTAGTCTCAACTATCTCACCATCACCAGGCCGGATATCAGCTATGCTGTCCACATTGTAAGTCAGTTCATGTTTGCACCTCGTTCTGTCCACTTTGCTACTGTCCTTCGTATCATACGCTACATCAAAGGGACCATATACCACGGCTTGCATTTCTCATCAAACTCTAGTCTTATTCTCCAAGGGTACTCTGATTCTGACTGGGCTGGTGATCCTACTGATCGTCGATCCACCATTGGCTTTTGTATTTTTCTGGGAAACTCTCTTATTTCATGGAAAAGCAAGAAGCAAACAATTGTTGCCCGATCTAGTGCTGAGGCTGAATATCGTGCTCTCGCTCATACTACCGCAGAAATCGTTTGGCTTCGCTGGCTACTACAAGAAATGGGCATCTCTATTCAGGATCCTACATCTCTATTCTGTGACAATCGAAGTGCTATCCAAATCGCTCATAACGATGTTTTTCATGAGCGCACCAAACATATTGAAGTGGATTGTCACTTCACTTGCCATCACTTATCTCAAGGACACATTACGCTACCTCACATCTCCTCCGCACTTCAACCAGCTGATCTATTCACCAAATCACATGTGACTGCTCGCTTCCGATTTCTGGTGTCCAAGCTCCACATGCTTTGCAAGTCATCTTGAGCTTGAGGGGGGGTGTTAACAGATTATTCCCTCTCTATGCTGATTCCTCTCTATGCCATTGTCTCCATTGATGCTCTCCATCTATGTTCTTTATTTCCTTTTTTTCATGTATTGCTCTTATGATGTTTTTATGTAATTATTTCTGTTTTGTTTTCTTGTCTCCTAGATCTAGTTTTGTTCTTGTATATATAGACTTCATCTCTTGTAAAGAAATCAGACAATTCTTACTCAATTGAATATAAACACTTCTCTTAATCTTATCAGGAATAAGTCTTTAATTTTTTTTTATTATTTTTTATAACATGTCTTCACGAATTCCAACAAACCTATATACAACTTTTATTAATGAGAAAAATGTAATCATGATATTAGCTTCATTGATCACACAATATATTTGAAACCTAAATAAAAAATAAATATCTCAACTTTTTGTAAGTTTATCCTATCAAGTAATAACTTATAATTTGATTATAGGTAAGGTAACCAACGGTCTTGTAACATGGCGCCAAGAACTAATCAAAGGGTGAGAAAGTTTTTTCTATTTTTCTATTTTTTATATGATAAATTAGAAGCTCCTTAATTTGGTAATAACGCCAAAAATTTAGAAGAAATTCCAATACGCAGTCTGAAACTAAATAAGAAATTTTTAACTACTGAACTAATAATGAATTTATAATTTTTGTAATTATCAGTTAAGATTTAATTTATATGCGCATAAATTTAAAGAAAATAAAATTGTAGCGATGGGTTAAAGCATTGGGCCACTAAACACATGGCCTTATTTTTTTTTGTCAGATCCGAAAAGGCTTTGGCCCAAGACACAAGCCATTTACAGCCTTAATGTTTTTTCGGCCTGTATATTATAGAGTTAAAAGTTTCTTATGTTCACTACCCCTCCGTTTGGATGGAGAAAAAAAAGACTTGGGATTTATAAAAATGTCAGAATTTGAAGTATGGAAAAGTAGAAATTCATTGTTTGGTAAAATTAGTTAAGAATTTAAAATTTTACACTAGGTAAATTTGCTATATTTTGCCTTTAAAAAATTCCGACTTAAAATTCCGTAGTATGTGGCGTCATTTGCCAAATTCTAACTTAAAATAAGTGATATTGTAATTCATTTCATTTTTAAAATTCTACATACAAGACATTCAAACATGAGAAATTACAATTGATGAAATTTTAAATGATGAAATTTTAAATTCTTTCATTTATAATTTCTATGAAAATTAAAATTACTCCATCCAAATATAAAATTACTAACAATGTTCTTTGGTACAATGGAAATTAGTGATTGTGTGTTTGAGTCTTGGTAGTGATAGTTCCTTTTTTTTTTCCTTTAATTGCATAACCTGCCTTCGTGTTCAACTCCTCAACCACCATTAAATAAAACTCTTATCATTTTTATTTTTATTTTTACTAAATTATGTATGACTAAGAAAATTAAATTACTTTTTTTTTTTTATAATTTTTCAAATTTCATTTCTATATGCAATTTAATTAATTGGTGTACTTACATTACCTGAAAGTAGAAAACGGTCCTGAAATAAAAAAAATTGTTTATTACCTTTCTTTAATGAGGTATTCAGTTAATTTCTTCCTCTCTTTTTTTTTGTGCAAACTCTTCATGTTCTTTTGTTGCTATTGTGTTCAACAACATTGGGCAGCATTTCCCCAAGACCTGGACTTGACTTTGTTCTTCGCAATGTTTAGTACTCTCTCGTGGTGTACAAGCACTCAAGTCAATTCAAGCTAGGTTTTTTTTTTTTTCAGTAATTTGTTGGCGAACAGTTTCACCTATATGCTCTAACATACTATTTAGACAAATTTTATTACTGGTTTTGCTTACTCCAATATGTCACATGGTAAATACCAACCACAAAAAAAATTATTGGTTATATTCTATCGAAAATTAACAAAAATAGAAAGTAATGTCATGCCAATTTTTTTTTTAAATATGGAAAATAAAATCAAGGTTTGTTCATTGTTAGGAGAAATGATAACACTTCTACGGTGCGACAAATTTTATATAAGCAAAACTCATACAAAACCTCAAATAGTTATCATATAACTTCAAAACTTTCTTATTCTTCTTCCTTTTTTCTTTTTTTTAACAAAAAAAAACTTTTAGTTTTACATTTGGTATTACCCCCCCTCCCCCCACCCATACACAACTTTTAAGGGTATAGTCAAATTAATAAAATACTATTCTTTCTGTTAAAGTATAGTACTACTTTTAGAAGTTTCACATTACTTAATTTGACAATAATATATTTTACTCGTAGTAAACGATGTAGCGGAGAGTTTGTTTTTAAGGCCTTTTTTAAGTCCCATGCCATCATTAAAGAGTTATTTTATATAATAGTGCATTACAATGAAAAACATCAATTTTTATTATTAACAACGTACTTGCATTCATGTATTTGTTTGTATCTAAAGATTTTGCCACTAAATACGAGTTACATTGAAAAATATCAATGTTTTTCTTATTGTAATTAATATAATATCATTTATGATGTCATATGTAAGGTCTTATATTTTTAGTTGGGGGAAGCAACACTTATTTTATTTAAGAGAAAAATTGGGAGGGAGTGAGCGGGTTGAATCCTTTAACTTTGATTCATAGGTAAATACTATTATATCAGTAAAAATTATTACATCTTTCAGGGGGAGGCAACTGCCCCTAATTAGATCCATCTTTGCTATATACGGTGAGACTTAAATTGGAATGAAATTGGATTCAGGAAGGCACATTTTTCATTAGGACTGCCCATGCTCTTTGAGAGGTTGTCTTTGTTGTTGTTGTTGTTGTTCATGATGATGATGATGTTCTTTTCGTTGTAACATTTCTCCACTAATTCCGACGACAAACCTGTATACTAATTTTATTAATTAACAAAATGTAATCATTATATTAGTTTCGTTGATCAAACAATATTTTAAACCTAAATACAAATAAATATCTTAACTTTTTGTAAAAGGAAAACAAAATTCTCATGCATATTTTGTGGTGTGGTACACTTAGTCATCTCTTTTGTCTAGTAGCTTATCGTTGTAACATGAACTTTCAATGGGGGCTGGGCTAATGGTTGGTTTGGGGGCTAAGGAGTGGGCAAACTTAATTTAATACGTCTTTTTATATATGACTATTTGGTAAAAGAATGTGACCCAAAAATATTTGTAAAATAAAATTTTACATTGGGCTTGAGCATATTGGGCCAGGGCCTAGTTTCGTCTTTCGTGCTTTGCCACATCCAACAACGTGTATGGGTGGTGCTGTGTAGGGGTAAGAGAGTAATTGACCTCCCTTGATTTTTAACTACATATGGAATGTTGTTTGAAAAAGAATATATATATATATATTGATGTGCATAATTTTATACTTTGAGATTTTATACTTCAAGGACCATTTTAATTAAAATTTAAAATTCATTTAAATTCTCCCCACACCCGTTCTTATATCTATTTGATCTTCCCCTCCCGCCTTCGCCAACCCCTCCAGCTTTCCCCTCCGTTTCAGTTCCATCCCTAAATAGGTCTATTTATTGACTAATTGTATATATAATATTAGATTTATTTTAAATTAATTGAAGAATTGCTAATGATTAATCAATATTAGGTATATTTCTTAAATGATTTATTAATTGTATAATATTAGGTGATTTAGGTCTAAAAATCTAATTTTGATTAACCCTAAATAGGAAGATAATTAATTAATTATTTTTTGTGTTCTATTGAAAATAGTGTTAATAGAAAAAATGTGTAAATTTACTTTGTGAAAACCGATTCAATATTTTTTTTAAAACTAAAATTTAAAAAGTTTAATAATGAGAGTGTAACTCAAAGTAGACCAAGGCTCTATTAAAAACCATTAGAGGTCTAGAATTGTAGACTATGGAGTTTGAAACAAGGACTCTTCAAGCTAACCTATTATCCAAGAATAATGACATTATTTAATGAATTTGTTACTTGAATCTAATGGAACCATAAAATTTAAATTTAATCCCATGTGCTAAATTATTTAAATAACAAGGATTGTGGACACGTGCCAAGATATGTCCTTTCTTGTTATTCCTCTCCACCACCAACACTCTCGTTGTTGCTATCGCCACCACCACCGTCAAAATCATCATCCATCTCCAAAAGAAATAAGATAATTATATTTTTATTACTTATGTTTTATTTTATTCATAAATCATTTGATAAAAAATTAAAAAAAAAATAATACACTCACTAATGCTTGGCACGAAGAATATTTACTCTGTTTCTAGAAACTAAGTGTTGTTCGTCATACTCGACCCAAAGAAACCAAGTTAAACTTTAGGTCATTTTTCTAATTCCACTCGATTCCTTAGGACCAAATGACTTGTGCTTAACTTGATTTTTTTTAGACCGAGTATGATGAATACCACTAAGTTCTTAGGAATCAAGTGGACCTTCATCCATGGCAGATCTGAGTGGACATTCATTCATGTCAGAACTAAGTGAACCTTCATAATAATCCTCCTGAATAATCTCTTTCTCACAGGGAATGAGTGAGATTATGCCATAAGTGGTTGTAACAAACAATCTAGTAGTAAAATTGCATCTAATTGAGCCCTGAATGATCGGTTTATTTGTAAAACAAGAAGTTCAAAGAAGAAGATTAAGGATGAAATTTGTGAGATGGGTGGAGTGATTTAATTTATTTCTTTGAATTGTAGATAGTGAGAGAAAGAAGTGTTTTTAGATTAATGTTAATTAAACTTAAAAATAGATGGAGTGACAAGAAGAGGAAATATGTACTTATAGAGTATTATAGAGAGATGGAATGTTAGAGAGTCAAATGGTGTATCAATAATAGTCCCCTAAAAAAATTGCTATATATGTGAACAAAGTCAAAGATAGAAAAAAATCCAAATACACTACATAAAACAAGAAAAAAGGATTCCACCCGTTCAAACGGTCATCACTCTGATTGTTCGAGGGCTAAATATTTGAATAAATTAAAATATTAAATATTTTTTATAAGTATACGACCGTTCAACTACTGGAGGTGAAAGTAAATCAACCGTTTCAACTTATAACATAAAATTTATTGATAAATTCAAAGAAAATTCTTATATTAAAATAATAAAAATATGCGGAGTAAAGAAGCTTTGGATGCATTCTCAATATCCACTTAATTAGAAAAGTTCGGTTATATTAACAAAATAAAATATCTTTTTACAGCAAAGCATCTACATTGTCCCCATACACAAATTCCATTTAATATAAGAACAACTTTTAAATAAATACCATTGCAAACGTATAACTCAACACGAACTTATTTTTCTCATTTGGACAATTAAGCTTGCAGAACTCTTGAACTACATTCATAAAACAAACACATCCAAGGAGTATTGAAACAAATTGGGTCAAGGTATTGAATATTCTAATACGATACATTTTTGTATTACTAACTATATACACATAAATATCACAAATAGTTATCATACGCCACTGACAAGATATGTAATTTTATACTCTCACCAAGACAAAATGATAGTTTCTTGGTTTAGTAATGGCAATTAGTGTATTGTCCCACTATTAACTTCTAGTATTATTTTACAAAAAACAATATTTTTCATTTTAAAAACTTGAAACCATATTCACAAATAATTTATTGAACATCAACTGTAACACCCCGGCCTTAATTAGTAATATAACACCTGTAATTAAGACCTGAATTATTACTAACCCACCTTAAACAAGCTAAAGTAGGTCTAAAATAAATAATGAAACAATAAATTCAAAAAAATCACATAGTCTGAAATAAACAACCCTGATACTCATGTTGTGGGCGATAATATAAAACACGAGTGTAATATACATTTATACAGATACATAGAATCCGAGAGGCATACACACTATGTTAAAATGTATTACAAAGTAAACAATAACTCAGACTAGCCGTGGCTTGCCATGTACACACTTACACAATAAAAATGAGTCGGTATCAGAGGTCCTCTATTTCGTTCTCGACTCAGTCGTTTCTTCTGCCGTATCCGTCTCCTGAATATCTGAATTTGTTTACATAAAACGGGGTGATCTCACAGCTCAATAGGGGGGATATAATAGGCAATATTACGTACAAAACGTAATTAACTATTTAATTATAAATCATGGCTCAACCGATAAAACAATACATGCATGTGCATATGCAGGTTACCTCCCTTAAGTCAACCAGTATACCGAGAGAATCCTGAGACCAAACCGAATAATAATAATAATAATAATAACAATGGGCATGACTGCCCAAAAAGATATGGAAGATGGGTCGAACCATAATCATAAGCAAAAGAATATGCCTGATCACCCCAGAGAATAAATCGAACATAATCACAATATAATATCATTCGGCCCATAAACGATCATCATCATATCATAATATAATTGTATTAAAAAATTATCACTAAATAATTTTACTGGTCATTGACAACTAAATTATTTTTTTATTAAATGTTCCTATTCTATGGTACATCGGTTTTAATAAACTTACTCTACTTATGAGTTAACTTAAAATAATTTTATAAAGATTAATGGAGTGAGTGTAAGTGCCATTTTCCGGCCTACAGTATTTTAGAATATTTCGAGTAAAAAAAATTAGTCCTTCTTTATATCTAAAATTGTACACTCTCAGTTTTACTTTTTAAAGAGTGCCGAAGTCATATCCTTGAAGAAAATAAATTGCGAAGCTAAAAAGAGCGTGTATGTTTTTTATCATCCATTTAGAATATTTTTCATAAGTTCCAAAATTTAAAAGAATGAATTAATTTTTTTTTATTGATCTTAAGTGTGTGTTTTTTAAGGGGCTTTTGTCCTTTTATTATTATATTAATTGTCCTTAATTTATTTTTAATATATAGTATAAATTGTTGCGATGTGAACATTTTACTTATTTTTGATTGATTGTACATGTGAGTTTGTTAGAGCCTCCATAAATTTACCCTACCATTCTTCATAGCAGACAAAAATATAGGGTAAAATTTAGTCAGGTAGGGTAGAGAACTAATAAATTTACTATCTCAATAAATTTTAGTCATACGAATGCAGATCACTCGTATCATCCATACGAATTCAACTCGCTCATGCAAAAATTAACAAAAAAAAGTCATACAATTGTGGATCGCTCGTATAAAGTTATTCGTATGGTCATATATTTTCCAAGCTCATACAAGTGAGCTTCATTTGTGAGATAATTTTTTGGTTTTTTTTTTTCGCACAAAAACTATATTATTAGCCTACCAGTTGTATTCTATTTTAAAATTTAAATATTAAAATACTAAATTTATGCTAAATGTTAATCCATCCGTTCCAAATTGCTGGTCCTATTTGAGAAATTCAACTTATTAAATACCCAACATCATTATTGCACTTTTTACTTAATTTATATTGACTTTCCCTTTTTACCATTTACTTTAGTCAAAATTTTTATTTTAAAAGTGAAAATATAAAAAAGTAAAATAAATATATATTTTTCTTTTATAAAAAATATATATTTATTTTAAGAAATCTAAAAAAAAAAATCAACAATTTAGAACAAGGAGGATACTTATTCGCTTTGGATACTCCTATACTCTTGAGATTTTTTTAAAAGGTTAACATATTTCTTTTCTCCTTTATTTGTAACCTTTGGATTAAAATGATCTTGGCCCTTGAGTGCTCACACACAGTCACACATATTTCTTTCTCTGTTGAGTCCAAGCACCAGCCGACGCTACATACACTTTGAGACCAAAAGTTTTCTCCTCTCTCTCTCTCTCTCTCTCTTATTCTCTCTCTAGATCTTGGAAGAACAAAAGTTCTTCTGGCTCTTTTATGTATTAATCTAGAGATTAGTGTGAATTTCACTTTGAATATCTTCTCTTACCTTGAGAGAGAGATTTGATTTGCTTTCGATCAAGTTATATATGTAATTTTTGTTGGATTCGAATTTGTATTTGATTTGGGATTTTCGGAATCAAAGATTTGAAGGTGCTGCGTATTCTTTGAACCGAATCTGTTGTGTATTCACTCGGTTGTGTGTTGTGAAGAGCTTTGTTGTTTTCGGATCTGTTTGTACTTGGTAGTGCTGTTCTTGGTAATGTTTATACTCGGTTGTTGGTGCTCGGTGGTGACTCAGTGTTGCTTATTTCGGATCTGTTCTTGCACGGTTATTTTTCTTTCTAAAATCAGGTAATATTTCTCTAATTCTACTTGTCCTTAGATTCGACATTTGCTATGATTTTTATGTTTAAGTTTAGTTCTTGTTTGAGTTAATTTTCGTGCATCTTTAGTGTGTATTTTGAAGATCTGTGTGGTATATTTCTTGCGAAAAATCTGCTGCGTTCTCTATTGAGTCTGGTCTAATAATTGCTGAATCTGTTTGTTAAGTACTGCTGCGAATATCTGTTTTTAAACTGCTTTCTATTGCTGCGGAAAACTGATTTTGTATGGTGTTATTGCTGCGTATTGTTGCTGTGTAAAACAGTCCATATGAACGGTTTCTCGGTGTGTTTTAAAGCTGTTTTTTGTGAGAAAAATCTGTCATATAAATTTGTTGTTATTGCTGTGAAAATCAGATTTTATTTGATTATTAATAGCTGCAAATTTGAGACTGTTTTGAACTGTTATTTGTCTGCTGAATCTAGTCCTTTTTTTTGCTGTGAAATTTTGATTTGTTAGAGTGAAATTGTGATAAAACTGTTGTGAAAGAAACTGGTTATTTGGTTGTATTTAGTTGCATTCTTTCAAAAAGCACATAAAAAACACACCCATTTTTAACTCAATCTTTTAATACATAGGAAGGGGATATACAATACACAATTTACAAGTAAACATATACTAGTAGTTCAAGTTACTGAAATTAATTTCTTGACAGGTTAAACCTATAGCTGGTTTTGGCACACGGACAAATGCTGTCTCAATATACAATCAAACGGAGTTTGTTATAAAAGGGATGCAAATGCTAATGGATTAGTGAATATTGCGACTACACCATTGGCATTGTAGGGGAGAAACACCAATAAAAAGGAGGCTGCTGGAGTGAGAATTCCAGAAAAGACAAGAGCGTGGTTGAAGATTAGTTGACAACAGGCAACGTCTTGGGCTGGTGCCTTCACTATCAACTAATCTTCAACCACACTCTTGTCTTTTCTGACATTGTGAGTTTCAAAAGCATCAAGGCACAATGATATCAAAGAAGTTATCATGCTGACATTGTGAGTCAAAAGCAATGGGAGATTCAGGTACTTCAATTGGATGAATGCAACCAATAATCCGATAAAGGCGAAGTTTGCAGCATGCAAGGCAATACTCAGGGGGTTTCCTCTCCACTAATTAGAACAATTATTAATTAACATCAGTTTGAAACAAACAAAAGAAAAAAAATTCAGAATATAAAATGGTAGTGCACAAGTTGCGCGCAAATTAAAAGATAGTCTTTAGTCTCTTTTGAAAACAAAAAATTTGATCATCTCTCATGGAATGGCCGTCAATGGTACAAATGAGTTCATGTGTAATGAGCATGTTGGCCTTAAGCCAGGGCCAAATCAAATTTGAAATGACTGTAGCGGGGGATCCCATGATAATTCATTTGCAGAAAACTGAAATTTGAAAACACATTTGCTGACAACCGAAAATTAGTTTATTAATTTAAGGGCTCGTTTGGTTCAAGTTTTGGGAATGGAATGGGAATGGAATGGGCATACTTGATTCCTGGAAAGTTTCTTTCCTGGCATCTAGAATGCCATGCCGATGTTTGGTTCAACCGTGAATAGGAATGGAATAAAGTATCAATTACAAAAATACCTTTCTTTTTATAAGATGAGAAGACATCACATAATAATTTTTCAAAAGATACAATTATTATAATAAATTACAAAAATTACACATGCCTAGCTAATAACTATTCTACAAAAATTACAATTTTTGTAATTAAAAAAAAATTACAACAGGAAAAAAGAATAGGAAAAAGTTCTAATTTTTTTTTATCATTTTTGTGTAGCAGTGTAACTAAAAAAAAATAGTTTCAAACATGATATTTTTATACACGGATAGAAAAAGAATTATTTATTCATAAGGAATAGTGTTATTTTGGTCCTAACATGAAAAATTAAAAAAGATGCTCATTGGTAATGGTTTATTCCTTATGATTTAAATGGGAGAACTTGGGGGGAAAGGTTTGTTCCTGGAATTATTTATTCCGGACTTAAAACTTGAACCAAACGCGATAATCGTTTCGGAATGGAATATAGCATTCTCGGAATTGTTTAAATCTTGAACCAAACGAGCCATAAAGGTAATTACAATAGGAAACTATGGCATGGGGCTCATTATGTTTTTGTTATTGTCAGCTTCAGGACTAAACAGCACAGTTTTTCTTTTGCTCATGTCTTAACTTGCTCAAAAAATTGAACTAGATCTTAACTTGTTCGCATTATATGGATATGGAGTGTGTTGGAAAATGGTGAAAAATTACTACATACAATCATTTTGAAGTTGAAAGTGTTTTGCATCATTGTCTTCACCACCACTGAGAAAAGTTAATATCAGAAGAGTAATAATATATATTGGCCTTCAGCTCACAGTAGTGATCTTGGAATGATATTATAAGGGTAGAGAGAGAGAAAGAGGAGAGAGCTGCGAAGAAAGAGGAAGAAAAGAAAGCCGTCTCTATATATACATATACATATATTTCAAAAGCTTTGGTGATATGGATAACAGCGTTGCTACTTACCTGCTCTGTTCTGAGTACATGTATTTATTACCGTTTATACGGTTTTTTTTGAACTCATTCTCAGCATAAAGGTCAAAACCCCACTTAGCATTACAGTACAAGTTTGTATTTGAGGAATGATTGCTGAGCTCAACATTATTGATTGTGTACATATTCGCCTCTATTTTATTGAATTAATGTGCACGTGCTCGTTTCTATTGTATTAAGTTAAAGTGGGAGTGTTACATAGAAGTATGAGAGTAGCAATAGCCCCACCCAAAATTTATTTTGGGTTGATGGTGTTTTGGATGAAGCTTCTTAAAAAAGAATTTTTTATTTTTTTTTTTACCTTATGAAGATTGATGGGAAAGAAAAATTTAATTAATTTTATAGGAAATTTAAGGTTAAAAATTTGATGAAAGCATATTTCAACGAAAGCTTCTTACCATTTTCTGATGAAGGTACTAAACATTGCATGGTATACTACTTGTTTGTTGTTGTAGTAGTAGTTATTATTATTATTAGTAGTAGTAGTTAGTATTATTATTAATCTTACTTCAAATAAATTTACAGGCGTGGTTGAGAAGTTCTAGTGAATAAGTAATATAGATAGAAGAGGATGGGGAATACTTATATATATAACAGGAACATCAATGAGGGAAATATACGTATTCAATATATAAAAAATGTTTCAAAAATTTTAAAGGGATGGAGTAATTATGTGAAGTGTCAATACCACTATCTTATTTTATTATATTTGTAGAACAAATATAAATCTTAATTTGAGACTATTTGGATAGAAGAATAAAACTCTTAAAAACTTAGAATATTTTAAGTTCGGTTTTATATTTGGAGTTTTTTGAATATTTAATTTAAAATGCAGTCCTAAGTTGAGTTTTTTAAAATTATTTTTCAATTCGATTTATGTTTGGTACATTATTTTAAAAATTTTTAAAATTTATAATATTTCTTTTTTTTTATTTATTAAAAAAAAGTAATGGGAAGAAAAATTTAATTAATTTTAAAATTTTAATGAAAGCACGTTTCTTCAATATCACCTCATTACACACAATTTTGTCTACCAATCAATAAATTATTATATGTTATTTTATTAAAATATTTCAACAAAATTAGTACTACAATCACTTTATTAAAATACTTATTCATTATTATTTTATCAATAATATTGATAAGTGTTTATAAATATATTTTTTATGATATGTTAATACGTAGAAAACAAAATTTTATCATAAAAAAAATTTAGCATTAAAAGAATTCAACACATAAATTTAGCATGATCAATATTTATTTAAATTTAATCACAAACTTAAATTAAATTAATATCTAAGATTAACCATATATAACTAGAACAAAAATGGCAAAAGGAACTCTTTTTCTTTTTTCTTTTTTAACAAAAGGCGACAAGATTTGATGAATTAAAAAAATATAAAAATAATAACAAAGTAAAATGAGAGAAGGGAAAGAGGATGTCAAAAAAAAAATAATTAAAAAGAAAAGTTTAAAAGATTTGAATTTGTGACCGCTTATTATATTGCCTATTATGTTAACATTATTATGTTAATGTTAATGTTAATTGTTCTTAATTTATTTTCAATCTATAGTGTAGATCGTAGATCTATTCGAACACTTTACTTATTTTTGATTAATTGTATATATGAGTATGTTGTACTCATTATAATTTTTTTAATGAGTTAACATATTTCTTTTCTCCTTCATTTGTAACCTTTGAATTAAAATGATCCTGGCCCTTTATTGCTCACACATATATATATTTCTTTCTCACTCTCTTGAGTCCAAGCAGCAGCAGACACAGCACACACTTTGAGACCAAAATTTTTCTTCTCTCCTTCTCTCTCGTTTTCTCTCTCTAGATCTTGGAAGAACAAAAGTTCTTTAGGCTTTCTTATTTATTAATCTAGAGATTAGTGCGGATTTTTAATTTGAATATCTTCTCTTACCTTGAGAGAGATTTGATTTTGCTTTTGATCAAGTTATATATATGATTTTTGTTGGATTCAAATTTGTATTTGGTTTGGGATTTTCGGAATCAAAGATTTGAAGGTGCTGCGTATTTATTGAACCGAATCTGCTATGTATTCATTGGGTCGTGTGTTGTGAAGAGCTGTGTTGTTTTCGGATCTGTTTGTACTTGGTAGTGCTGTTCTTGGTGATGTTTATACTCGGTAGTTGCGATTGTTGGTGCTCGGTGGTGATTTTTCTTTCTAAAATCGGGTAATATTTCTCTAATTCTACTTGTCCTTACATTCGAGAGGTGCTATCATTTTTATGTTTAAGTTTAGTTCTCGTTTGAGTTGATTTTCGTGGATCTTTAGTGTGTATTTTGAAGATCTGTGTGGTATATTTCTTGTGCAAAATCTGTTGGGTTCTCTATTGAATCTGATCTAATAATTGCTGAATCTGTTTGTTAACTACTGCTGCGAAAATCTGTTTTTAAAATGCTTTCTATTGCTGCGGAAAACTGATTTTGTATAGTGTTATTGCTGCGTAAAACAGTCCATATAAACAGTTTCTTTGTGTGTTTTAATGCTGTTTTTGTGAGAAGAATCTGTCATATAAATTTGTTGTTATTGATGTGAAAATCAGATTATATTTGATTATTAATAGTTGCGGATTTGAGCATGTTTTGAATTGTTATTTGTCTGCTGAATCTGGTCTGTTGATTTACTGTGAAAATTTGACTTGTTAGAGTGAAATTGTGACAAAACTGTTGTGAAAGAAACTAGTTATTTGGTTGCATTTGGTTGCATTCTTTCATGTGATTCAGTTCTTTATTTGTGGGGATTGTTTGGACTGTTTTTGTGAAAATTCTTTTGATACTAAAGCTTTACAAATCTGGAACTTGTGGGTACTTATATTTTTTATTGAACTTCTTTGATATTTGATTCTTGTTGTTGGTGAGGTTATCTCGGATAAGTCTATTAGTGTTTTGTTGAGTGTATTTAGTCGACTTGGTGAGGGAATTTGTGTACCTTTTGGTGTGTACGGGATGTGCATTGGGGTCTTTGTGTATTCCTTTTGTCTGTTTAAACTCTTATAAAAACTTGTTATATAGTGGATTTTGCTCTGAGTTGGTGCTTCCACATTGCAAGTTTATTGCGTAAAAACCCCTTATGTTGTGATTGATTGATTAATTTTTAGTTTTAGTTCATTAATTGCATCACTATCACAAAAGGTTTTCAAAAATCATGAAAAACTAAGCTTTCCGTAAAATTTGGTTTTGACACTGTTGAAAAGTAAATCTCTGGTTTATATTAATTGGAGAATCCATTGTGGGGATTTTAGTAAGAAACAATTTCTCTCAAATTTAAACGGGAATCGAATTTTAGTTTCACCTTAAATGAATTCCTTGTTTATTTATGTGGAGGCAGCACTGTTTGAAATCTGGCAAAATTGCTCTAGATCTATATGGTTTGGAAGCCTTTTCTATAGTTTCCCCAATAAAATTTAATAATTTTTACTACTATACTAGTACTAGTATTTATGATTATATAGTGATTCAACAACTCCCCTCCCTCCTTTTCCCCAACCCTTCCCAAAAAATGTAAATGTATGTATGACCTTATATATGATATTACTATTAATTAAAATTAGAAAAATAACGATATTTACAGCAAGTCACATTCAACAGTAAAATCTTTAGAAGCAAACAAATACATGAATGCAATTATATTAGAAAATAATAGAAATTGATTTTTTTTTACCCTAATGAATCATTTTGTACAACTAAATCTTTAGTGACAGATGTTGGTTTTGGTTCACAGACAAATGTTGTCTCAATATACAATCAAATGGAATTTGCTATACAAATGGATGCAACTGCTTATGGATTAGTGAATATCGTTACTACACAATTGGCAAAGTTGCGCAGATGTGCCAACTTATTGATAACAACAGCCTTTGTGATTTGGAAAAGATAATGAGTCACAATTGCTGAGAAGAGTGCACAGATGAAACACATGAGCCGAAAAGGGTTGTAAGGGAGAAACACCGATAAAAGGGAGGCTGGAGTGAGAATTCCAGAGAAGACAAGAGCGTGTTTAAAGATTACTTGACAGCATGTAACGCCTTGGGTCGGTGCCTTCAATATCATCCTCAGAATTATCACGAATGCATAAAGGCACAATGATATCAAAGAAGTTATCATGCTGACATTGTGAGTGTCAAAAGCACCGGGAGATTCTGGGTACTTCAATTGGATGAACACAACTAGTAATCCGATGAAGGCGAAGTTTGCAGCGTGCAAGGCAATACTCAGAGCTGTTTCCTGTCCACTAATTAGAACAAATATTAATCAAAATTAGTTTGAAACAAACAAAAGAAAAGAAATTCAGAATATAAAATGGTATAGTAAACAAGTTGCCAAATTATAAGATAGTCTTTTGAAAACAGTAAATTTGACCATCTCTCATGGGGTGGCCTTCAATGGTACAAAGGAGGCCATGTGTATGAGCATGTTGGCTTAGCTAGGGCCAAATCAAATTTAAAATATGAAATGATTGCAGCGGAATCTCATGATAATTCATTTGCAGAAATCTGAAATTTCATCAATCTCACGAGACCACATTTGCAGACAACTGAAAATTAGTTCATTAACTGAAAGGTAATTACAATGTGGCTTTAAGGCAACTCTGGCATGGGGCTCATTATGCTTTTGATATTGTCCGCTTCAGGACTAAGCAGCACAATTTTTCTTTTGCTCATGTCTGAACTTGATCAAAAGATTGAACAGGATCTTAGCTTCTTCGCATTATATATATATATGCCAAACTATGAGATATATGACACCAATATATATATAGTGTGTGTTGGAAAATGGTGTAAAACTAATAAATACACTAACCTGATAGGATCATTTTGAAGTCGAAATGGTTTTGCAACAGTACTGTCTTCACCACGACCATTCTCTGTTTGCGCCATCTCTCTCTCTAAACCCCTCCGAAGTACTAAACCACGATCACTGAGAAAAGTTAATATCAATCAAAAGAGTAATAATATATATTGCCCCTCACAGTAATGATCTTGGAATGATATTACAAGGGTAGTGAGAGAGAGATGAGAGTGCTGCGTACAACTCAAGAGAGATCGAGATGAGAAAGTGAGCTGCGTAGAACTCAGAGAGAGAGAGAGAGAGATGAGAGAGCTGCGTAGAAGATATATATAGACGGGCCGTTTTCCGTGTGTGTATATATATTTAGTACGGTTTGTACGTGTTTTCTTTAACTCATTCTCAGCACAAAGGTCCCATTTAGCATTACAGTACAAACTTCTACGTGACTTATGATTGCTGAGCTCAGCATTACCATATATAAATCTATTTTTGGCCGATGGTGTTTTTGATGAAGCTTCTTAACATTTTTATTTATTTTTGTTTTTTTATTGAAGTTTGATGGGAAAGAAAAATTTAATGAAAGCACATTTCATATTATGGCCAGTTCTAGAATGCCAACGGAAAGCTTCTTACCATTTTCTAACGAAGCTACTTAACATGCGTTTATTATTATTATTATTATTATATGTTACTTCAAAGAAATTTACAGGATAGGAATCACGTGGTCGCAGAGTTCTTATGAATAAGTAATACAGATAAAAGAGGATGGAGAATACATATATATAACGGGAGCATCAATGAGGGAAATATGCATATTCAATATATAAAAAGTGTTTTAGAAATTTTAAAAGGCGGAGTAATTATGTGAAGAGTTAATACTACTATCTTATTTTATTATATTTGTAGAACAAATAAAAATCTTAATTTGAGATTATTTGGACAGAGAAATAAAACTCTTAAAAAATCAGAATATTTGAGGTTCGATTTAGTTGGAGTTTTTGAATATTTAATTTAAAATGTTGTCTTAAGTTGAGTTTTTTAAATTATTTTTCAATTCAATTTGTGTTTGGTACATTATTTTAAAAAATTTAATAATATATAATATTTCATTTTTTTATTTATTACAAAAAGTAATGGGAAAAAAAAATTTAATTAATTTTAAAATTTTAATGAAAGCACGTTACATATTATTGGCGACTGTGCGTGTTCTATACGCCAATGGAAAAGATCCCACTAAGGTCAAAAAAAACGCGCCAAATCCGCTAGAATCTAAAATCAAATTGTTATTATGCTTGTTGTTTATTTTTTCAATAGCTAATTAATTAAAAAATGAATTTGACTTATCCTAAGTATGGTCCATATTAACTGAATAAAATACATTTTACTGATGCCTTCATTGTGAACCTATGAAAAAATTATGTAAGATATGTTTCAAGGCATATATAATCGTAACATAATTAACTTCTCACCTTGATGGAAAGAAAAAAGTTAGATAATTGAAGTATTAATTTTGGCCATCTCTCAACTATTTAAAAGTGGGATTCTACCCATCAAGATCACCTCATTACACACAATTTTATCTACCCATCAATAAATTATTATATGTTACTTTATTAAAATATTTCAACAAAATCAGTACTACACTCACTTTACTAAAATGCTTATTTATTGTTATTTTGTCAATAGTAATGATAAGTGTTTATAAATATATTTTTTATGATATGTTAATACGTATAAGTGTTGTTGGGTACCTCCCATATTACCAAGAGAAACAGTTTTAAAAAGGTATATTGGATTATACTTGAAAAAGTAATGCTTATAAAAAAAGTTCGACTCGACCAACAAGATGGCCGGATAAATGTGCTTTCGTCAAATCATTTAAACGGCAATGCGGAAAAGGTATGTTTAACACAAATTATTGAAAGCTTATAATTATTTTTCATGACTGTGTTAAATTTCAAAAGTTTGTATATTGAACCATCATTTAGGTAATTATTGTTTAGATATAATATGAAGAGTACTTGTGATTTTGTTTCATATAAAAATCCTTTTTACTTAATTCTATATGGATTTTTTAAAGTTGGATTCAAGATGTTAAATTTTTGAAAAAAAAAACAAACCACATATTGATCTCTATGTACTCATTCGGTCATAACTTTCAATATATAAAGTATTTTTCAGTGAATCCACTTGCAAACGACAATAGACATGTATACTTTTAATTTGATAGGTCATAAGCTAAATTTGGAGTTTGTATGAAAGAGATATGTTTGTTCAAAGTTGACCTATTAATCTGCTTGCGATTTGTTCGTTGTATTCATAGATGCAATTGAACAAAATTATGATTATATATTAGTAGAACACATTGGTTATGCATCTATGCTTTATGATACATGAAAACCATTTGCTATATAATGAACCCCTTATGATATACTCATCTAAAGAAGAAACAAGGCTAGTCGTTAAGAGAGTATTCCCAGAGGAATTGGGAATTGTTTCAAAAAACTGAGGATTGCAACCTCAAGTTCACAGTGAGCACTTTCAAGTTTGGTCTGCTGTGAGATAGCAACGACATTTACAACGATTTAACTAGAAGACCGCCAAAAATGTTAGACAATCTATTGTCTAAAGTTGACGCGTTCTCAAGGGTCAAAAACGACAATAAAGTGGCCAACATAATAGGGTTCAAGAGAGAAATAAATGGGAATGGTGACCGCCGCAATGACGATCATGGAAAGAAGAACAAGAAGAAAGGGGAGATGATGGGAAAAATATGAACGCCTTTAACGGAGTTAATACAATCTTCTACAAGTCAATCCACAAGATAATGTCCGAGATACAAGGCGAATAGTTTTTCAAGTGGCCGAAACCGATGGCCGACAACCCAGGTAACATAGATGCCACCCTCAGGTGTCCTACCACAAGGACCACAGTCATGGAAACCGAAAACTGTAAAACTCTGAAACAATTTTTGGAGATGCTGGTAGAGCAAGGCCAATTGGCCAAGTATGTGAAGCCCGCTGGGACCAAGGAGGGTAAAGCAAAGTCAGCCGAGGACCAGGTGGCTGTGGTTCAAACTAACCGGTAAGTAGCATGCGTGATCGACTTCATTCGTGGGGTTGGAGAGAGGTTCGAGGCAACCAAGATCCTTAGAGCAAGGCTCGCTCTTACTTAGCTTTGGTCAGAAGCTCACCTTGTCCACGAGGTACTAACTGTGTTGGCTCCCCTGAAGAGGGATTGATAGAATAATCTGATGTATCAACTCTCATTTTCCAAAGAGGATTTGGAGGGGGTTGATATCCATCATAATGATGCTTTGGTGTTGATAGTTAATAACTGTAACTTCGACGTGAAGAAGGTATTGATAGACCCCGGTAACTCTTCGGAGGTCATGTACCTAAAGGCCTACAACCAGTTGTGGCCGTTCATTTAGAGCAAGAATATATATTTGGTCGGCACCTATCGATCCACAGTTTTAGTGGTGATGTAGTATAACCGATCTGCATCGTCAGTGTCCCAGTCAGAGTGGGGTAAGGCTGGCATTTTTTACCGAAAAACCAAAAACCGACCGAAAAAAACCGAACTGATTTTTAAAAATACCGAACCGAACCGATTTTTTTTGGTAACCGAAATTCGGTTACCGAACTCTAAGCGATACGGAAATGGTATGAAATGTATTATATTTCGGTATTACCGAACCGAACCGATTTAAAAAAAATACAATTTTCAAGTTTTAAATTTTATATTTTAAAGTATAAAGTATAAACTTAATGTTTTATTATACATTAATAGTTTAATACCCACAGGCCACATATGACATGTTTTAAACATAATACATTTAACATTTGTACCCACAAAGACAACCCACGAGGCCACGATCCTTGACTAGTTGACTAAGCCCATCATCCATTCGGATTTCGGACCATTCATCCGTTCCTCACTTCCCAGTTTGTAAAAAAAAAAATCAACTAAGGTTCTCTCAGTTTCTCACTTTCTCTACGACTCTGTCTCTGTCCACTACTCCACTCTTCGAGTTTCCCTTTCTTGTTGCTGTGCACTACGGCGCCGCACCGCAAGAAATCCACCCACGGGCTAACGCCATCTCCCCTACTCCACTCAGTCACGCAGCGCCACCTCCATCCACCCACGAGCTACGACAACTTGATCGATTTTGCCAAAAATCTCAGCCACGCAGGTACTCAATCAATTAACCTCTTTTTTTTTTCTTTTCATATCTTGATTTAGTTGTTTGTGACTTTGTGTATATACTTTGCTATTAGGAGTTAGGACTTAGGAGTGTGATTTACTGATTTAGGGATTTAGGGCTAGCATTTTAATAGGTTAATAGTTAATAAATTTAGCCCTAATAATTTTAAAGATGACTTTGTTAGTTTGAATGTAATTAGCCCTAATATTTTCTTATGCTTATTTACTTTGATATTTTGAAATTTTGAATTTTGAATACACAGTGGAGTAGTCAATCGTGGACTTAAGGGCTGAAAGTTGAAAAATTAATTTAATTTAGTTTATGTATATACTAATTAACTAATATACTATAATACTATATAGTTGTTTACTTGTTTATGTATTATATATATACAATTTAATTTTTGTGTGTTTTGTTTTATATTTTGAAAATAAAATATTAACTAATGGCAGTGTGATTTTCTTTTCTTTTGAATTTAGTGTTTAATGGTTTAATGTTTTATTTTTAGTTTACAACTTTACATATATAGTAGATTATTGAATCATTAATGGTTTATGCATATCCTTTGACACTTGAATATTTGAATATTTGATAGTTTATGACACTTGAATATTTGATAGTAGGATGGACAGCCAATCTTCTAGTAATAGTGGATTTGATACATACATGGCACCGAGTTTGAGTTCGGATAACCAAACTGAAAATTGCCCGGTTCAAGATTAACCCCAACCAAAAAATAACCCAAACGAATGCACTGAAAATGAAGATGAAGTTTCTACTATTGTTGGGAATAAAAGGAAGAAAGGGTCGGAGCGAAGTATCGTGTGGCAACATTGTAAAAAGCAAAAGTATAAAGATGATGCTGGGAAAGAGTGGACGATTTGTGTTTGCAATTATTGTGAATCACAAATACCAGCAGATTCTAGAAGGAATGGGACTACCGGGCTTCTTAATCATTTGCATAGGTGTTCGGGTTCTCCTCTTCGTATGGCGGTTGATAAAAACCAACCAATGTTATCTCAATTGAGTGTGGGAGGTAGTATGGGAGCTCATACTTTCAACCAAGAAAGACTTGACATGAAGAGTGTGAAGTGGATTATCAAGGCGGAGATGCCTTTTAGGACGGTTGACCATTTGGATTTTAAGGATTTTATTAAGGATCTTGAGCCTAGGTATCAACTTCCTAATAGGAAGAAGATTGCTACGGGGGTGTGGGAAATGTACTGTGAGGAGAAGGCGAAGATTAAAAGTATAATTGGTTATGTGAGGGTGAGTATCACAACTGATACTTGGACCTCTATTCAAAACATCAATTACATGGCGGTGACAGCCCATTTCATAGATGCGGAGTTCAAGTTGCATAAGAGAGTGATAAATTTTTCTAAGATTACTTCTCATAAGGGTGATGATATAGGGAGGTGTCTTGAGGAGAAATTAAATGAGTGGGGTATAACTAAAGTTTTTAGCATTACAGTTGACAATGCTAGTTCCAATGATGTGGCGGTGGAATATTTAAAGAAGCAGCTTAAAAAACATGATGATCTTTTGCTTGACGGGTATCATTTACATATGAGGTGTACTTGTCACATAATTAATTTAATTGTGAAAGATGGGATGAAAGAGCTAATGGAGTCCATCGAGGGTATCCGAAATTGTGTAAAATTCATTCATTCATCTAGTGCGAGGTTGGATAAGTTTAGGGAGTGTGCGGTACTAGAGAAGAAAGATAAGATGGCAACTATTCCTATGGATGTGGTGACTAGGTGGAATGCCACATACACTATGCTTCATAGTGCTTACAAGTACAAGTATGTGTTTGCGAGGATGGCGGATGATAGTACACAATTTGTGGCAAACTTTCGTGAAAATGTTGTTAGAGAGATTAAGGGGAGTAAGGTGCATGCCAAGAGGGTGGGACCTCCGGACGATGTAGATTGGGAGAAATCGATGGGCTTTGCTCATTTCTTAAAGAAGTTCTATGATGCCACCATCAAACTAAGTGCCACCAAGAATCCTACATCACATCTAATTTTAAAAATTTTGATGAACTTGAAACTAGAAATTGATGCCAAAATTGAAGATGATCACAATCCTATATTGCAAAATGTGGCTACTTCCATGAAGCACAAGTTTGACAAGTATTGGGGTTCTTTTGAAGATGTGAACCTTATCACTTTTGTTGCCCAAGCTCTTGACCCGAGGTACAAATTTCAAATGATTGAAATACATTTGGAAGATCTTGGCTATTCTTTTAACCGAATTGAAGATATGAAGACTCGAGTAAAAGCACACTTGAATAGTTTGTATGAAGCTTATAAGGGGACAAATGTAGAAAGATCATATGTGGAGGTTCGTATAGAGGAGGAGGATTATAATGTGGATGATGTGGAAGCAAGGGTGGAAATGAGGCTTAATAGACAAAGAAGAGAGGCTAAACTCAAGGAGATATCAAATGAGGTAGATAAGTACTTTAATGACGCATATGAAAGTACAAGGAACGATGATTTTAATTTATTAGATTGGTGGAGGGTCAATAGTGGGCAATATCCTACTCTTGCTAAGGTTGCTAAGGATATATTTGCTATTCCTAGTTCAACCGTTGCTAGTGAGAATGCTTTTAGCCTTGGAGGGAGGGTTGTCGATCCGTTTCGAGCTTCTTTGACACCTAGAATGGTTGAGGCTTTGGTGTGCACTAGTGATTGGCTTAAAGGGGACGAATTTCAATTTTACAAAGAGCCTACGGAAGAAGAAATTGAATTCTATAAGGAACTTGAAGAAGTGGAACAAAGTAAGTGACCAACTTTACTAAGTGTTTATTAATTTAGTGTTTAGAGTTTTAATAATTATAAATTTATAATAAGTTTGAGTTTTTAATTTCTAATAAATTTATGAGTCTTTAATTTTTATTTTATCTTTTTTATATAGGTGTGCCTAATGTTATGCAAATGCCACCTCCACCACCATCTCAAGCTCAAATGCCACCTCCACGGCCACGTCAACATGTTCAACAACTCCCACCCCGACCACCTTCTGGAGGGGGTAGTTTAAGAGGAAGGGGTCGGGGTCGATCTAGCCGTGGACGTAGTACCTCATCTTCTACATTATCATCATGAAGGTGTTATCCCACCCCGATCACGGTGCGCTAATTAATTCAAAGTAATACTAATTAATTGATTAATTAAAAGTAAGCCCCTTCCCTCATTGTATATATTAATATATATATATATATATATTAGTATATATATTTTGGCCTTTATTGTTGGTTCTTTATAATAAATATATATTAGTATATATAAAGTAAGCCCCCTCCCTCAGTTGCCAATAAATTGCAATTTTTGCTCCTCATTTGCCTATATTGTTGGTTCTTTATAATATATATTTTGGCCTTTTACATATTAAGTCATACTCCTTTTTCCTTTCCACTTTCAATTTTTAAAATGCAGAATATGCTGTCTGACTGTGCTAGTGTATGTACTGTTGTAGTGCTGTGTGCAATGAACTAAGAAGATGGAGTTTTGGGATGTGGGACTGTGCTGTTAGTTGTTACTGTTGTATTGTTGTTTTATGGCTGCTCTTTTTTGTTATTTTTGGTGATTTGATAATGGATATATAATTATGTAGTCATAGATAACTTAGTAATTTGGAAGAAGTGAAGAACTTTGGACTTTTGGGCTATTTTGCTTGTGCACTGTGCTGTACCTGCTGTAGTGCAATGCTTTATGGACACATGGTTGCTTATTTTGTGTATGGTTGTTGATTTGATAATGCTTATATATTATATGTCAATGTTGTAGAAACCTTGGTAATTTGGTAGTTTTATTGGGAACTTTGGACTTTAATATGTAATATTTTGCATTCAAGTGCATTTATTTGAAGTGATGTGCTGCTTTAGTGCTTTATAGATTAGAGTTATTAATTGATGTGGTGATTTTGCCATATTGAATTTTTGATTACTGAAGAACAAGTTCATTTTTTTGACATTTGCAGAATTTCGGTAAAACCGAATATAATGTAATACCATACCGATTTTTCGGTTACTGATTCTATTTCGGTTCGAAATCGGTTTGGGATTTAATAATACCGAAAAATTCGGTTCGGTTCGGTATTATGTAATTCGGTTCGGTTACCGAACCGATTCCACCCCTAGAGTGGGGGAGATGGTCGCGGTGATGGATTTCTTTGTTATGAACATAGACTCGCCCTACAATGTAATCCTGGGTAGGAACTGGCTGGGTGAGATGAGAGTTGTTGCCTCGCCATTCCATCAGAAGCTGAAATTTTGTTTCTTCAAACTAAGTTGTTGTAGTGAAGGGCAAGCAGGAGGATACCCGATTTTGTTTTAATTTGGCGATCAGATGATCGTTATCTGAGAAGAAAGATGCCGATAAGGTTAAGCAGGTGAACCTGGTAGAAAAAATGGAGACATAGTCGCTGAAAGTTAAGGATGATATGCCCGAACCTTCAAAGAAATGGATTGGAAAAGAATCAACCTCATAGCAATCAAATGATGGCCGCCCAACAGACGGTGGGGCAAGAGGGCGGCCCGAGGGATTATCAATACATTAATTGCGCCAAAAACTTGATTCGGTGAAAACGACGCTAGTTATTACACCCAAGTGCAGGTGGTCGGTCAAGTAATAAATACTCGGTAAGTCTAAGATCAATCTACTGGGAAGAGGGTAGTTCTTTGAGTTAAGAATGTTTCTTTCAAGAAGAAGATGAGAAAAATAAAGAAAATATGAAATATAACGAAAATGGAATGAGAATCAATAACTAAACAAACTAAAGGCAATATAATTAAATAGAACATACAACTAAAACTAATCCTAAAGGTAGCGAAACATTACTAACCTAAAGGAAATTAAACTAGCATAACAAGAATATGGAGTAAAGCTAAATAAAATAAACACTAAAAACAGCGTACTAAATTAATTAAATTTCATGAAAAACTTTAAATAAAATTAAAAATAAAAAGTGCTAGGGGTATCTATAAGTTCCAGGCAATATAATGAGCAATTCGATGGACTAAGAATCCTTTTTTAATTAATTTTTCTTTAAAAATTAGCCTACTATTCACAAGCTAATTGATCTCATAAACTCGTATTTTTTGCAATAATTCATGCATGGCATTAATTATACGTACAAATACTAATTATGGAATCAATTTGTATTATTTAATTTTACCGAAAACACTTATTTTTTAAAGTAAAGTAGTGCTTGACACTACAAAACCTTTTATTAAAAGTGAGTTTAGAAATATTAAGTAAAAATCACAATTTAATTCAAATAGGTCAATTTTTTTTGAAAATCATGTATGCAAGTAACTTAGGTTAGTCTTTTTGCTCTATTTTTTTCTTTCTTTCAAATAAAAAAAATATATATATGAGATTGTAAGTTTAAGTCGTCCCATCTAGTATATAGTGTAGTATTAGATAAACTAGAGAAGTTTCTTAATATTTTTGTAGTTCAAAAGATACATGCTAAATTGAATCTATTTGTTAGTACACTTATCGGCATTTCTTGATATTAGACTGATAGATCTTAACTAATAAAATATTATGTTCAAAATTAAAGTGGAGGCTGTATAGTCGAGAGTTATTGAGCCATTCTTTCATATCTGAGAGTTATGTACATAAACTCTGATTCCTAAAAGCCATTTTACAAATCGATTGAGTCTCTTAAACTACAATTTCAATTTAGTTTTACAAAGGTAAGTCCGTGAGATACTAAATCATAGAATGCCTAGTAGTTGTCTAAATTTAGATGGTATAAGCTAAAGAAATGATATAAGCCATCTTTGTTTTAGCCACTAGCCTTGGCATGTCTTTATATTTTATCCGTAGTAGCCCTTTTGAAGTCTGAAACCTTGTCTTTATTATTATACCCAAAGTTAAACCCGAGCTAGTACCATAAATTCCACACTCATTGCTCATTTGTGCAAAATGCTCAAAAGTAGAGGCATAGTGAAGTATGTTGTTTTGAAGAAAAAAAAAGCAAAAAATGAAATGTATGCATTGAAAAATGAAAATGCAAGAAAGATAATGTTTATTGAAAATGCAAATTCAAAGTTTATGCAATAGAATGAGAATGTGGGTATCAAAGTAAAAGAAAGAGCCAAAAAGGCTCTGAGCATTACAAAAACAAGAAAATGAGTATTTTGAATCTTCAGTTGACCCATTCGTTTCATAGCCACTACCGCCAAGCCCCATTATAACCTAATAAAGTCCTACTTGATCCTTAGTGGCTTAGTTTCAAGATTTAAATGATGAGAAGGTATACAGAAGTATTCTCACCTTTTTAAAACTTGAATATATTTTCTAGAGACTCTTGTTCTTTCACTTTAGCGTCTTTTCAATTAAACATACGCGAGGCATTTGATTTTAATTACAAATATTTTATTTAGCTCGTATGTGGAGAGATACACCTAATTCGGAGCGATTTATTTGTTGAGTGTATGCTCGGTAAGAGTTTGAGTCAAAGCTTAGCAAGAATAGAGTATGGATCTATGATTAGTTTGAAAGTTAAAAGTCAATTCAATTGCCTATGCACGCACATTTATGATTTATCTTTTATGCTATGTCGTATTTTGAATGCATTAAGATTGTTATTTCTCTTGTACATCTCTTATTAATGTATCACTAAGGGAGACCCTCACGAGACACAACTCGTCATACTAAGGGATATCTAGGGGTTTAAAGACTTATTGCATGCACGAATGGCACTGGCCCAAGCAACACATTACCTGTCCCAGCTAGGGGGCAGAGTCAGGATACCGAAATAATCTAAGCTAGGAAGCCTGAGCCGATCACTGAGCCCACGGAAGCCAAAAATTCAAATGGTTCAAAATCATGGTCACTGTGTATAAATGGGTCATTGACAACCGGTGGTTTAGGTGTTAGCATAGTATTCAGAACCCCCGAGGGAGAGATCATTGAATAAACAATTTGGCTAGGATTCTTTAAGCAATAATGAGGCCGAGTACAAGGCGTTAATTCTCTGTATGAAGAAGGCTAGATAACTTGGAATACAGGACCTAGTGATCCACTGTCACTCTCAGTTGGTTGCCAATCAGCTAAATGGAGTGTATGCGGCAAAAAATGAACGAATGGCCAATTACATGAGAACGACTCAGAGATTAATGAAGAATTTAGATTGACATACATCGAGAGGTTTTCGAGAACCAGTAATTCGCACACAGATGCCTTGCAACGCTGGTTCTGATGTGGATTCAAAATTGACAAGGGTTATCAAGGTAGAGTAATTGCTGAGCTCGAGCATAGATTCTGGAGAACTACAAATCGTATGTGATGTCGAAGTTACTGGTTCAATCCAATCATTAACTATTTGTGAGACGGGTTATTGCCTGAAGACAGTGAGGAGGCTTACAGAATTCGAGCCCAAGCAAGCAGGTATTGGTTATCACCCGAGCATAAATTATACAAGAAGTCCTTCTCTAGGAAGGTTAGGTGCGTTCATCCAAGATTGGTTCAGAACACCCTCCATTAGCTGTGATTGAACTAAAATATTACATTTTTATACATATTTAGATGGCTTAATATGCATGAATTTGATTTTAATTATCATAAATTGTTAATATTTGAGTTTTAATCATGAAATAGGATAATATGTTTGTTTTTAATGAATTTTAGCCTTTTTACAGGTTAAAAATGAATAAGAACGAATCCATAGCAAATTCCTCCAAAATTAGTTATTGCCGATCAAATTTGGAGCTAAATTGAGTTCAAGAAGTGAACCAAAAGCAAGTACCAATCTCAAGTATTAAGGGAGTGGATGGAAAAGACTATGAGAAACCAATAGAGTAATCCCAACCAAAAAAACGTCATTTGAATCAAACTGAGAAATTTTAGAATGAAGAAGAGATTCACCGTGTGCAATGCCTTTGTTGAATCCAATTATGGTATTTATTTGTACTGAATTTGAAGTAAACTCTAGAAATAGAACTTGTAGATCTCTGAGTTAGATATGCGTGGGCGAAAACATTGCATTAATTGGAGTTCGAAGTGCAAAGTTACGGTCAAAATACGAACAGTGCGCCGGATGATCAGATTATAGTGCGAATGAATAAGATAATTGAAAGTGTAAAAAATTATTTAATGTGAATCTAGCCTAAATGGTGAGCGTGAGAAGTTCCCTTCTTGTGATCTTAGGTTCAATTCTCGCGCACAGCAATTTATGATAGCAGCATCCGTGAGCAACACAAAAAACATGAAAAAATGAGCCTTGGGCTCCATTGATTTTAATTAATGCTTTATTGATTATTAGAATAAATTTTGCACGCTAATGATTCTATTTAAATTTTAATTTATGAACTTTTATGCGCTGTTTTGTTTTGTTTTATTAATTTATTTTCCCTGAATTTATTAGATATGTTTGGCTAGTTCGTTAGTTAGGAGTCCATAAGGAATGGGTATGCCGACGCGGTAGTTTTTCAGACTCGATTTTAATTCTAATTAATTTTTTATAAGTTAATAGGTCATTATAAATCTGATTTTTATTAAATTATTATCCTAATATGCTAATCACATATTTTTAGAATAAATTTAATAAAATCTTTCCGACAAAAGAACCAAACTAGTTTGAATCGTTGTTTTTGCGCTAAACCCTAACCGGTCGAGTTAGAAAGCAGTCCGTACTCTCTAAATTAATTGGCTATGTTTCCTTTTAAATTTCAAACTTAAGTGCACTATTATCGGTAGTCGTTTTAATCATAATCATTACTTTTTGACACCAAAATCGCCAATTTTGTGTTTCCACCACCCGTTTTAGTTCAAATTTAATTTCAATCATGTTTTAACCTATTTAAATTAAATTGAGGTTTTTACTTAATATTTCTAAACTCACTTTTAATAAAAGGGTTTGTAGTGTCAAGCACTACTTCACTTTAATAAACAAGTGTTTTCGGTAAAATTAAGTAATGCAATTTGAGTCCAAAATTAGTATTGGTATGTATAGTTCAAGTCATGAATGAATTATTGTGAAAAATACGAGTTTATGAGATCAATTAGCTTGTGAAAAGTATGCTAATTTTTAAAGAAAAATTAATTAGAAAATGATTCTCGGTCCACCGAATTGCCCGTTGTGTTGCCCGGAACTTATGGATACCCCTAACGCCTTTTATTCTTAATTTTAGTTAAAAAATTTAACACATTTAATTAATTTAGCACGTTATTTTTAGTGTTTATTTTATTTACCTTTACTCCATCTTCTTGTTTTGCTAGTTTAGTTTCCTTTAGCATAGTATTGTTTCGCTACCTTTAGGATTAGTTTTAATCGTATGTTTTATTTAGTTTTATTACTACTAGTTATTTGAATTATCAAATTACATTACATTCTCTCCATATTTCATCTTTTTTTTTCTTTTCATCTTCCTCTTGAAAGAGACTTTCTTAACTTAAACAACTACTCTCCTCCCCGTGGATCGACATCGGATTTATCAAGTATTTATTACTTGATCGACCACTTGCACTTTGGTGTAATAACTCACGTTGTTTTCGCTGAGTCAAGCTGCACGAAGGAAGTTGTGGGAATCATACTGGCGGTCGATCATTAGCTCATTGGGTTAGGTCTCAAGGTTATTGGTGGTCGTTCATGCAGAAAGACACTGTGGAATACACTAAGAAATACGATAAGTATTAGAAACATGCCACTATGGTACACCAACACGCGACAGCCCTCCACTCGATTGTTAGGTCCTGACCTTTTGCTATGTGGGGGTTAGATATTATGGGCCCCTTTCCTCAAGGACCGGGCAACAAGAAGTTCATTTTGGTTGACACTAATTACTTTACTAAATGGATGGAGGCAGTCCCTTTGGCGAACACTACGAAAACTAATGTAAAAACTATTCAATGGAAGAACATCATTACTCGGTTTGGTATCCCAAGAATGATTGTCTTCGATAATATGACACAATTTAAGAATCAAAGGATCGAGTAATTTTACAACTCTTACGGAATAAGACAATATTTTTCCAGCGTCTTCTATCCCCAAGGAAATGGATTGGCCAAGGTATTGAATAAAGTTATTCTGGATAGCTTGAAAAAGAGATTAAAAGAAAGGAAGGGAAGATGGGTATGGGAGCTGCCCTCGGTGCTTTAGGCTTTCTATACAATGCCTCGCTGATCAACTGGCAATAACACCCTATTCCCTAACCTACATAACCAAAGCGATCATTCCCTTGGAGGTCGGTTTACCCACTCTAAGGACAGCTCAAGTTGAAGGTGGGAATAATGAAAAAGCTTTAAAATAAACACTAGATTTCGCTAAATCACGAAGAGAGGTTGTTGCATTCCACTTGGAAAACTGCCATAATACCTTGGCTAAACAGTACAAAGCGCACACAAAGCCTAGGGATTTTAAAGTTGGAGAGTTGGTTTTGATAAAGGTGCTAGGCATGGCAGTGCAACCCAATCATGGGAAACTCGGGCAGAATTGAGAAGGCCTATAAATGATAACGTCAGCCAGTGGGATTGGGTCCTACCGTTTGCAGGATATGGAGGGCCGACCAATTCTTAATCCATGGAATATAGCTAACTTGAGGAATTACTATCACTAAAAATATATTTGAATATTCGAATATGCTTGTACTGTCGGTTCAAATTAACTAAATGAATTTACGCTTGAAGCCCAATTATTGCAATTTACTTAAGACCTTGTTCAATAAGGCGGTAGAATAAGACCTTGCTCAGCAAGGCAATTAATTTATTAAGACCTTTATCCATTAAAGGCAATTTTTTTCAATAGGACATTGCTCGACAAAGCAATCAATTTATTAAGACCTCTATTCGTTAAAAGTAATTTTTTCAATAAGACTTTGCTTGGCAAGGCAATCAATTTATTAAGGCATTTATTCGTTAAAGGTAATTTTTCTATATAATACCTTGCTCAACAAGGCAATTCATCACTTAAAAACCTTTATTTATGAAGGGTAAAATTTTAATAAGACTTTACTCGGAAAGGCAATTTATCTCTTAAAGACCTTTATTTATAAAGGACAAATTTTTATGAGACCTTGGTCGGCAAGGCAATTGATATATTAAGACCTTTGTTTATTAAAGGCAAATTTTATGAGACAATGCTCGGTAATAAAGCTGGTTATTAAAAATGGACTTCGTTAAAGACCTCTTTTTTGTTGAGAGGTAGTATACATTCATCGACCTAATTGAGTTCGATACTCATACAGCTTATGGAATATAATTGCTCATGAGAAATACTTAGCAATTTATTCTCAAACGAAGATTATGACACAAGAGAAATACATAATTAAAGATTTGTTCTTCATTAATTCAGAAACATGTACATATGGAGAGGCTTCATGGCCGAGTTACAATAAAGCTTGCTGCTACAAAGAACAGATAGAATACAACCAAAAGAAAAAAAAGAGAAATAAAAAAAGAAGCAGAGCAAAGAAAAAAACGAAGAGGGAGAACAAGGATGAGAGAAAACAAAAATACAAAAAAAAGGAAGAAAAGAGATAGGAGGATGGAGAGGAAGCAAAGAGAGAAAAATGTGATGGAAGTTGAGTTTGAGAGAGGAAGGACATGGTGAGATCATTTATGTCCTACCACCTATCATAGTCCACCTCTGAGTCTATCTCTCTCTTCAGCAACCAACACAAAGTTCTCCTTCAAGCGATTGTACCACTTAGCTAGGCGGTCATAGCACCCTTCAGGTGGCGGTACCTTATTCTCAAGCAGTGGAAGTATTCTGCCATGGCGGTGAAGTCCTCTTCCAACTTGTCAACTTTCTCATTGAGGGGTCCCTAGTTGATTTATGAGGAAGTGACATTAGACATCACAGTATCATTGGCACCCATCAGAACTCTTATAAGTTTTGGTGTGTTTTTTCTTAAAATGAAATGGTGAAAATAATGATTGTGAGCAAGGCCGACAGCTTTATATAGGAGGCTCAAGGTCCTTATGCATTAATGACAGTGCATCGATAATGGTAGAAGTCACATCGCTGCACGAAGCACCAATATGCCCCTTGGAAACAGACACATCATAATGGCGAAAGTTACAGATCAAAGCGTCACCCCATCCATATCATGCCAGGTGGCTTTATCATGATTGAATACACTGAACCTTGCCATACTTGCTAGCTGAAAATGTTAAGCGAACCCGTTGATCGTTGAGCACTTAAACACTTTGAATTTTTAATGGGGGGCAGAATAATATATGAAAATCTTATGTAGTTGTTTACACAATTAAAAATTCAAAGTATGGGATGCCAAGGCAAACATCATTTATAGGCAAAGAATAAGAGAAGATTCACAATTACGAATGCAACAACGAATATCAGATCAAGCACTTAGATTAAAAAAACGTTGTTAAAGAGTACAAAAAGTTCCATTAATGTGATTGAAATAGCACAGAAGTGAAGTCCGAACAGAAGAAACAAAAAAAAAGAGAAAAAAAAACTAAGGAGCTAAGAAGCATTAGGATCAACGGGTGGAGTGTCCACAGGGTTATTAGTAGCCAACACAGGTGGGGTATCACCACCACCAATATTTTCTTGATCGGCATCTAAAGTGGTACCAGCATCGTTCTGATCATCGTCATGAATCTCAGTCGCAATTTCAACCCTTGATCGACTGGTCTCTCCATCAGTTTTCTCATGTCGTGGTCGACAAGGAGATTAAGCTAGTTGAAGGCGAAGTTATAGCCCTCTTGGAACTCTTTAGCCAAAACCTTAATGACTTGATTGGCGCAAGATTCGACTCCCTTGTTCATCTAATTCTCTTCTAGTGAAGGAAGGGAGTCGTTCATCTTCTTAACCCTCTGCTCGGCCAGTTTAAGTTTCTGATCGGCCAGTTCCCGAACATCTTTTTCGTGTTTGAGATCATATTCTAGCCTGTCAAACCTAGCTTGGAGCACCTCATTTTTCTTGGTCCTAAGCTCCAAGGCACCCTAAAACATGCCCGGGTCCTCTTGAGCGCTGTCCCTCTCATTCTTCATACGAAGGTCCTTTTGCTTTAATTTGTTGGCATTCCACCTTTCCACCTCCAAGTCGGACTCAAGTCGTTTCTCCTCTAACTCATGGAAGTAAATGATAGACTGCAAAAAAGAGTTCAAATTTAGTATTAAGGTAAAGGAGAGCAATAGATGAAAAGTTAATACAATACATATACCTTGATCAGATGTGGAAGGTTGCGTAGACTATCTTGGTTTTCTCCTTATCGAAAGGTGGGTAGCATGGTATCTCCTAGGTGATTGTATGCCAAGTCAGCATGGTAGGTGATTGTATGCCAAGTCCAGCGGAGTCTAAGGCTGAATCTTTTAAGGTCACCGACCGCCCGTCATGGAAAAAAGACGGTGCAAAAAGCTCAGCATCCCTGTAAACTTCTTTTATTTGATTGAAATATTGAAGAAATTTGTCCTTTGTAGCCTCTACCAATTCGGCCCCAGTTGGGACGATGTTACTCTTACGACCTTTAAAGAAAGAGATCGAGATCTGTCCTTTGACCCTAACAGAGGGGTTCCAGATTTATTAGCTCCTTGGTCGGGAGAAGTTGACTTTGGAGGCATGTCCTTAATTGATTGTGTGGTCGAACGAAGCCTCTTGGAGGCAGGTTCTCCCCCTCGTTTGCTGAGAGCCTGACCGCTCTTTTTAGAGATGGCATCGATAAGGTTATTAATCGGCATTTGATCCTGATCAGATTCAGTTTCTTCACTATCTCGTGTTTGCCGACCAGATGTTAAGGCATGGCCTTTTTCGGAATTTGTTGGTTGATCGACTACCTGAAACAACGATGAGCTAAAGATTGGTCGGGATTTATCTCAACATTCTTTCTGAACTTTGCCTTAACCTTGAATTTCTTGAAGGGAACTGGAGGTTCTTTCCCCCTCAGTGCGGCGTGGAAGCTGAGGAATTTACCGGGACCGTTTTTATTCGGGAACACCAAAATAGGTTGCCTCATATCCTTATTTATACCAATGGCTAACCTTTCTTGAAGCTTGATGTGGCTCTTTTCGTCCTTGTTGAGCTCAAACCAAGAAATATTAAGATAATTTGACGGCAAGTTTTGGTCTCCCCGAGTTATTGGAGCAGGGACCTGATCGAAAGCTCTCCCTCTATTCTCTTGTTGGAATTCGTGACCTTTTTGTTGATTATGGTGAGTGAGTGTTCTCGATTTTATACTTTTTTAATAAGGCTTCCTTCTGCCAGAAAGTCCACTCTGGCCCAAGCCAAATGCTAGTCCCGTCCCTCTTCGAGAAAGAAGTTCGTGTGCTCGTGTATCCTATGAGCTGGTTTGCAGCCCTAGGATGAAGAGATTGACTAGTCGGAATGCTACCTGTTAGAGTGATATACTAAAAGCTATAATTTTCTTGTTGGTTTGGATATGTTATAAACTTGGTTTTGCTATTTTAATGAGAATCTTTATGGGTAATTGTTGCATTATATTATTTATTTAAATATTGTGTATGTGTGTCTTTTATTCCATATAGTAGATGATTTGGTGTGTAGAGTATAGCTTATACACAGAAGATCATATCATCAGTTCTTGTGGAATATAAGTTTAATGGTTCACAGTCTTAGATGGAATTGGACACCCATCGGTAGGATTGTAGCACAAGTTTTAGTAGTTTATCTTAACTACAGGAAACGGTATAGTTTTAACTCATTGTGTTAGTACACTTTGTGTGTATTGAATAAGACCAGTTTGGGTTAATTATTTTTATACTGACTATATAAAACAATTTAAAATCACATGGTTATTATGATTACTTATGCTCTTAATCTTGAAATAATTAATAGACATATATATGTAATGTTTGTTGTTTTGACTCATTAAGAGTGAGATTCATTTATGGATCAATAATCTTCGTGAATTGGATGACGACACTATATGTATGATGAATATTAATTATTGACGGAGTCCACGTCCCGGTATAGGAATTGATGATAGCCCCTTGAGAAGCTTATAGGTTTTGATCATGTCAAACCATGCAGGTGGATTATGTTAATCCGACATGTCAAATAAGTTAAGTGGTAGGCTCAAGGTTTAAGAGGTCATTTAAATATAATTGTCAGTAATTTAATTTAAATGACGGTTATCTGTAATCTTTACGTGAGGAGAATAATAAGTATTTAATAACAATAAGCTAGAAATTAAATTTTGAGATAAGGACGGGAGTGCAATTATAATTCTTTGCAGGAAGGGTTTGTGAAAGTTTGGGTATGAGAAGATGCGTAGAAGAGAACGAAAAGGTTTCGGATGTGGTTAAGTAATATACCGTCCTTTCACTATAAACTTAATATCGTATTGAAAATGTAGGTTTAATGATGAAATGCATTTATGTGCGGTCCCACTAGGACATCCCGCCTATTTTTTGAATGCACGACCAACCAGTTGGATGACCGATAGCTGGCCTAGTGAGTGTGCACAACTGTGAACCACTAAGCTTTTTGCAGAAGACATGTGTCCCGTTCTTTATATTCAGGATCATCGGATAGATGCGGATATGGGAATGTGCTATCCGAATGTTCTCTTTGAGACCAAGCACCTGATTCCAACTTGTTGGCCGAACTCAAATGCTTATGGGACAATTGTGGGAGGATAATTTTGTACATGAGTCTTAGTTAAAGCCCATACCTAACACATAAGCTATGGGCCAACTTTTGGATGAAGCTCTTTAGTCAGCTGCGATGCCTTCATGCCGATCAACATCGGGCTTCATATTAATCGGATAACATAAGATTAGTCCGATCGTCACCTATTGAATTAAGGATAAGAGGTAGCTGAGCTGGAGGATAGACAATGGGGAATAACCACTTCAGTCAGTGTAAACAGAGTTATGAACACCTGTAATCTTAGAATAATGATCAAGTTTACTTTTTATAGTAATTTCTTAGCACATCAAACCCTAAAGTGACCCTATCCAAACTATATAAATAGGATAAGAAGAACCTATATCAAGGGATCAGCTAATTTCTTATTACATAGCACCCATTTGTATTCTCTCTCTAAAAAGCTTAACTACCTTTACTGTAAACACGTCCTTTTAAGCCATTGGAGCTTAGTGAAAAACATAATCATACACCCAGGGATGACGTGCTACCGGATTGGGTATTAAAGCTATCGGAGGAACCTACCCCCACAAACAAAAAACCCTTTCTCACTACTGTTAATTTATTGTTCATCTTCACTACCTTTGCCGAATCTGGTTATCAACTCTACTAATTTTGGGCCAATTTTATCTTATTTGGGTTCGGTTAAATTTTAACCACCCACAATTATTATTATTATTATTATTATTATTATTATTATTATTATTATTATTATTATTATTATTATTATTATTATTATTATTATTATTATTATTATTATTATTATTATTATTATTATTATTATTGTCATTGTTATTGTTATTGTTATTATTATTATTATTATTATTATTATTATTATTATTACCTTAATTTACTCAATAATTATTATCATATTAGTCAGTAATTAGTCATTTTTTTTAAAAAAAAAGGAAAATGGAATTAAGTTAAGGTAAGTAACATATGCAATAATGATAAGCAATTAAGAAGCAAATAATTTAAAACCCACTTTTTTCTAAAAAATAAAATAAAATTAATTGAAGTAATTACTATTGACACGTGTCAATCTCTACTTAAAGGACATCATTTTACTTATATATATATATGATCGAAATTGTAGTTATTTTCTACCATAAGATATGGTGAATACTTCTATAAATTTGCATATTTTTGTTTTATTTAGGCACAATGTTTCGTTAAATACTGTTATATTGACTATATATACGATGATTATTATGATAAACACTTGACGTTCTTACTAAATTGTGGTAAACTATATTGTAGTGTAACTTATTATGATATACATGCACACAATATAGTAAATACTATATATTACTTAAAATTTCAAAATAAATAATTTCAATTATGAAAAAAATCTCAAATTGAATGGTTGTTTCCCTCAACACCCACTTACATATGTACACACGTCATGGCATATTATAATTATGTCTCATATAGAAAGTCATTGTTTTCATCAATTAGTGTACAAGAAGATTAGAGAGAAACATACACCTCCGTAATACATATATTAGTACATTGATTAAAAAAATCTTATTTAATGTGATCAATATATAATGAAGAATAAAAATTGTTTTTATTGTATAATTGGTTGGATTGATTTTGTCCCCAAAAAAAAAAAAAAAAAAAAAAAGGATTCTTAATCATTTTTAAGATATCCAAAAACTAGAGTACACAATTAATTTAAAACATAAATAGTAGCGGATCACAACATAATTAAAATTTTAAAAAAGCTACATATTTTTCTTGTCAAGTGCTACTAAACATTTGGCCTTCTATGTGAAATATCACTTTCTTAACTACTTAGGCTTAAGCCTGTATTTACTTAATTAAAGATATTTTTTAAAAGTGAAATTTATAATGTTTACTTGGGTTAAATTGTCAATAATAAGAAGAAGGGATAAAATTTGGCAATTATTGAAAAATCAATTTAAAAAGCCACGCATCATGTGAATGTTACAAAATAACTATGATCTAACAATATATTAAGAATTGACATCATACTCAAAAAAAAAAAAAAAAAAAAAAAAAAAAAGGTTTCTATTGACAGCATTATTTAGCTCTCTAACATATTTTTTTTAAAAAAAGATTAATTATTATATTCACAAACACCACTTTTTTTTTCAATTAATGATTAACCATTAAACTCAAATTAATAATAATTAATAACTCTAAATCATTTAAAACTAAATTAATTATTGACCCCATTAATTAAAAATTCCCTTCTTCTTCTTTTTCAGCATGATCATCATTCCTCTCTACTACCCATGCCCCCGCCGCCGCTACCGCCATCCAAATCATCATTCCTCTCCAAAAGAAATATGATACTTATATTTTTGTTACTTCTTTATGTTCCATTTATTTCATAAATCATTTTATAAAAAAAAATGATACATGGCACGAAGAATGTTTACTAAGTTCCTAGGAACAGAGTGTTGTTCATCATACTCAGCCCAAAGTATCCGAGTAAAACACACTTCACTTGGTCCTAAGAAACCAAATTAAGTTGAGTCATTTTTTTAATTCCACTAATTTCTTCAAGACTGAATAACGTGTACTTTACTTGATTTCTTTGGGCCGAGTACGATAAACACTACTTGATTCCTAAAAACTAAGTAAACCTACATAATCATCTTCGTGAATAATCTCTCTCACAAAGGAACGAGGGAGATTAAGCCATAAGTGGTTGCATCTAATTGAGCGTTAATGATAAAGTTCATTTGTGAAAAAAGTTTGAAGAAAAAAATTTAAAGAATAGATTTATGAGATGAGTGGAGTGATTTAATTATTTCTTTTACTTGTAGAGGGATATTTTTAGATTAATATTAATAAAACTTAAAAATGTATGGAGTGTTAGGAAGAGAAACTATACACTTCTAGCGTGTGAATGAGGTGTTAGAGAGTCAAATAGTGTTTCGATAGTAATCCCCTAAAAAAAATTGCTATGCGAACAAAGTCAAAGACAGAGAAAATTCAAATAAAAGAAAAAGGAATTCCACCCACTCAAACTGTCACTCTTAGATATTTGAATAAATAAAAATTAAATTTTTTTATGCACAACGACATTTCTATTCATAAATATGAACATTTATAGGAGGGAGACGTACACAATACATTTGATATTCATAGCACAATTTTCCGACGAATATAGCAAAAAAGACATAAATTTGATAAAAAAAATTATTTCATGGACACCCATTTTACTCAAATCTTTCAAAACACAGGAAGGGGCTATACAATACACAATTTACAAGAAGAAAACATATATATACCAGTAGTTCAAGTTACAAAAATTAATTTCTTAACAGGTTGAGTCTATGGCTGTTTTTGGTACATGGACAAATGCTACCAAGATTTCAATATATATGAATGATAGTGAAGGCCCAAGACATTACCTGCTGTCAACTAATCTTCAACCACGCTCTTGTCTTCTCTGGAATTCTCACTCCAGCCTACCTTTTATCGGTGTTTCTCTCTTACAACCCTTTTTGGCTCATGTGTTTCATCTGTGTCCTCTTCTCAGCAATACTGGCTCATTATCTTTTCCAAATCACAAAGGCTCGTGCTGTTATCAGTAAGTTGGCACATTTGCGCAACTTTGCCATATAACAGCACGAGCCCTTGTGATTTGGAAAAGCTAATGAGCCAGTATTGCTGAGAAGAGGGCATAGATGAAACACATGAACCATAAAGGGTTGTAGGGGAGAAACACCAAGAAAAGGGAGGCTGGAGTGAGATTTCCAGAGAAGACAAAAGCGTGGTTGAAGATTAGTTGACAGCAGGGGTTTTCACTATCATCTTTAGAATTATCACGAATGCATAGAGGCAAAATGATATCAAAGAAATTATCATGCAGACATTGTGAGTCTCAAAAGCAGTGGGAGATCCAGGGTACTTCACTTGGATGAACACAACCAGTACTCCATCGAAGGCGAATTTTGCAGCATGCAAGGAAAGACTCGAGGAATTCTTCTCCACTAATTAGAACAATTATTAATCAAAATCAGTTCGAAACAAACAAAAGAAAAGAAATTGAGAATATAAAATGATAGTACACAAGCTGCAAGTTATAAGTCTTTTGAAAACAGTAATTTCATCTCTCATGGGGTGGCCTTCAATGGTACAAAGGAGGCCATGTGCAATGAGCATGTTGGCCTTAGCCAGGGCCAAATCAAATTTGAAATGACCAGTGGAATCTAATGATAATTCATTTGCAGAAAACTGAATTACATCAATCTCAAAGGAAAGCATTTGCAGACAACATTAAATTAGTTCATTAATTGAAAGGTAATTACAATGTGGCTTTAAGCCAACTCCAGCATGGGGCTTATTATGCTTGTGATATTGTCGATTTTTCTTTTGCTCAGGTCTTAACTTGATTGAAAAACTGAACAACATCTAAAATCTGGGGGGGGGAAGCTCACAACAGTTCAAAATCCACTCTAAAAACAAGTCATAACAGTTCAAAATCCGCTCTAAAGTCATACAAAAACAGGTCATAACAGTTCAAAATCTGCTCTCAAAACAGGTCAAAAAAAAAAGAGTTCGTCACAGTTCAAAATCTGCTCTAAAACCTGGGAAAAAAAAACCCCAGCTCATAACAATTCAAAATCTGCTCTAAAAACAGCTCAAAAACAGTCCATGAAATAGCTCAAAAACTACTATAAAAACAGCCCATAAATATAACTAAAAGCAGTTAATAAACAGTCCACAGATTATCTTTGAAAGTATTGCAGTCCACAGCTATATATATGCATGCTGTGTATATATGCTAATTTGTTTTAAAGTACTACTACTAATAAATTTACTGCCCCCACTTTCACAAGAATTTCACACTAATCACTCATTCAATCGGGTTGTCTGATGTTGATGCGGGTTGGTAAGCCAATTTTTTTTTTTTAACCTTCGGGTAAATTCAGTCCAAATTGGTTAACCCGAAAACCAAACCGACCCGAATCACTGAGTTTCGATTTCAATTTTTCATTTCAGATTTTTTTTTTTTTCGGTTTGGATAATTTCGGATCATAACGGATCAGTTCATTCAATTTTCGGATTTCAGACAACACCCCTACATATAAAAAATAAAATAAGAAAAGCAACTTAAAACAGCAAACCGCCACCCTTTAGCCGTGTCCGAGCTACACAGACAATTTGTAAATCTAAACTAAATTCACATAGTAGTTAGTAAATTAAATCAGATCAGTGATACATAAAATAGCATCTTAAAACGAATGACAACAATCGAAGGCTAGAAGAGCCTATGACTAAATTGATTTTCCCCACTAGTAAGATTGCCTTACAAGTCCCTCAAGAGAATCAATACTTAATTCTAATTATTAAAAATTCATAAATCTTCGTGAACATACCAGAAAATTTTGACTAAATTCACTTCATGCTTAGGATGCTTCTTTAGCTTATCAAGCTGCGAAATTTACGTGCATTGCTGGTAGGTTCCTCCGGTGACTTATATAGTGTGTGGTGGTTTTCTTCACTGAGCTCCAATGGCTAAAAAGGGGTGTATTTTTACATGATTAAGCTTTCCAGAGATAGAATACAAGTGAGTACTGTGTAATAAGAAATTGGATGATCCTTGGCTATGTATTCCCCTTGTCCTATTTATACAGTTTGGATAGGGTCACCTTAAGGTTTGGTGTACTAAGAACTTACTAAAAGGGGCAAACTTAATCACTACTCCAAGATTATAGGTGTTCATAGCCGTATTCACATTGACTGAAGTGGTTATTTCCCGTTTTCTATCTTCCAGCTTAGGTACCTCTTATCCTCAATCCAATAGGTGATCACCGTGTTAATCTTCTGTTGTCCGATCAATATGAAACCTGATGTTAATCTTCTGTTGACTAAAGGGCTTATCCCAAAAGCTGGCCCACTACCTATGTGTTGGGTCTAGGCTCTAACTGAGGCCCATGTACTAAATTATCCTCCCACAGCGTACAAATAGGAACAATAGTGTACAAGCAAAAAGGTCTGAAAAGAAAATTAGTGTGTGTACAAGCAGTGGATACGTTGGCATTTGGATTACTTTGATGTTTGGTTCTTGAAAAATGTTATTTTACATATCTTTATCAGAAGAATGAATATTAAATATGAGGATCATATATATTTCAACCTTATAGTTAGTAAACACTTGAGTAGAAGTAATTATATGCAAGTGACACGATAACTTCTGAACAACTTTGATATAAATTTCTAAACATAAATTCTAACGTCCGACCAGCCAGGGGGGATATTAAGTTCTCGCTCCACCACTGGTTATTCATTTAATTTGGATTCATCAACCATTAATGTGCTCTTCAAACATGAGGGATAACATTAAATTAGACATTCAAGGAAGAAGTTGAATAAAAAGAAAAAGAAAAAAGTAACAGAAAACGTTGTTTACTTGGACACTCAACTCACTTACTCAATCAGCAAATAAGTATTTAAGTTTAAACATCTTTTAGAGATCTAGAAAAGGTTTTTTATTTTATTTATTTTTTTGGTTAACTTTCACTATCCACAAACCAATATTTCCATAATAAGAACTGTATAGTAAAAGTATATAAGGACAGTATAAGTAACATACCGATTAGATTCCCATTAGCGTTGATTGTAGTAATATGGGAAATCTTGTCCCACCATTGATACAGACCTTTGGTGCAAAGAATTGTCAACAATTGTAAATTCCACAGAGGGCATAACATTAGCTTGTTGCAAGTGTGAATAATCAAAATCTACTGCAAAGACGCTTTTCTTTCTTGTACTCGATCAAGTCTAACTGCAACTAATCACAAATATTAGCTATTCTACTTTGTTTGAATTCAATCCGAGCACTAATTTAATTAATTCTTGAAATAGAGGAGAACATGGGGCAATTAACAAGGCGCAATCCATATCCAGTGATTATTTCTTGATCACCCACTAATCTCTTTTTAAGGAAAAATGCCAACAACAATTGCAAAAGAAGAAAATGGTGGAGATATAATATTATTTTTTAAGAATAGGAACCAGAACCGACTTCCTTTCAAGAAGAGGAACCATAACTGCTGTTATGTCCCAATTGCTAGTCATATGAAGTAGGCTATTTTCAGTTGCGCAGTAGAATTGTACTTCCCAAGTTCACTAGAACAATGTAAGTCCCAGAATTTTAGTTGCACAGCAAAATTGGCAGTAAACTACTGAGTAATACACCAGGTACAAAAAAAAGGAAAAGAGAAGTAATACAACAGGTCCAAGCACATTTTACATGATCATCACTTTGGTCCCTAATATTCAAAGTTTGACATATCACTCCATAATGTATTTGTCGCAGAAAAAAAAAACATACAATGGTTCATTGAAATAGAAAACAAGTTTTTCAAATTGTCCAGATTTAAACACTGCCTAAAACATTCTAAGAGACAAATAACTGGTCTAAATTGAAATAATATTATCTAGAAGATCCAAATCCAAAAACTTTAACCAAAGCCATTAACAAGAAGAAACAGAGATGGGAAACAATAAATAGAGAAAAAGAAATAGACTGTTCAAAGTGGATTATGGGGTCAAAATTGAAAGTATTTAGACCCCATATTGAAAGTATTTAGCAAAATTAAAACAATTAATGTGAAATCTTTGGGGAAAATGAGAGGACGCATGTCCTAATTTTCAAGCCAACACTTAATACATAGAGTACTAGCTAGATAGAAATCGAATCATAAAATGTGAAATTTTTTGGAGAACTAATGTGCTGACTTTATAAGAAAATGGAAACTCAAGTTACTAAAGAAACTATCTTAATTAAGTTAAGGTGATTATAGCTCAAAATTCTATTTACAAACATAAAACCAACATAAAAAATAAAGAAATTTAAGTAATAAAACTGATTATTGAAGTAAAAGAGAGGTGAAAGAAAGGTGGGTCTGATTAAAGAAAATTAAGCACTTGCGATAATATACTACACCTTTATTGCCCAAATTGGGATATGCTATCTTTTTGCTATAATACTACACCATCTAAAATTTCTGCAGCAAATCAAAAATTGAAGAACATACACATTTGAGATCATTCAAGAGCATACATCTGAGAATTAAAAAAAAGAAAAGAAAGAAAAGAAACTGATGTAACACAAAGTATTAATTTCCTCTAACCAAGCGATGTATAAATCCTCAAAATCAAAACCCCTTTCATCATCATCACAAACGGGCGATCTATCAGTCTCCTAATCTGCTGAGCATGATTTTGAAGGACATAAAGATTTGAGATTATTCAAGAGCATACATCTGAGAATTAAAGGAAAAAAAAAAGAAAAGGAAAAGAAACTGATGCAACATAAATTACTAATTTTCTCTAACCAACCCATGTATAAATCCTCAAAATCAAACCCCCTTTCCTATCAGTCCCCTAATCTAATCTACTGGGTAGTCTTTGAGATTATTCAAGAGCATACATATGAAAATAAAAAAAAATAATAATAAGAAAGAAAGAAATTGATGTAACACAAAGTATTAATTTTCTCTAACCAACCATGTATAAATCCTCAAAATCAAAACCCTTTCCCATCAGTCCCCTAATCTAATCTACTGTGGTAGTCTCTAGCTAGCAAAATCCCTAGATAACAAGCCTGATTTGAAGGGCAATCAACATCATCACGTAACAGTATAAATTATAGTAAAGGGCAAACATCAAAATACCTAGATAGCAAGCATAATTTTAAACTGCGTGTATAAACATTACCTCGTTTGCAACAAATCTTTGAGTAACAACCTTCCAAATCTAAGAAATATTCATTTTGCAATCAATCTTAAAAACCCCAAATCTTCTATAGTCCACACTCAATCTCGAAAACCCTAACTATGCGTGATCGGAATTAAAGCTGTTAAGAAACTTATATAGATCTAGAGTTAGAGAGTGAATCGAATTCCACAGAGAGTTGCAAGGATGAGAAGGGGGAACGCCGATATAGAGAGAGAGAGAGAGAGAGAGAGAGAGAGAGAGAGAGAGAGAGAGTGAGTTGCAAGAGTGATGCGACACGATAAAGTAAACAAAAATTATCACCGTTAAAAATAGTCATAAAAATCAAATATTATATCTTTTCTAACTTTATCACTGTCATCCACTGTCACAACAGATGTGATTTTCATTATAATATTCCGTGAATTATTCACCTGTATATATTTTATTTTTGTCATTTGGATAAATTATAAATAAATAAGATCAAAGTTTGAAGTTTAACATTTTTATAAATTTAAAGCGTATCATTTGAACTTAATTTTATTTTTGAAACTAATGTAATATAAATCTATGCAATAAGGGTTTCAAATTCACATTAGCATGCTCAAAGTCCTACACAAGTTTAGTATTGTTTTCTAGTACAAATCTTATTCTTTTCTTCATAAGTCAAGGATTGTTTTCTTTTATCGCTTCCTCTATGTTATGTTATAAACTATCACAAGAGGTGATATTAGAGGTTTAATTAATTGACTAGTCCCTAATGGATTTTTTCATGATAAAAATTATAGTATTAATGTCGTGTGCATCCGACTTCTTGATGCATCTTCTAAAAACTTTAATATAAGTGATGAATTGTATAACAGTAGTTCACAACTCAATTGAATCTAAAACTCTAGTTGTTTATTAGGATGTCTAAAGCAAGTTTTCTACATCAAATTAGTGCAAATACATGTTACAAAACTTTTTATGGGGTAAAAATCTATAAGTAGATAATTAATCAATCAATAAGCGAATATCGGTAAATAAAAAATAAATGCGGCGCAATGACGAACAAATGACATTTTTTTATTAAGGTAGGTTCCTCCGATAGCGCTTATGTTATTACGACGGTACGTCCTCCTTTTGTGTCTACTTGCTTTGTATTAACTCAAAGTTAATCAACTTGGATGATAATATAAGTTACTAACTTTTCTCTCTACAATTTCACTAATTCTATTTATAAGAATAGAATTATGATTACAAATATTTAAATAAGATGAATAATAAATGTGTAGAAGAGAGAGTGTATATCTTGGATGAGAAGAATTGTATTTGATAAGAAGAATGCTGTGTTGAAAGAATAAATGAGATGATGTATTCATAGGTAAATAGAGAAGGGTAAAAAAGTAAATTTGATGAAAGTGAGGGGCAAAAAGGTAATTTGGTAAAAGTTAGTGGATGTGAGTGGAATATTAATTTAAAGAAAAGTGTGGAATATTATTGAGTGGAATATTAATTTAAAGAAAAGTGTGGAATATTAATTTAAAGAAAAGTGTGGAATATTATTGAGTGGAATATTTATTTAAAAGAAGTGTGAAATATTATTAAGTGAAATATTTATTTAAAAGAAAGTGTGGAATATTATTTAAAAAGAAAGTGTAAAATATTATTTTTGTATGCCAATGGTAAAATTATTATTTACTCCATTAATTGCCCCATATCTTTTACTTTTATATTGAAAGTTGAATGTGAAAGATAAATGCCTTTGCTAAGTAAATGTTCTGGCTCAAAGCTGAGGCGTGAGAGCGGGCACTTGTCGAGGAAGATGATCATGGGAAAAGCTTGAATAATCGATGTGTTGGACTTTGTTAACTCTTGACCGTAAGTTTGTGGAGCTCGAAACATTAATGTGTAAAGCTGGTTAGATTTTTATCATTAGTCTTAGAGTTTCGAACATCATTATGTAAGGCTGGCTAGATGTTAATCCCGTGTCGTAGTTCAAGGAAACTAGATCTCGGATGCTAGTCATTGAGCTTAAAACATCAATGTATTGAGCTTGTTAGACATTAGATGCAAGATGTAGAGCTTAGAACATTAATGTGTAAAACTCGCTATACTTTTGATTATAAGCAAGGGAGTTTTAGGCGTTAGTATAATAGTTTGATTCTACTTGGGGCCTTTCTAATTGTCTTCAAATTCTTGATCTCGCTTCAGCTTTGTGAATGTTTGATATCCACTGAAAATTTCTTTAATTTCCTATTTTGGTTTGTCAGATGAACTTGATGAAAATTAAATTCAATTGTAATTTTTTGGGAGCTTGTCGATTTTACCTACAACAAAGATCATTGATCATAAAAAAATGATACAAGACTCTAGATATATCAATACAGAGAGAAAAATCATATATATGAGTTACTAAAAAAAATAATTTATCTCTTCTTTTGGGTTTTATCTCATGGGTTAACCGTAATCGGACTCCTAAATGATTATTGTCATTGCTTGATTCGTCTATTTTTCTCGTATTTTTCAGAGTGAATGTTTGCTTCTCAAAGCTTTGTTACAGCCACTAAGCTGGTTTTCTTAATAAAATAATAATATTTTTTTATTTTTTTAAAAAGTAAGTGTACTCAATGAACTAGATACTTACTAAACTGACCTCTTTGTGAGAGGATTTTTACAAAGTGCACTTTACAAGCAGTGAAATACCAAAACAAAACATTTTCTTTAAAAACAACTATTACAAAAGTATAGTCTGTTTTAGCTTAAGGATAATATCCCTTGAGTTGCTCTATATTCCATGGTCTCATGAGTTCCATGCCGTCTACAGTCTTTAGATAGTAAGTACCAGGCTGCTGACCTTGGTGACCACGTATGGACCCTCCAGTTAGCAACGAGCTTGCCATGTTAGAATTTTGGTGGCAGGATGACTTTTTAAAGCACCAAGTCACCTACATTTAGACTTATGTGTTTGACCCTCTTATTGTAATTTTGACCATACTCTTTTATACTCTTCTTTGATTTGAGCTTGCTCTCTTTTTTCTTCAAGGAGATATGAATTAGCTAGTAAGCCTTCGTTGTACAAGCTGGGCCATGATGTTGATTATGTACGTTGGTATTCCTATCTCCGCCGGGATAATTATTTCAGTTTCATAGGTTAGAGAAAAAGGAGTTTCTCCGGTCGGCCCTCTGATGGTGGTCCTATAGGCCTATATGACTGATGTGAACTCTTCAGACCAATTTTCCTTAGCATCATCAAGTCTTTTCTTTAATGGGCTCAGTAAGGTTCTATTGGTGACCTCAGTTTGGCCATTTGCTTGAGGATGGGCTGGCGAGCTGTAATGATTTTCTATTTGATGCCCTTCACAGAAGTCTATGAAGAGGTCGCAATCAAATTGCATTCCATTATTAGTGTTTAGGACATTTGGAGACCAAAGCGGTAAATGATGTTCTTCCACACGAAATTATGGATCTTCATAGTGGTGATCGTGATAAGTGCTTCTGCCTCAGCCCATTTATTGAAATAATTAATAGCACGACTGTAAATTACGTCTGTCCTTCGCCCAAATGGAAAGGTCTGACTATATCCATGTCAGACTAAGAGAAAAGCCAGGGGCTGCTAACAAGGGTCATTAGCTCTGCTAGAAGCTGTTGGACGTTAGCAAACCATTGGCACTTGTCACACTTTTTTGCAAGTTCCTTGGTGTCTTGTAGGACAGTAGGCCAGAAGTAATCTTGCTTCCAACTTTGAGGGCTAATGAGTGAACTGCTGGGTGCCCCCTACACAACCCTTCATGAATTTCTAGCAGAGCTACTTAGGCTTGGTGAGGATGCAAGCAGAACATGAATGGAAGAACATACCCACGTTTGTAAAGTGTTGCCTCAATGACCACGTATCTATTAGAAACATATTTTATTCTTTTGGCCATCTTTTTATCTTCAAGAAGAGCTCCACTCGTAAGGTAGTCCAAAATTGGGCCAATCCAGCATTTACAGACCTGCACTGGGGCCACATCTAGCTCTATAAGTTCCTTGATAGCCTTTCTTTCCAGGTACTCTATATGAACACTACTGGTATTTCTGAAGACGAAGCAAGTTTGGCTAGGCGGTCTACTTTATTATTATGAGCTCGTGGGACTTTGACAAAGACTAAGTTTGTGTACTTCTGAGCCGCTGCCTTAGCCTTAACCAAACAAGCAGCCATGTGATCCTCTTTTTCCATGTTGTGGCCAAGTATTTGGTCAACTACAATGGCAGAATTATTGTAAACCACCATCTATCTTGCCCCCAAATCACCAGTTATCCTCAGAGCTAAGATGATGGCTTCGTACTCAGCCTCCTCATTGTTGGAGGCTTTGAAGAGGAATTCCAGAGCTATCTCTAGGGTGTTAGCCTTAAGAGTGATCAATACTAAATCAACACCAAAACCTTTCAAGTTGGAAGCCCCATATGTATGAAGTATCCATATGGGAATTTCTGGCTGTAAGTTTAATGAGGTGGTGGGGCTTGAGGTGCCTAGGTCCACAGGTGGAAGTAACTCTAGTGGTTTAAGGATCAGCTCCTCATCATAAGTGAACTCTGCTATGAAATCTGCCACAGCCTGTCCTTTGATCAAAGTTCGAGGCTTGTAATTGATTACGAACTGTTCGAGCTCTATGGCCTAAATGGATAATCTTTCTAACTGTTCTATCTTGTCAAAAACCCTTCACAATGGTTAATCTGTGAGCACATCAATGGTGTGGGCCTGAAAGTAAGGCCTCAACTTCCTGGAGGTGATGAGGAGTGCATAGGCCAATTTTTTCAACCTTGGATAATTCAGCTCTGCGGCATGGAGGGCTTTGCTTGTGTAGTAGACCAATCGCTGTGCCCCTTCCTCATTTGTCATAAGAGCTGAGCTGACTGCGGTTTGTGATACTGCCAGGTACAGCCTCAGAATTTTCCCTTTCTTTGGTGAACTAAGTAGAGGAGGAGCTCCCAGGTATTGTTTAAACTGTTGAAAAGCCAGCTCGCATTCTTCTGTCCATTCAAAGGCTTTCTTGAGGGCTTTGAAGAAGGGATGGCACTTGTCTATAGCCTTTAAAATGAACATGTTTAGAGCTGCCACCCTTCCTGCCAGGCTTTGGACCTCTTTTGGCTTGGTTGGAGGTCTTATGTCAATTAGAACTTGAATTTTGTCAGGGTTGGCTTCGATTCCCATCTGAGTCACCATGAAACCCAAAAACTTTCCTCATTTCACTCCAAAAGAACACTTAGCCAGGTTGAGGGACATGCCATTTTGCCTGAGTATGGCGAATGTCTCATTAAGGTCTGCCACATGGCTGGAGGCTTTGAGACTCTTGACCAACATGTCGTTGACATAAACCTTCATATTCTTGCCTATCTGGTCCCTGAACAGCGCATTCATGACTCTCCGGTTGGTAGCTCCAGTGTTCCTTAGACCAAAAGGCATGGCCCTGTAACAGTATGTGCCTTCATTGGTGATGAAGGAGGTCTTATCTTCGTCTTCTGGAGCCATTCTGACATGATTATAGTTAGAATAGGCATCCATGAAACTTAGCATTTCGTAGCCTGTGGTCACATCCACAAGTTGATTAATCTTAGGGAGCGAAAATCTGTCATTCGGGCATGCCTTATTGAGGTCTTTGAATCGACACACATTCTCCACTTTTCATTATGCTTCCTCATGAGAACCACATTGGAAAGCCACTTAGGATAGTGGACCTCCCGGATGAAACTTGCTCGAAAGAGCTTCTGGACCTCTTTTTTAGCAGCCAAGTTTCTTTCCGCAGCGAAGTTCCTATTCTTCTGCCTTACAGGCTTGAAAATTGGGTCGGCGTTTAGCATGTGTACCATGACCTTTGGATTCAACCCTTTCATGTCATCGTGGGACCATGCAAAGACATCGGTGTTAGCTCGTAACCATTGGCAAAGCTCTTTTTTAACTTCTGAGCTTAGCTGATTACTGATTTTCAGGATTCCGTCGGGCTGTAAGGGGTCCAGGATTCGATATTCTAAGTCCTCAATTGGTTCATCATGAAGCTGTTTTTCTTCGTCTCTGGGGTCCAGAGTTTTAATTTCTTATTACTTCGAGTTATCGGGCTCTTTCGCATTTATCAATTCTCCCACGGTTGCGATTTCGAGCTCGATGACCCTAATGTCAGTGGTCCTGACCTCTTTCAGAGTTTTAAATTAACAGTACTGAGCTTTCACCTGGTTTCCTCTGACCTACATGACTCCGTGGGGGGTAAATAACCTCATGGTTAAGCTGCAAGTCGAGATAGCAACCCTAATTTTGTTTAGAGTACCCCTACCTAGGATGGCATTGTAATAGGGAGCTCTGTCAAGAACCAAAAATTCTACGATGGTGGTGACTAGCTTCGAAGCTATTCCCAAAGTTACTGTGAGCTTAATGGTTCCCACGGATATAGTCTTTTCTCCAGAAAAGCCAACCAATGTGATGGTTGAAGGGGTTAAGTGCTCAGTAGTGAGGCCAATAGCTTTGAAGGCACTGTAGTACATGAGGTTGGAGGTGGGCACCCGTGTCTATATAAGGATTTGGTGGATGTTGAAATTCCCACCATTGCTGTTATTACCAAGGATCATCGTGTGGGTACTCTACCCCGTTCATGTCTTCATCGGTGAATGTAATCTCCTTGACTTCATACTTCACTATTTTTGTAGGCCTGAAGCTGAAGTACTCTGCCTCCGAGCTTGAGGACTTGGCCTGCCCGATGTAGGCCTTTCTAGACCTGTTGTTGTTTCTAAAGTAGGATGAGCCCCTCTTCTATCATAAAAATTTCGTTCTCGTGCTCATTTTCCTTTGCTCTTGGGGGAGATTCTTTCTTCTTCTCCACGTATTGTCAAAGTTGTGCCCTCTGAATGAGTTTCTTAATCTCTTCTTTCAACTTTCAGCAATCATCTGTCTTATGACCATGATCCTTGTGGTACCGGCAATACTTCGTCGCATCCCTATTTCTCTCAAATGTCTTCATCTTTCGAGTTTCTAGGATCTGCCCTGGCCCTAATTGGGCATAGACCTCGCTCAAAGGAGTTGTTAGAGGAGTAAATTATAGTCGAGCTTTGCCATCACTAGGTTCGAATTTGTTTGATTCTTTCTTGCCCTACTTGCTATCTCTCTTTTGACCGCGAGGTGGACTGTGCCTCCTTTGGCGCTTGAAGGAGGGCAAGATAGCAGTTAGACCTGATAGGTCTTATCCTTGTAAAGTTTCATCCACGCTAATTTGTTTATTGACTTAATCTAAAAGCTCGGATATGGTCTTGGGAGTTAGTCTTGCCAAAGTCATGAGGCAGTAAAGGGAGCTCACCTCTTTCACAAAGGCTGCCACTGCTACCCCTTCATTGTGGTTTGTGATCATAAGGCTTTCTTGGTTGAATTGGCAGGCATACTCTTTTAAGCTCTCCGTTGACCTCTGATTGACGGTGAAGAGGTGAGTGGAGGACTTGGAATATTTCTTGGTCCCAATGAAATGGGAGATGAACTTAGTGCCGAGCTCTTGGGAGCTCTGAATCGATCCCACGAGCAGACTATTGCACCACATTCGGGCTGGTCCCTTAAGAGTGGTGACAAAAGCCCTGCACACTACGCCATCTGGGTCATTCTGTAGTCCCATTATGTTCCCGTATTACTGCCAGTGGTCTACAAGGTCAGTGCTCCAGTCGTATGATTCAAGTGTTGGGAGCTTGAACTTCTTCGGAACTTGACAGCGCTGGATGTGCTTGAGGAATAGAGGTTTTGAATCCCTTACCAGAGCTGCGGTCGAGCTCCCTCCCAAATGGTTCATTGTTTTCATTACATCAGCCACTTAAGCTCTCATTTCTGTCATCAACGTCTTCTCAACCTCTTCCACCAACTTCTTATGAGATATTCTATCGAATACTGACCTTCGAGGTTTGGCATCCGCTTTTCGCTGAGGTACTCGAACTGAAGGAAAGGGAGGTCCAGCTCCTCTATTTTGGCTCTGCTATCTAGAGGCTCCATATGAATGCTTTTCATAGACCAAGTGTACTTGTAAGTCCCTCAATAGAGGGGGAGGAGTTTTAGTTGAGTCTTCTTCAAAGGAAAATTTTCTTCTAGAGCTAGATCAACCGGACCCGAGCTCACTGGTTTTGCTGCGGCTCCCCCTTGACCCTCTACCACGGTCTCCGAGCCTTTGCCTGACTAGGACATAAGGTGCGAGGATTGGGAGAGCAACTATAGATGCGGAGGCTAAGGCTGACCTGTTTCTCGAGCTGACTGGGGGGTGTTTCCCTTTAGGCTATGAGCTAGTCAATCTGTACTAGGAGAGCAGCATACTGCTCCTATAACGCCAATAGGGGGTCTGTTTAAGTGTGTCTTGAAGACATGGTGACCCACAAATTTTTTGCATTCTTTGTTGCAGAAAATTTGTATTACAGTTTTGGACCCTAAGATGGTCGAATTTGGAAAAAAAGCTTAAATTGAAAAGTTGTAGCTCTTGAAATTTTCTATAAAATGAACTATAGAATTGCATAACTTGAAGTTTTGAGCAAGAAGTTATGCGCCCGAGAATATTGAGTTACTATCGGCTCGCGAGATTTGGAGCTTTTTCACCGAAAATTCACTTGTAATTTTTAAAGAACGAGAGTTTTAAAGAGCTTATCGTTCCACATATGCGCCAACTGGTGGTGTCAAAATCTAGAAGTAGATAATTAACCAAGCAATAAGCGAATATCGGTGAATAAAAAGTAAATGCGGCGCAATGATGAACACATGACATTTTTTAATTAAAGTAGGTTCTTCCGGTAGCGCTTATGCTATTCTGACAGTACGTCCTCATTTTATGTATGCTTGCTTTGTATTAGCTCAAAAGCAATTAGCTTGGATGATAATACAAGCTACCAACTTTTCTCTCTATAATTGTAGTGATTCTATTTATAAGTATAGAATTAGGATTATAAATATTTTAATATGATGAATAATAAAATGTGTAGAAGAGACAGTGTATATCTAGGATGAGAAGAATTGTGTTGGATGAGAAGAATGGTGTGTTGAATGAATAAATGAGAGGAGGTATTTATAAGTAAATAGAAAATGGTAAAAAAGTAAATTTGATGAAAATGAGGGGCAAAAAGGTAATTTGGTAAAAGTTAGTGGATGTGAGTGGAATATTTATTTAAAGAAAAGTGTGGAATATTATTGAGTGAAATATTTATTTAAAAGAAAATGTGAAATATTATTGAGTGGAATATTTATTTAAAAGAAAGTATTGAATATTATTGTGTGAAATATTTATTTAAAAGAAAGTGTGGAATATTGTTTAAAAAGAAAGTGTAAAATATTATTTTTATAAGCTAGTGGTAAAATTATTATTTACCATATCAACTTTTGTTAAGAGTAGTGGAGAAAATGAGGGTACTTTTAAAAGATAATATATTTAGAAATAATTTAGAAACAATAAAAATTAAAGAAGCGAAAATTATTAATTTTTACAAGTTTATCAAACTATTAGGATGAACTAAAAATAAGGTGTGGATTAACTTAAGATCTAGTCAAAGGCGGATGATTTTACAAATTAGGTGGATAGAAACAAAATTCCCAAAAATAGTATGTGTCTAAGTTTCAATGACTTTTATTTTCTTGTTTTCTTTTTCTAGGGTTTTAATGTGTACTGCTTATGTAATTTTCGGCCAATGACCTTGTACGCATCATCATTGTCCTTGGATTGATCAACATAGATGTGGTTATTAAATATGTTATTGTGTCCATCCTTGTTATGGCTTTGTTTCAATAACTTTTTTAAAATTTTTGTTGAATTAATTGCTTCTTCTTTTTCCTTTTTTTCTTATTATGAGCCAATAATAATTTTGTCAAAAATAAAAAAAAAATATACGAGAGGATTCCCATGCAATGGATGAAGGGAAAAGAGAAATTCCTAGATTCCTTTTGAAAACTCTGACCAAACATTGAAATTTTTTATGACAACGGAAATTTAAAGTTCTTTGAATGATCCAAAGAACGAACCAAATGAAACCTTATGATGTTTGTCCAGGACCTTTTATTAAAAAAGGTATTTGTCCAAGATCAAGGAAGAGTATTATTACCTTGAGAAAATGAATGAAGACCTATCATTAACTCTTCTTTTGTAATGCCCCATCAAGCTTTATAGAAAACTCCATTAAACCCAACAGGGCAAGATGCACATTCAGCATAAATATTTTGCTTTAAAAAAAAGAACCAATCTTATTATGGGTAATAGATGGAACAAAGGATGACATGGAATTTTTTGTCCATTTGGACAAAAGTTGTTTTGGTAAGGATATTTTGCTTTAACAATAGTGAGCCATTCGAAAAAGAAGTTGTTAGTAACAAACCATTGTTATAGTATTTGTGATCAAGTTATTGTTTTGTATTGTAGTAGGGTTAGTTACCATCATGAAAATGAGTGAGTCTTAGAAGCCCAATGCCAATAAAAGTATATTCTTTGTGTGGTAGTCCAATGCATTCGACATTCGACACATATGTGCCCATCTTAATTTTCTAAGGTATTCAAGTGGCATGCAGGAGCAATTTTACGTAGTTAATGATTTTAGACAACCAATGAATAACCTATTTCACATAGACGTACGCTCAAAGTTGAGATAATCACTCGAATTTTGCTTGGGAATCACACCAACCTATATATGAACTATTTCAGAGGTTAACCAATGAGCACTAACTGATCTAAATGGGTTTCATGTTGAGATTTTTGAGTTAATTCATCCTCTCTCTTCCGTTCTTGAGCATGCCATAAGCCAACAAAGATGTGAGAAAAGTGGTTGGTTTAATGAGCACATTCATATTGTGATTATATATATGTTAACCTTTCACCTAATTTATATATATTGCAATTGAATTTTGTAGGTATACACACTGCAAAAAATCACGAGACTTTACTTGTTTTCTTGGAGGAATATTGGGTTTAAGTGGCTTAATGCACATGCTAAGTGCAATCGCGACTCTTGCGAGGAGTTAAGCTTAGTGTTTTTTTAGGTTAAAAATGGTATAATGTTGCTTGTCAACTTATACTTTGGAAAGCTTATATTAGTGTTATCTTATTGTTATTATATCTTGCTTTTAATGCTTCTTGGGTTCTCCAAAATAATGGGAAGAATTAGCACATTAGTTTGAATCAATTGGAGAGAAAGTGAAGTTGTTGTGGAACTAAGGTGATGTAATCTTATGATCACAAAAGACAAATTAATGAAATTCAGGTAAAAGCCCAACAGCCAGCCGCCCATTAGCCCAACTGTGGGCCCAACTCCATACAATTAACCAAATTATTTTCTCTTTTGCCGGCACTCTCGTTCTCTTCTATAATTTTCTTTGATTTGTATTTCTCTTTTTATTTTTTCCTGAGCACTTTAAGGATTTGAAACTTCAATTTATTCTGTACCAAATAATGTTTATTTTAATTTTATGTGTTATTTAATTTTTTTTTCATACTAATATAAATTTATGCTAGGATTAGAATGATTATTTTTGATTGATTTCATGCATTACACATATTCATCCAGACTAATCTCTACTAATTTAATGTTTCAATAAAACAATTCTTCTTATTAGATGCCAACTTTAATTAATTAGTGTAACATTGAATTATCATTATGATTTTTTTGGATTAAGTTTATGATTTGTTAGAAGATGATATAAGTTGTGTTTTGACGAATATAAGTTTGGAACAAGGAGTTCCAGCTCTCCGAAGACGAAAACACCTGCACATGACGGGCTAACTCGTTGGCAATCTTATTACAAATGCTATTGCTATGCACAAAATTAAAATCCACATCCACACATTTAAACCTCAAATAAGTTATCATGTAAAGCTACATGACTCTAAAGAAAAATTCAAAGTGGTAATATTTCTGTCTCAATTACAAGTAGTCTCATTTTGTTCTTAAATTAATTGTCTTGTTTCTTATTTTTGACCTAACTAAACATTGAATCTCAATCACAATATAAAAAAAAAGTCATATTATTGACCATGGATTATATTGAAGGTAGAGTTTTTTTTAAACAAAAGAATTAAATAAATTACCAAAAATCAAAATAAAATTATTAATTTTAGACAAAAAGATAATCCATTCATGCATATGTGATGTGATAAAATTTTAACAAATAATCAATGGATTTATTATTCTAGTGTATATTAGCGCTTTAAATTTTAAAGATTTACCTCAAAGGAGCTAAGTATGTTGTGCACACAAAGCTTTTATAATTCAAATGAGTAATGTTCCAAACCTTCATAAATCACAAATTATAAATTAAATTAATATGAGTATAATATATAAAATAAAGAGTAAAAAAAATAAAAATATTAAGATTATGGACCCATATGTTATGAATAGAAGAAACAAATATTGACGGAAGAAAAGCTGTTGTGCTGCTGCGGCAGAGAATAGAAAAGGTTAGGGATCAAAGTGAGCTGCTGTGTTGCTGCGGCAGAGAATAGAAAAGTTAGTTTTTTTTTTTCCTTTTTATTAATATTCTTTGTTTTTTAATGTGAGGTTGAGCAAGGCTTTTATTTTTTTAATTATTAATATTGTACCTCTGATTTTTGAATGTCGCATGTGGAGTTTTTGGTTAAAGTAAGGTAGTTTTTAAACTTATTTAGTAAATTTGGGTACTTTTGAGCTTATTTGGGAAAATGGGGTCGAGCATAAAAACGTGAGAAGGTCTCACGTTTTTACGGTTAAAAACGTGATACGTTATGCCTATTTTACAAAAAAAAAAAATAAAAAAAATAAAAAAAATAAAAAAAATTTGTAAAAGTGTGAGATCTTCTCACGTTTTTACCCATAAAAACGTGATTTGGTCTCACGTTTTTATGTGTAAAAACGTGACCCCCTTTCACGTTTTTATGTTCACTAAATTTTTCCTCCGCCTTTGCTACCCCCTTCCGTATCTGCTCTTATATTTTTTTCTTATATCATTTAATTTCTTCTTTATTTCAAATATTTTTTTTTAATTAATTCTCAAATTTTTTCCTTTTTATTTTTTAATCACATGAGATCGATGAAGTCAAATTTTTATGCTCTTATTTTTTTTCTATATCATTTGTTTTTGTCTTTATTTAGTGGATAAATTATTTTTGATTCACTCTCACATTTTATTTCTTTTTTTAATCACATGAGATTGATGGAGTCATGTTTTTATGTTTTTTTTTTCTATATCATTTGTTTTCGTCTTTAATTCATGGAAACAATTATTTTTTTCTTAATTATTTTTTTATTTTGTATTTTAATCTTTGGACTTATCTTACTTTGATTGTTCGATTATTATTAAAATATGAATTATATTTTCCTATCTACTATTACTATTAATTTAATTATTTAGACACAATAAAGATAACTACTAATTTTATTTAACAAAATTATTTAAAAAGATACATGAAGAAAAGTGGACTTACGATAAATCATTACATATAGTTGAAATTATAAATGAACATAAAAGGTATCCCTCATATACTTTAGACGAAGAAGCATTACATCCCTCGGACGAAGTGAAAATAGAGGAGTCGTAGCCATCTACGTTCCTCTGATTAAAATAAACATATTATTTTAATCAATTTCCATTTGCATCTGTGCATCTGGAGTCGTTGCCATTTCTTCAGTATTGTATGCAATGCCCGTGTTCAAAGACTCTGCTTTCCATATGGATGAAAGTTTGGCATACATTGTTCAGCAAATCTTCTGGGTCGTGTCCGTGCAAGGATCCATCAGTATTGGTTACCCATTCGAACTGAGTTGGTTCATGACTACCGTTGTCCATTGCAGGCTTTTTCGAATTAAACTTTTCTATCAGAAGGACATGTTTATCAATAGGGGAAGTCAATGGATGCAGTGAGCTTTGTCCGGAAGCAACCACCCTCCAGTCTTCACCAAACACTTCAAACCAAAACTTATCAAATAGAGTATAGTCATAGTATACCCATTGATTCCACGTAATGTATAAATGTGGTGAGAAAACAATAGGCATGTGATAAGTATTTAGCAAGTACCACAGATATACATAAAATAAAGGCGTCCAAGAGTGTAAAGGCACGAATGCAAGGGGTGAACGATAAGGAAATTCGAGATTAGGCCAATGATATAAAAAACTGCTTGGCCTCAAAAGAGGAGGTGGAGTTCGCAACAACCTTTGACACATTGATATAATTCTACGAGCTTCATTTCGCAATGCGTGGACGGTGTACGGTCATCTTAAGCGTGGACGGTGTACGGTCAATATCCATAACAGAATAAACTTTCTCGACTAATTCTGAGTAAGTGATGCTTTCTTCCAGGACAATGCCACTTTCGTGTGGTTTATCGTATGTCCAACCCTGCTCCCCATTAATTATATTGCCACCCCAATAAAGCCGAAGACAGTAACGTCTACTTCCCATTGTCCACCTTCAATACAATAACCCACTTTAGTTTATTTTCAATAAAAATATTTTTAAGCGTGGACAACAACTACTAAAGTGGAGCATGGACTGAGGCAAAAACTAAACAAGCCATCCCAAACTAAAGGGGAGAATTCGAATTTAAATAAAATTGATGTAATTAAAATATATTATTCAAACTATGTAATTTATGTAATTTATAAATATAATAAGATTTCGGATTTTTTTTATTTATACATACAATATAAAGGAGAAAAATGAAAGAAAGCCTTCCGCTCTTATATTCAAAAGTCATAAATATTGCCCATCACTTTTTTTCCTTACCCATCATTTTTGTCGCCCACCCACCTCCACCCACGTGATCCCATTTTCACTCCTTTGTTTTTATCTTCTTTTTTTTTATTCTATTAGACTCTTACATTCTCTCTATCTCTTGCATTTTTCTCTTCTATTTCTTCTTCTTTCCTATCTGTTTCTTCCTCTCTTTCCCACTCAAGCATATTTCTTCCACTAACCCTTCATCTATTCTCTTTCTATATCCGTGTATATATGCTTATATATACACATGTTTAAATAATTATAAATCAAAGAAATACAAGATCGAATAAATCGAAAGGTGGGCGTAGTTCCCTTCTTTTTTATTTTGTATGCGTATGCGTGTATATTATGTATGTATACTGATTAGATCTAAGAATGTTTCGTATTTTTTTTTTCAAAAATATTTTGTATGTATATTATAAATATGTTTGTATATATGGATTTGTTGGTTGTGGAATGAAAGTCGTCAAATTTTTAATATTAAATGCTTTTAAATATATTTCCTTATAGACCTTTCATTCTCATTGGGATTCAAATTATGAAAAAAAAAATTCTTAATATTAAACACTTTTTGACATTTGTCTAAGTAAGGAAAGGGAGGCATTTTCCAACTTGCAGACTATTTCTCCTCGTATGTGTATTTAATATTATAATATATGTATATATGAATGACACATGCATACGAATGTGTTTGATAATTATATTTATGTGTGTTAAATTTAAAATTTTTTTATTAAGAGAATAAGAAAAAAGTTAACGGATTACAATATTGTTAACATAATGTGAATAATTTTAAAAATATATGTAATTGTTAATTTTATATGGGTGTATAATATATACATATAATATTATATATACTTATATTATTGTCAATTCAATTTTTTTTCCACCAGAATATATTATTACTTTAAGAATATATCGTGTATTTTTAATGTTATATATTACTTTTGACAACAATTCTAATAACTTTAATAATGGTACTACCTATATATATATATTATATTTATATTTGTGGGTAACGATAATAATAAGATGTGTGAAGTATATTTTTTTTTTAAAGTAATAAATCGGATTTAAATATAATTTATTTTACTTAATAAAAAATTCACTTGTTTAAGCAGGGATTGGTAAAACTAGAAAGATGATGAAAATGAAAATGAAAATGAAAACCCATAAAACTCAAAACCCGATCGATTATCACGCCAAGGAAGGGGTTGAGGGATGACCTACACCCATTAAGATTAATTAAGGTCCCTAAAGTAAACAAAATTCTCTTCGAATTAACTGAATCTCTACGCAGAGCGATACATACATACATACATACATACATACATACATACACGGGGGGAGAGAGAGAGAGAGATGACTTTGTGCCCTGTTTCTTTGCCCTTTCAATGAATCAAAAATTCCCACCCAAAAGTCAATCATTCACCCCATTCCACTAACCCCCCTGATGTCACAATCCACTGACCTTCTTCTTCTTGATCCCCCTACCTCTAATCCTTATTTCTATACTACTACCATTTACAAATAAGCAGAAAAATCTCATATTTTTATACTACCTCTTCAAATTACAAATAAGCAGAAAAATCTCATATTTTTATACTACCATTTACAAATAAGCAGAAAGATCTCACAATAGATCTTCAAATTATCCTATAAAATCAGTTAATCATAAAGAAAAAATCAGTTAATGAGATTACCTTGAGTAGATCGGGCAACGAAGACGGGAGGACGCTACGGTGGAGGAAACTCGGCGAGGGAGAGCCGTCGATGGTCTCTAGAAGAAGTAGCAAAGAGGGGAAAGCGAGGGAGAGATACAGATCTACGGCGATGGCAAAGAGGGGAAAGCGAGGGAGAGGTACAGATCTACGGCGATGGCAAAGAGGGGAAAGCGAGGGTGAGGTACCTTCGGAGACCGACGGGGAGGGAGAGAGGTGAGGGGCGGCGCCGGCGAGGTGAAGCGGAGACCGACGGGGAGGGAGAGAGGGGAGGGGCGGCGAGGGGCGGCGCCGGCGAGGTGAAGCGGAGACCGACGGGGAGGGAGAGAGGTGAGGGGCGGCGCCGGCGAGGTGAAGGTTGAAGGAGGCGACAGACGGTGTGAGGATAGAGGTTTGGGTTTTTGTTTTTTTTTTTTTACTTGAACAAAGATAATGAACGGTGAAAATGGGGGAAAAATTCACTGAGACTAAAAACGTGAAAGGGGGTCACGTTTTTACACATAGAAACGTGAGACCAAATCACGTTTTTATGTGTAAAAAACGTGAGAAGATCTCACACTTTTACAATTTTTTTTTTTTTTTTTTTTTGTAAAATAGGCATAACATATCACGTTTTTAACCGTAAAAACGTGAAACCTTCTCACGTTTTTATGCTAGACCCCATTTTCCCAAATAAGTTCAAAAGTACCCTAATTTACTAAATAAGTTTAAAAACTACCTTACTTTAACCAAAAACTCTCGCATGTGGGGCTGTCAGCTATGCTGCTTGGTTGAGTGAAAAGCACGGTTGGATCTGTGGGTCTGTGAATCCAGTCAGCAGATAGATTTTTTTTTTTTTTCATTTAGTTTAAAATTAAAAGAGGCTATTTATAGTGGGCTGGGTTTGGGAGGGAGAGAGCTAGGGGGAGCTAAACATTGGGCTAAATATATATGTATGTAGTTTTTTTGTATGGCTAGTGGATAATTTTATTTTATTTTTGCAGTGGGTTGGAGCCTAATTCCGCCCCTACATGAAATTGCCTACATTTTAGTGTAAATGTCATGAAATTATGGGCATTTGATTTAATTAATATGCCACAAATTTTATGCATTTGATACATAATGCTGTGAAGGGGAAATTTCAGGTGCGGATTACTGTTCACGGATGAACAGTACGGATTGGTCCATTTGGCACGCTTTCCGATGGAATTTTTTGATGAAATTTTGTGGGGATGTTCTTCATCGTGTCTAGAACATCTCCACCAAATTTCATCAAAACATTCAACCGGGAAGTGGGTTAACTACGTGATTGAAAAATATTGGATTTTATAAATCTATTTCTGGACAATATTTTTTAATCACGTAGTTAACCCACTTCCCGGTTGAATTTTTTGATGAAATTTGGTGGAGATGTTCTAGACACGATGAAGAACATCCCCACAAAATTTCATCAAAAAATTCCATCGGGAAGCGTGCCAAATGGACCAATTCGTACTGTTCATCCGTGAACAGTAATCCGTATAGGAAATGGACTCATGCTGTGAATTCTTGCCGGAATAAATTTCCGGCACTTTCTTTACAAATGTCGGAAAAATTTTATTTTTTGCACTTAATTTAAATGCTGCTAAATAAATTACAATAAGTGGTTCGTTTCTTGCAGTGTGATTGAGTAAGTTTTTGACAGATGTTTAGTAGTTTTTATATGTATATGAGTGTCTGCACTCGTTGAAAAGCAAATGTATAGCTGTAAATTAAGGCGTTCTATTTATGTAACACATACAACTGGGGTTAGAAGAGCTAGTTGTGCTACTCAATATTTAATATATTTCTGCTGAAAAGTGTTTGATTTCAGCAAAATTTCAAACTTTTGTGCTAATAACTGCACTAGTCAAATTGACAAAAAATTCAAGTTCTGTCCTAATAACTACGCAATTGTTTTGGACAAATTTTCATTACTAATTTTGTTTACTCCAATATCTAAAATTCTAATTTAGTTTGTAGATTATAAAATTAATTATATTCTACTGAAAATGCGCAAAAATAGAATATAAAGTCACCCCTAATAAAACTAAAAAATTGGGAAAAAAATTACATTGTGTTCATTGTTGTAAGCGAGGAGAAGGAATAACACTTGTTAAATGTAGCAAACTTTATATGGAAGAAAAGCTCATTCAAAACTTCACATTGTCATCATATGAGTTGCATGACTCCAAATAAAAATTCAATTGGTTAACTATTGGACGATACATAATATTTTTGCCTTCTTGAATATATAGTTCCATTTTTCTTTTTGAATATTTAAATTAATTATTTTATTTCTTTTTTTGAGAATTATAAATGTATTGAATCTCACAGAAAATAAATAAATTATCATTACTATTTATTATATATGTTGAAATTAATGTTTCATTAAAAATTATTCAGTGTGAATTTAATTTGAGAGAGAGAAGATATTTGTGTCTAAATTTCAATTAATCATCTTTGTCGCAAGTGTAATACTAGGGAGATATCAAATACCAAAAAGGAAAATGTTGCTCACAAAAAATATATATGGCAATTGATAAGATAATGAGTTCTACTACTATTTCTACAATCATAATGCATCGTTGTCTTATGTTTTGTGAACAAAATGTGCAAATCTTTTTGTGCCAATTTTTATTTCCCTCATCAATCTCAATCTCAATTTCAACTTCCAGTTCTTTTTGTTTTTACTAGAAATTAGGTAGAAGGGCTTATTATACATTGATTTTTACCAAAAATCCAATGAATAATATTTTTTTGAATGAAGGACCTATTTTTAATTGGTAATAGTGTAAGAGGCCTATTTTGTTTTATATTTTAAATTAATGTATTTGAATAAATTTAAATATCATTTAATTAATAAAAACATGTTATGTATTACCTAAATTACCCCTTTTTATGAATTTTTACACAAAAAATATGGACTGCAAAGTTCATATTGCAGTGAAATATGGACTGCAATATGAACTTTGCACTAAAAATATCGACTGCAAAGTTCACATTGCAGTGAAATATGGACTGCAATATGAACTTTGCACTAAAAATATCGACTGCAAAGTTCACATTGCAGTGAAATATGGACTGCAAAGTTCATATTGCAGTGAAATATAGACTGCAAAGTTCATATTGCAGTCCATATTTTAATGCATATTGGTATTTTTTAGTTTATTTTAAGGGTTGGGATGCTATTTTATAATGAAAAAAAAAAAGACACATGCCATATTATCAATAAAATAAAAAATAGGCCCTTTATTTAAAAAAAAAATTATTCCTTGACTTTAGTGTGAAAATCTTTCTCTAATAAGCCCTTTTTTTTAATTGCCCTTGTTTTTACCTTGGAAGAATGGATGTAAAGTCACTATTCTTTAAGCTAGCTAGTTCAGATTGTTCAGTTTTAGGATACAAAATAATGGTGATTAGGATTTAGTCCTTATTTTTTTGACTTATGTTCATGAGATTTTAGTTTATTTTGTCTTCTTTTCTTTAGGGTTCTTAGCTTATTCTATTTATGTTATTTTCGCGTTACCTATACCCTCCTCCCTCCTTTTTATGTTTGCAATCTGTTGCTTTACTTTTTAGTGTTAATTATTTTCTTATAAACAATAATTTTGTTAAAAGTAAAAATAAAATATATGGAAGGATTCCCCCATAATCCTTAGCTTTTCACTTATTAAATATGGGAATGGATGAAGAGAATTCTCTTTTTCTCTTTTTAATAATCAATATTTAGAATAATAAAAAAATAGCCTAACATATACGGTCATCACAAATTTAATTTAAATTAATATTTAGGGATTTTAAGATTTACCTCAATGAAGCAAAAACCATCACAAACCACAAATCAATTTAATTATATATTAATATAAGATCCCAGTATAATATACAAAGTAAAAAATAAAATAAAAAAGTAAAAAAGTAAAAATAACAGAGAGTAAAATTATAAGGCAATGGACCAATTTATTAGGGATGAATTAGATGAGAAATATCTATATATCTATGTTCAATTTTTAAATGGGTTGTACTTGTCCAGTCGGAACCTTTTACATTTTTCTTGGATTTTTGAACTTTCAAGGTGTGCTGAGCTAACGATGGGTTGGTTTGGGGGCTAAGGAATGGGCTAACTTAGTTTATTACCTATTTTTATACATGACTAATTGAAAAAAGAAAAAGTATGTACTGGGCCAGTACACATTTCCATCCTTGGTGCTTTGACACATCCAACGAGGTGTAAGGGCGATGCTATGTAGGGGTAAGAGGGCAATTAACCCCCCTTAATTTTTAACTATAGATGGAGTGTTGTTATATATATATATATATATATGGACTTATGTGTAAAATTTTATACTTCAAGAATATATATCTCAAAGACCATTTTAAATTTAAAATTCACTTAAATTCTCCCCACACCCGTTCTTAGATCTATTTGCTCTTCCCTTCCCGCCTCCGCCGCCCCCTCGGACTCCCCCTCCGTTTCACTTCCTTTCCTTCCTTCTCATTTCTTTCTTCTTCTATTTCTTGATCTTTCTTAGTATTAGGTATATTTCTTAATATTATGTATGTTTTTTTAATAATTGCATAGTATTAAATCTATTTCTTGATTAATTGTATAATATTATATTTATTTTAAATTAATTGAAGAATTGTTAGTAATTACTCAATATTAGGTATATTTCTTAAATAATTGATTAATTGTATAATATTAGGTGATTTAGGTCTAAAAATCTAATTTTAATTAACCTTACATGGGAAGAGAATTAATTAATTATTGTTTTTGTATTCTATTAAAAGCAGTGTTAATAGATAAAATAGCCTTAAATAGGAAAAATGTGTAAATCCACTTCGTCAAAACGGATTTCAATATTTTTTTTTTGAAAGTAAAAATTAAAAGGTTTAATAAATGAGCGTCTAATTCAATTAAAAACCAATTAGAGATGCTCTTACATCAAAAAGGACCAAAATACATCCTATCGTTTATCTCAAATATATTTTTTAATTTAACTAAATTAATAACTAACTTTATGAATAAATGTACTCTAACCAATTTCAACAGGTAAACAGTAACGCATATGAAACTACAAGCCGCAAAAATCAACGAACACCACGTTTTGTTTTTAAATTAAAAGTTAACAAATATATATATATATATATATATAAGCAAAATAGTAGATAATTTATACCATAAGATATGATAGATACTTCTTTAATTTTGTATATTTTTGTTCTACTTAGGGGAAATGATTTGTCAAATATTGTTATATTAACTGTATATACAATGATTAATATAATAAATATTTGATATTCTTACTAATTTGTCGTACACTATGGTGTTGTGTAATTTATTATGATATACATATACAAATCATAATAAATATTCTATATCACTTAAAATTTCAAAATAAATGATTTCAGTTAATTATGAAAAAAAAATCAAATTGAACGGTAGATCTTTTTGGTATCTCATAAAAATAATTAAAAAATTATATCAATGGCTCGAATTCTAAAAGTATATTAATTTTAAAAAAAAACCCTATTATAATATATAATGGAAAGTAATTACTTTTCGATTCAAAAATTGGTAAAAGGATAAAATGAAACACAGAATGTCGGTTCAACAATTAGGGACCATAAAAAAGATGGATGGTGAGAGCTTAGTATTGACTTTAACATATTAAGAATTCACATTATATTGGCCATTTTGAGATACAAATTAAAAACAGGAGCTGTTATTAACGCCAATTATTTAGCTCTTTAACACTCTTTTTTTTTTTTTAAATAATAATTATTCTACTCACACATACCACTTTTTTAATTTTTAATTAATGATTAAAACATTAAACTCAAATTAATAATATTTAATAACTCTAAATCATTTAAACCCAAATTAATTATTAACCCCATTAATTGAAAACTCTTTCTTCTTCTTCTTCTTCTTCTTCTTCTTCTTCTTCTTCTTCACCATCGTCATCGTCATTTCTCTTCACCACCACTACCATCCAAATTATCATCACTCTCCAAAAGAAGTATGATACTTATATTTTTGTTACTTATGTATGTTTCATTTTATTCATAAATTATTTGATACAAACGAGCGGCAAAAAAGAAAAAAAAAATCATACTTGACCCAAATCAAGGAATTGAGTAAAACATACTTCACTCGGTCCTAAGGAACCGAGTTAAACCTTTGGTCACTTTTTCAATTCCACTCAGTTCATTAGGATAGAATGACGTGTGCTTTACTCGGTTCCTTAGAGCCGAATATGATGAACACCACTCGGTTCCTAGAAACCAAGCGAACCTTCAGCCATGGTAGAACGAAGTGAACCTTTATAATCATCCTTTTGAATAATCTCTCTCACAAGGAAATGAGTGAGATTATGATATGCATGCACATACAATAGTAAATACTCTATTTTGCTTAAAATTTCAAATAAATAATTTAAGTTAATTATGAAAAAATTCTCAAATTGAACGGTTAATTTTTTTAGCATCTTATAAAGATAATTAAAATTGTTAAATCAACAATCCGAAACATAAAAATATATTAATTTAAAGAAGTACATATCATAACTTATAAGGAAACTTATAATATATATGTAGTTTGTTTCTGGTACAGACCAGTTCGTACGGACTAATCTTTTTTATGATAATTTTCTATTATAAAAACATTAAAAAAATATTTTTATGATATAAAACCATCGTTAATCTGCACTTAAAAAATTTCGTATATATATATTATAAAGAGAAATGTTTAGTTTTGTGCGTTGGTCGAGGAGGCGTACTTCTTAGTCTGAGTCAAAAGTTTGGTAAATGGATAAAGTGAAATGTTTATAAATAAAGTGCAATGTTTATATCCACATGCACTGATGTACGTGTAAGGAAACTTCCAAAAAAGAGAGATATTTTACGTATACACTAGAACTAAGACATTTCTATACATAAATATGAACATTTATAGGAGGGAGAGGTACACAATACATTTGATATTCATAGCACAATTTTTCGACAAATATAGCAGATCAGACATAAATTTGATAAAAAAAATATATTTCAAGAACGTACCCATTTTTAACTCAATCTTTCAAAACATATTTAAGGGGCTATACAATACACAATTTACAACAAGAAGTAAACATTTTTACACTAGTAGTTCAAGTTACTAAAATTAATTTCTTGACAGGTTGAGCCTATAGCTGGTTTTGGTACATGTACAAATGTTGTCAAGATTTCAATATATATATATATATATATATATATCTTATGTCTCATGCTCTGGAGTTTTCTGTAAAAATGGATGCAAATGCATATGGACGAGTGAATACTGCTACTATCCCATTGGCAAAGTTGCACAGATCTGCCAACTTACTAATAACAACACGAGCCTTTGTGATTTTGAAAAGATAGTGAGCCAGTATTGCTGAGAAGATGGCACATATGAAACACATGAGCCAGAAAGGGTTGTAGGGGAGAAACACCGATAAAAGGGAGGCTGGAGTGAGAATTCCAGAGAAGACAAGGGCGTGGTTGAATATTAGTTGACGGCATGTAATGTCTTGGGTCTTCACTATCATCCTCAGTATTATCACAAATGCATAGAGGCACAATGATATCAAAGAAATTATCATGTTGACATTGTGAGTCTCAAAAGCAGTGGGAGATCCAGGGTACATCAATTGGATGAACATAGTCAGTAATCCGAGGAAGGTGAAGTATGTAGCATGCAAGGCAATACTTAGAGGGGTTTCCTCTCCACTAATTAGAACAATTATTAATCAAAATCAGTTCGAAACAAACAAAAGAAAAGAAATTGATAATATAAAATGATATAGTAGACAAGCTGCAAATTATAAGTCTTTTGAAACCAGTTTATTCATCTCACATGGAGTGGCCTTCAATGGTACAAAGGAAGCCATGTGGAATGAGCATGTTGGCCTTAGCAAGGGTCAAATCAAATGTATGCCAAACTATGACCAAGTTGCAACAGCCAGCCACATACGAAGAGTACGAGAGAAATTAAATTACAAAATAGAATATAACTCATAATAAAAATGATAGATTAAGGCCAACCCTTGACTAGATGTATCAAAAATCAGAAAAATGTTCATCACTTACTAGTTATGTTCTAATATAGTTGAAAATCTTCGGTGTGGCATTGGTTTATGGATAAAATACACAAGATGACACGCATCTATAAGTCAATAAAGATAACAGCTCTCTTTTTAATTTACGTTTCTCTTTCAACCATTTGGCGCCGTTTGATTGCAAAATGAAAAAAGAAAATAAATTTAGTTAGTTTGTGTGAGAAGATAGAAAATAAAGTGAGATGTTATTCATTTTATGAGTAGATATCTTCCATCTTTCTATATTTTTGGTAGAAAATTTCTTCATGAAAAAACTCAACAAATAAAGATGTCACCCATGTCACTCAACTTATTTTAATTTCCATCTTTTTACTAAAACTAACTCAATTTATTTTCTTTTTCCACCTTGCATTCAAACGGAGCCTACAAATTTAATACAGTTTAGCATGAATCTAAGATAAAAGAGGACACCATTACACCTCTGTAACACAGTCCTCAAACTCCTGTTCAATCGAGCAAACTCTAAGCCCTGTTTGGTTGGAAACTGAAAAATAAGATTTTTAGTTTTCTATTAAAAGTCATCTTTACTTTGACACTTTCCAAAATTTACTTCACTTTACTTTCTCTCTTATAAATCTTTCAAAACACCGTAACTTTAAATCTAAAAATAGGAATTAGATAAAAAAACCTACTCGCTGAGATCTATAAAATAATATATATTGTGACTATGTTAAAAGGGGTTTCCAATAATATGAACAGGCCGAAGACATGAACAAATATTAAGGCTCCGTTTGATAATAATATGATGAAAAAAAAAGCATTTGATTTGCATTTAGAATTTTATTCTCTTTCATTTTGAGTAAATTATATCAGTGGCCACTAAACTATTGAGTTATTTCAATTTGCCCATTAAATTATTAATTGTTCCAATTCACCTATTGATCTATTCAATTGTTTCAATTTACGCACTTAACTATTAATTATTTTGATTTACGCATTAAACTATTTAGTTGTTTCAATTTACCTACTAAAATATTCATTTGTTTTGATTTACCTACTGTATTATTAATTGTTTCGATTTACCCACTATATTATACATCTCTTTAACAGCAACAAAACACCTATTTCCTATAATAATTTTCACCAAAATGAAACACACAATGTATAAAACAAAGAAAATTAGGCTATTTTATGACAAATGACCAAAATAAACTTAAATGTTAACATAATTAGACATTTGCGGTTTCACATGAGAGGAAAAATTGGTCCACGAGCAAACTCCTGTTCAATTGAGCAAACTCTAAGCCTTGTTTGGTTGGGTTCTAAAAATTCAATTTTTTAGTTTTCTACTAAAAGTCAACTTTACTTTGAGACTTTCCAAAATTTACTTAACTTTACTCTCTCTTATAAAATTTTTAAAACACTATAATTTTAAATCCAAAAATCAGAATTAGATAAAAAAAAATATATTCAAAACCTACTTATCGAGATCTATAAAATAAAATATATTGTCACTATTTTTTGAATTTTTTTAAATTAGTTAAAAAAAACTCTAACAAAAATCAAATACACTTTTCAGCCTTGCTTTTCAAAAGTTCAACCCAACGGGCCATAAAGATCCAACTTTTTTTTTTTGTTTTTATGAAAAAAACAAAATTTTAAAGAAAGGAAAAAAAGGCTGTCAAAATCAGGCACAGAGGCAGTGGGACTGGGAGATTCCAAATCTTATATAAGAGCCACTGGACTTGAACTAGAAATTCCCTTCACGAAAAGATTCTGACAAAATTAATGGGTAAAATAAAACAAATAAATAAATGAGTATATAAATCAAATTAATTAATAGTTTAATTGGTAAAATAAAACAATATAATAATTTAGTAAGTAAATAAAAAAAATTAATAGTTTAACTAATAAATCGAAAAAATTGCATATTTAAGTAGATAAATTAAAATAATTAATAATTTAATGGTTAAAATGAAATTGGGTCGGCATGTGGTGCTAGCTAGCTACTCTGTTATAGTGCATCTCGCGTACGTGCTATATATATATTTTCTCATACCAAAGCCAACCTATGCATCATCACCGTCTTGCCGACGGAAATTTTTTTCTCCGGTAACCACTTCCGGAAACAAAATTTTCGCCGGAGAGAAGACACACACCCACCCGCGCCTACATATATATAGTAATATAGAGATACAAAGAAACCGGATTGCTGGAAATGGCCACCGGAGAGATAATGCTCAGAGATAACTAATACATACACTAACTAACCTGATACAATCATTCTCTGTATGCGCCATCTCTCTGTCTCTCTCTTATATAAGGGTGGTGACGGAGATGAGAGTGTGTAGAAGAGTAATAAATGAAAGACATTTATATATTTTTAAGAATGATTTAACACGTAAATTGGAGTTGGGTGGGGGTGTTGGGGGGGGGGGGGGGGGGGGGGGGGGGGGGGGGGGGGGGGGGGGGGGGGGGGGGGGGGGGGGGGGAGGGGGGTTATTGTGGTTGGGATTGTGATAGGGGGATGTTTCGTAGTATGAGACCTCAAATCTCTTGAATTATGAAAGAGCTTGCGGGGAACCGCGTATAAGTTGTTAAATGCAATAAAAAATAAAAAATGGTAAGTTTGTATTGTTGTTTAACTTTATATATTTGTAACTCTATCATTTTTTTATTATTATTTAAGTGAACAATTTTACATGATAAGATTTCTATTTAAATAATAGTTATTTTTGTATTTTCTTAAGTCAATATATCTCTTGTTTCTCTAATTTTCAAGTGAACAAATAGTAAGTTTTGTGTTAAAATTTTACTCTTATGAATTTTATTCATTTTCTTTACTTTTGAGTTTTAATTGAAGGCCAATTTATTTTATGAATGACATATTACAAAGGGATATGAAAAACTTATTTTATGATCCTTTTAAAGTTTTTACTTTGATTCTTATGAAAATTGTTAAATATTGGTAAATTTTGATTAGCAGTGTCTTTTATCATAATGCATACTAATTTATTTATTTTTTAAAGATGATAATCAATCATTCATCAACGGCCGAAGTAATTACAATTCTCATTTTTTTTACAGGTACAATTTTAATATTTCAATGTCACAAAATTTGTGAGAAAAAAGTGATACCAAGTTATTGAGTTCATTATTTTCGAGGTAATATTAAACCTAGAGCAATATTACATTTACTGAATATTCTTATCGGCATGCATTATATGAATTGTACCTTCACAAGATACAATAAGGATAGAATCATTTAATACACCCAGAAAAATATTTTATAACATATTCCGTTAATTGAGTCGTCCACGCATCGCATGAGTTATGCACTTTTATATGTTATATCTTTGTCATTTGGATAAATCATAAATAAATAAGATCAATATTTGAAGTTTGACATTTTTTACAAATTTAAAACGTGACATTTGGATGAAAGTTTCTCCATTCAAAAATTTTATTTATCTCAAATCAACGCATCCGTAGAGACGAATGTGAGCAAGGACATTGGATAAAAAATTAATATTGACTCGGTTCATATGGAGCAAGTGCATCTGCACAGACTCGACCATTACCAATTGAGCGACACAAGGAAAATTCGGTTACGTTAAAGCGAGTGGAGTTGAGTTTCATACCCTTTTTTGATCAAATGCATCTACACAGATTCGGCCATTACCAAGCAAGAGACATGAATGAAAATTCGGTTACGTTGAAGTAAGTGGAGTTTCATTCCCTTTTTTAGCATTTCCACTAATTTAGGTGGAGAAGAAGCAAGTAGCCGTGGAAGAATATGTCGCCAGCTGAAATTAAGTCGATGGAGAATGAAAAGTAATGGCAAAGAAAAAATTAATTAATTTTGAAATTTTATAGAAATTTAAGGTTAAAAATTTGATCAGGTCACATTATGTGCACCTTCTTAAATTACCATTCCTGAACCCAAATGCTGCATCCCTTGTATGGTCGTTACTTATTATGATACTTTCTAAATCCTAAATCCACTTCTCGTTGATGTTCGTCTATTCTGCCATTCTTTTCCTTTATTATTCTTTCTATCAGAACTCTCTCCACACTCTATTTCTACAATGTCAAGAAAATCCATAATTCTTTTCTAAAAAATTTGCTACCAACATATTTTACTCCTGCAGTATATTTTAAAAAAAAATGCTACCTACAAGAATTAAATTGCATACCTTAACAAGCTAACTCACGCCCAACCTACTAGACCATGTTTTTTTTTTTGTTAATTATTATTCTTTAAATTAAATACATACAATTAACATATGCATCGCATGTATATGTAGTCTAATATATACTTATATGTCTCTTTTATAAATGTATGTTTTTTATATAGATTACGTAAAGAATATATATATATATATATAATATAAATTAATTATGCAAAAGGACACTAGCCTTTTGAACAAAAGTTTAGATGAAGAAACGGGGAGACATTTGGCAGAAACATTTATAATGAGTTTCAAAGATATTTGTCATTATACCGCGAATTAATTAATGCGGAAAAAGAAGAAGTGATTTGGACTTTTAACTTTGAATGTTATGAGCCAACCTTGTAATTATACTCTGCGAATTAATTAATGCGAAAACAAAAAAAGAAAAGAAAAGCTGATTTGGACTTTTAACTTTGAATGTTATGAGCCAACCTTGTCATTATACTATGCGAATTAATGCGAAAAAAAAATAAAAAATAAAAAATTCAACTTTGAATTTATGTTATGAGCCAACCTTGTCATTATACTCAGCGAATTAATGCGATTTTTTTCTGCTGATTTGGACTTTCAATTTTGAGTTTATGTTATGAGGCAACCTTGTCCTTATACCCTGTAAATTAATGCGAAAAAAGAAGAAAGCGGTGATTTGGACTTCCAATTTTGACTTTATGTTATGAACCTTGTCATTATACTATGCCAATTAATGCGAAGAAAAGGAAGAAGCTGATTTGTACTTTCAAAACTAGTTATGTTACAATTAATAAATGCCAACTCTCGAATAACCTTTTATATTTTAGATTGATTTAGACCACTTGTATTATTTTATTTATTCCAACATCTCACATACTAATTTATATATTTATAACCAAGTTTTTATTATATATATATATATAAGATATTATAATTAAAAAATTACTACGGTATATATATTAAAAAAACATAAATAATGTAACACCATAATAAATAGAAAAAACAAAATTAAGTTTCTTCGTTGTTGTGAGAACCCTATGGCAAACTGTTAGGACAAGGGGATAACACCAATGAAATGCGTGAAATTTACATAACATGTCTCGTTCAAAACTAGCTTCAAATAGTCATCATATGAATAATGAATTATATGACTCCAAATTAAAGAATGGAAAACTCTTAGGTGATATAAATATATTTTCTACTTTCTCAAATTAATTAATTGTTTCAAATTTTTTTGAAGGCCTTAAATTAGTAATATTATTTCTTTTTACAGACGTAATTATTATATCAAATCTCGCAGTAAAAAATAAGTTATATTTTTTAGCATTGATTATGTTAAAAATAATATTTTTTGAAATTTAAACAAAAATATTTCTTCATGTCAAAAATTGACACGATTGGAGACGAAGTTGTTAGTTATCGATAGAATTTGGGCAATTTCAAAGCATATTATTGTTTTTCTATATAAATGATGGATAATTCATATGGGTTGAGAAAGGGTTGAAAAAGATGAGATTCAAGTTGGGCTCCATGTGTAAGCACTCGCACTTTCATCGACTTAAATTTAAGTCCGAATAATTTAATTATATTAGTGTTGATATCAGATGAAGGTACAATAACACGTGCTAATTTCATTTTCATTGTCCTGTCATTTCGTTAGCATTTAGTTGAAATCTTGTCTATTATATATTGTATTGTTTATATTTTGTCTTTTAATTTGATCCATAATTATATACCTCTTAAATTTCAGTTTAAGAAAGATGAAGCTTTTAATTTGTAGTAACATACTTTATTTTTTTATTGTATTTTAACCACTTAGGATATCTAAGAATTTCACATAAGATAAAGAGGATTATCAAAATTATAAATCCATGTTAGCTCAAAATAAAATAAAAAAATAAAATAGAAAATGGTAAAATTCTCTCCAAATTGAAGTTTATAATCATCTAGGGTAGGCTTGATAACTTACATTAGAAATAATATAATTTTATGGAATTGTTTCATGAAAAGATTTTCTATGGAAAAAAGTAGGGGTGGGAGGGTCAATTCGTGGGTAGATTCCTTCTTGACTTATCTTTTTACTTTCTTTGGGTCTCTGTCGTCGGTATAAGGTGGAGTGTGAAGAGAGGGTTGGGGTTTGACGATGATGGTGTCTTGAGATGGGTGGGATAGGGTGTGGAGGTTTGTTTATTTTATCTCTTTAGCCTATTTTTTTTTCCTTTTTCTTTTTGTCTCTTTTTTTTTTCTAAACCATATATTGGGTATTTATGTTAATTTGGGGGTTAACTAACAATGAATTAAAGTTTAAGGGAGTTTGCAGTTAACTTTTATAAATCAAGAGATAAAGTATCAAAACGCAATAGTTCATGGGAATTTAGTGTATTTTACCTTATATTTAAAAACCAAGTTTTTTTTTGAAGGTCGCTCGCCGCTCACATGACAATAAAATTAATAATTGGACACAAGGTTAATCAATCAATCTCGGAGTAAGGAGTCCTAGAAAAAAAATAAAAATTTGGGGTGGGGGTGGATTATTATTATTTTTTTTAAATTACATGAAAAATGAAATTTTTTGGCTGAACAATTAAAGTTATTCAATGAAAATTAATTCAGTGAAAAATAAACAATCAAACATCATTAAACACCGAATATACGAAGTTTTGAGCATTTTTCATTGAAAAAAGGTGTTATAAAAAATACCCTTGTATGTGTGATTAAATTCTTGCTGTTTGTTCAACTGGTAGGGTAGTACCATCATACAAGTATAATGTACAAACATTGAATGCGTTCGAATGGCGTTTCTTTAAGTTTGTGAGCCATTAGGGTTACAAGCCTAAAGTTGTGAACTTTTCTTAATGCTACCATATTTTTCGATCTTAAATTACAATTTTAAGGAAATAGATTTCTTTTTCTTTGTTTCTTACTTTCTATTTTTGATATCAAAACGAAAAACTTCAGCAATAATAAAAAAATATATATTATAATAAACTTGAACAACATTTTCTTTGGAGGAACTGAAGGACATTAATGAGAGATATCCATAAAAAACACTCTTGATATAAACGCGTATGAAACAAAGCCAATTCAATAGGTGAAATCAACTCTAATAATTAAAACACTTAAAAAACCTAAAGAAAAAAAGCACAAAAACCAAACTAACAAATAGGTCTAACTATGCAAGGCACCCATGCACCCAGATCCAGGTTGGAGACCGATTCTGATTTGAGTCACACATGGATGGATTACTGGTTTTTTTTTTGTTAGGATCTTTTATTTTTATTTTTATTTTTTAAAAAAAAGGTAAGTGTGTATCTTCAGACCTTGAGTTAGCTAGATATACCTTCAAGTATAATACAAATCCATGCCAATTCGAACTATTCAAACGAAAGGATTGTGAAAATTATATCCAATTATACATTAGATTGACCAATAAACTTGTTTATTTGGCCTCATGTACTTTAAATTAATGATGAATGTACATGTTACACTTTTGATCTTTCCAAATATACAAGGTAAGAAAGAAAAATTGGAACGAACTGTAATACACCTATCTATGCGAAATAGTTTGAATAGAAATTTGTTGATCATCTTTTAAGGTCATAATGATACGATCCTTCCATTTGATTGGTAGATGTAATAAAAAGTGAGGGGGCTTACTGAACTATATTATTATTATTTTATTGCATCCACCGATGCAATACTTAAAGAAGGGTCAACAAATTTCTACTTGTTTAGTTTATACTAGTATACGAGGAAAGGATACAAAATTGGACCATATTATAATACATACTCTTAGCTATTCTAGCTAACAAGTAAAAAAATAAATAATAGAACAATATCAATACAATTGAAAAGATTTAAATATGTAATTTCTAAAAATGTTTGAAAATTGAATAATACCTCAAGAAATAAAAGATATTGTCATTTTGATCGATGACAATAATTACAAATAATTACAATAAAACATTTCCGCTTAGAAAATTATCATGAATGAATTTTTAATTTAAAAATATATTATTATGTTTTGCTGTTGTAGATGCGAGGGAGACAAACTTAGAGTTATTTTTAGTATTTCATTAATAATGTGGTTTAATGCATCCCAAGGAATAATATTTTTGTAAATTAAGGGCCTATATTTGACCAAACTTTAAAAGGAGTGCAAAGTTAACTTCGCAGTATATTTTTAAATTATATTTTTTATGGAATCATGCAAAATTAAGTTTGCACTACATGTTTTTTAGCATGCTATTATAAATAAGTGTTTAATTAACAATTATGTAGAATAATTTTAACAAATTACATATTCAAAATTTATTTATTAATAAAATGCACATAATAAGTTTTTTGGAGTTATGCAAAGTTAAGTTTGCATTCCTTATTTTCTAAAACATTACAATGCGCGCATTTGTATTTATTTGACGTTGTTTTAAAGTTTTATGAATGAAATATAAGAATATAGTTGTTAAAAAATATAAATATATTATGCAAAACAAATTTGATTTAAATTTTTTTGATTGTAAAATTAAGTTTGCACTAAGTCAAATCCCTTATTTTAAAACACAATTGATAAAGAAATATTTATTTTATAATGATAATGATATCTGTTCCCTTATTTTAAAAAAATATTTTTTATTTGTTTTTTTTGAGTAAAACATTGTTACGTAAGACCTTTTACCTTATTTCCAGTTATTGTTTAAACACAATTTTAGGCAGTTTCCGTCCATTGACCAATTTTTCGGTCTGTTGACCACAAATTTTATACAAATTGCCCTTGATCCCCATTTTTTGTTTTTCAGTCCATTAATTTCCTAATGTTATGTATATATAGAATTAAATAATTCTTGATTAGAATTTTATGAAATTTAAGACTTGTTAATGAAGATTGTGGCCAGTTATTGGTACTTTACTAGTTTACTTGTGTTTTACATATTATGTTAAGGCTTGATTATGAAATCATCCAATTAGTGCTGGTGCACTGTAATTCTGGACTTGTTAATTCGATTACTCTGTTTGGTTCTTGTAAAAAATTAATGTATGGTGTTTGTTTTTATCTCATTGTAATTTTGGTCCATTCAAATCTGTTTTTACAGCGCATTGGTAATTAGTTCATTCCCCTGTATTGCTTTATTGAGATTGATTGGGTTTTTTTTTTTTTTTTTTTCCTTTTCTGGCAATTTTCTCTAAGGACTAGTTTAATTGTGTAAATTAATAAAATATAAATTTGAGGATAATCAAAGAGACTCTAATTAAAAATAGAAAGCTAGAAAGAAAGAGCAAAGATAATATTTTTAGAAATAAAGATATGGATTAACCCTTTTTGGGACACATTAATATTTGTTCAAACATAACAGAGAGAAATTATTGACTATCACGGTGATACCATGTCATTGTGATGATGTGGTATCACCGACCAATAAATATTTGACACCTGAATTTTGATTAAATTAATATTTTCCCCTTTTTCATATATTCCAACATGTTATTAACAGCAACGGCGTGATTCGTAACCAGGAACAACAATGTCAAACTTCTCCTCCTGATGAAACTTCACTTGCTTAGCAATGAACGCCTCTATCATTCCGTTGAATTCCTCGTTACTCAATTCCTCTACCATTTCCACCGCCTCCGGCGAAATTTCATCTCCACACTTCAAATATTTCTCACTTCTCGGTCTCCGATCGCCGGAGCTTTACTCTCTGCTCCGAACTCACAATCTTCACGTTCTCCGACTGGCACCTCCGTAAAACCTTCCGATTGAACACTGTATCGTCAGTAACCTCAATTTTATCTTCACTTTGAATAGTATTACTCTTCTTAACTCAACATATGATGTTTTTGTCCTCATAAACAATCGCCTTCGTTTGCGGCACCGGAGAACTCTCCGGTGTGAAATTGACGTTTGTTTCGCTGTGAATAACGAAATCCTCGAACAGATGGGGTTCGCCATTGGAGAATTAGCTGGAATTAGCGAGGAGAGCGATGACGATTGCATTGCAGAGTAGAAAGATGAGGAAAGGAGTATTCGGAAGTACTCGCCGGAGATTCTATCGGCAAGCGGAAGGTGAGCGGAGATCCACGAGAGAAAAATCAGGGCAAGGCAGAACTCAATTAGGCGGAATAATTCTGCAATGTTACGGAGGCGATTGTACCTTAGGATAGCTTTGGCTTTCTCAACCTTCACGTTATCGAATTCGAAGGTATCCATTTATAGTTCAGATTGAGAGAATTTGGACTGTAGTGTGTGAATTTTCCAGGAAAGTGTGGAGGAAAGAAAATGGAGAGAGAAATTGAGAAGCGGAGGTGTTCGTTTAAAACGTAAATTGCAACTTTAGAATAAGTTAGTTCGTGGGGGTGTCAAATATTTATTGGTTGGTGATACAACGTCAGCACAATGACATGGTATCACTGTGATAGTCAATAATTTCTCCACTCTGTGGGCGATTTTGCATTACATGGAAATTTTATGGTTTTTAAATCTTGAAAATTTATAAAGGGATGAATAATTTTGTTGTCTGAGATTAAAAATATTTTTTGAATGATTGCATTATTGTTGATCTAGGTTACCAACTAGTATATATACACGTATTATATATATATATATCTTTTATAAATGTATCTTTTATATAAGTTACATAAAGAAAGTAATATATAAATTAATTAAGCAGAAGCATATAAATTAATTAACCAGAAGGTCAATTTGTCCTTTCTATTTGACTCTCATTTGCATGGAAAATTATTTAAAATGAAGAACAAAGTTACAATATCTTCAAGGTAGAATTAAGCTATCTCTTGCTATTCGTGCAGATGCTTATCAGCCCATAATAGAAGGATGAACAAACCTTTGTAGGGATTTATAAGGGTAGGTTTAAATGTATTAGAAGGCAAAACAACGCTAGGTATAACTGACTCGACTTTGACTTTATGTTTTGAGCTAACTTTTGATGGTCATTATATTCTGCAGATTAATGCTAAAGAAACCGGTAATTTTTTAACGTCCAACCCCAAATAACCCTTCTATATTTTAGATTGATTTGGACCAGTTTTATTACGAATTTTGTTTACTCCAATATCTCGCATACTAATTTATATATTTATAAACCGAGCTTTTATGTTTGTGTGTATATATTCTATTATAAAATTATTATAGCATATTAAAAAAATTTAAAATAATGTCATACCAGAATAAATATATAAAATAAATAGAATATACAATAATAAGTTTCGTTGTTGTTGTGAGAACCATGTAGCAAAGAATTAGGAGAAGGGGATAACACTAATGAAATGCAGGAAATTTATATAAGCATGGCTCATTCAAAACTAGCTTCAAATATTCATCATATGAATTATATGACTCCAAATTAAAGAACGGTTAACTCTTAGATGATATAAATATAATTTTTGTTGTCTCAAATTAAATAAGAATTGAAACGCCAACATTTAATAAGCTAACTCAATTCCTAACTATATATTAGACCATTTTTTTTTTGTTAAATATTACTCCTTAAATTAAATACATATGAGTAGTATACGCATTTCGTATGCATGTGATCTAGTGTATATATATACGCTTGCATGCTACAGTTTTAAATGATATGATATACTATATGAGTAACAAGAAGATCACGCATGGGTGAATGATTTCCAACCTCATATTCGGTCAGCGAGGACAGATCTTAGGTAATCTACACGATAGAGATAGAAATCGAGGTATCCCACAAGGCGCTTTGAGGCCTAATGATTTTAGACTTGCTAGGGTTCCGATTCAACAAATAAATTGGATTGGGCAAATTTAACAACCTGCACAAAATCCAAACTACAACAGGATAATTCCAAGGCTGTTTTGCGGTGAAGAATGCTATCAACACCTTCAAGGGTTTGAGGACATTAGAGATTTGGAAGAAGAGGAGAATATGGAAAGGGATATTGCTCAAAATCAATACAAAATGGGTGATAATCAACAACGCTTTGCAAGACTTATCATGCGTTAATAACAATAACGAAGACCTGGTCCTCAAAGGTGTTAAACTGTTGATTATTCCAGCTACAAGATGAAAATAAAACTTTCTACATATGAGGACGATTGAATATAGAAGGTTTCTTGGATTGGATTAATTTCACGAATATTCCCGAAGAATGGCGAGTTAAATACGTTGCCTATAGGTTGAGAGGTGGAACTTCTGCTTGGTGGAAACAATTAAAAACAACATGAGACTTGACGGGAGGGAACCCATTTAAACTTGGCATAGGATGAAGCAGTATCTTGTGGTTAGGTTCTTGCCTAAAGATTATGAGCAGACTTTGTATAGGCAATACATTCAGTGTTGGCAGAATCAGAGAACCGTGAATGAGTACACGGAGGAATTTCATATGTTAGGAGCTCGTATTAATATAAGGGAAACTGAAGACCAGAAAGTCGTTCTATTTCTTGAAGATTTGAAACCAATCATTTGTGATGATCTTTGCATGTGTGATATTGCTACAGTTTTAGAAGCTTCAAATATGGCAAATAAGGTAGAACTGGAACTTAATGAAGTTTATAAGTACAAAACTAGGACTATAACTCATAATTATACCAATCCAGCTTCAGAAGATGAGAGTGGGAAGTTTCAAGCTTCTAGTTCACAACAATTAACCACCAACTAGCCGCAAGGAAAATTAATTAAGGTGGGTACAACTATGGATCAATGCAAAGTGTAATAACAACAATTTTTATCAATGGTCAATTGGGGATAAGTGTCTTAGGTGTTTACTATCAAGCCACAATTCCAATAACTACCCATGTAGGCCATGCATTGGTATGATTAAAGAAGATCGATGGTGAAGAAGCTATATATTGAGGGCGATCAAAATGATGAAGAATAGGTGGAGGTTATAGTGGGAGATGCCAGAGAACTTTTAGCGTTGCTTTGCCAAAAAAGTCTTGTTGGCTCCTAAAGAACAAATTGAAAACCAAAGGCATAACCTATTCAGAATATGCTGCACTATTCAACATATTTTTTTTTATGTTGTAATTGATAGTGGTAGTGTGGAGAATTTGGTGTCCAGGTCATTAGTGAAGAAGTTGTAGCTGAAGACGGAAAAGCATCACTCTCAGAGGCTGACCGATGTGGGGACAAGAGGGGTCGTTCGACCCCTTGGAAGGTCAGGTTAAAAAAATAAAATAAAATAAAATAAAACACAACACAGCACCTGCACCCCCATTGAAGAGAATCGCTACACCCAGATCTTCAACGGTGAATCTTGAGTCAACCCATTTAAACAATTCGCACTTAATTAATTCTTTAATTTCTAATTATTTGAAAATTGCTGTAAAAAGGGGATTTCTTCCTAAAGGAAAACAGATACATACACATGTAATAAAGTTAGGATTCTGTAATATCTTGGCCTTAGGAAATCAACTCTTGCATGTTTATGTTAAATGCAAAGAGGTTTCTGATGCTTGCAAGTTGTTTGATGAAATGGCTATTAGAAATGTTGTAACTATAGTGGTATTGCTAACTATAGTGGGAAGTTAAAGTCAATTATTCATTTGGGTTTTCATTATTTTAGGAGAATGGTTTTACAAAAAGTGTATCCTAATTACATTACTTTTACGAGTGTACTTCATACTTCGGTTGAATTGGATGATATTGAGATTGGTGGGCAATTGCATTATGTTGTAGTTAAATCTGGTTGGTGTGTAGATTGTTTTGTGAATAGTGCCCTTGTTGATTTGTATGCTAAGTTTGGATTAGTTGAAGACGCGAGGCGCATATTTAATTGCATTATAAAGAGAGATGTGGTTTTATGGAATGTGATGGTGTCTTGCTATGTGTTGAATTCTTTTGGGGTATTCAAATTGCTATGGTTAGAGGGTATTAAGGGTGATAATTTTACATTTGCTAGCCTGCTAAATGCGTGTGCTGTTTTGGGATCATGTGAATTAGGAAGGCAAATTCATAACATTGTTATTAAACAGTGCTTCGATCATGTGAATGATAGCTTGATTGTTTACATTGAAAGAGATGTTTTTGCTTGTATTGATAACGAAACTATAATGCAACGTTTTCACAACTTTTACCCTAAGCCCCCTTGGCCAAATAATCCTGGATCCGCCACTTATCACTCTCCTTACAAAATTAGCTGGATTAAGAAGGGAACAGAGGCTAGAATAACCAAGCTACGAAAAGTCCCTTTATCTATCAGAAAAACTTACAAAGATGTAGTTACATGTGATGTCAAAGATATGGATGCTTGTCATGTCTTGTTGGGTTGTCCTTGGTAATTTGACGTGCACACTAGGCATGACGGAAAGGAAAATACCTACAGATTTCTTGGGGTGGAAAAAGAATTGTCTTATTACCACTAAAAAATGGGCATAAGCTTCTCCAGTCCTTTAAAGGAAAGGAAAGTTCATTCATAATAGTGGTTATGGCAAAATTTGAGAAGCTTTTGGCTGAATCTAAGGGGGGTTTGGCATTAATGGTTAAGGAGGAAGCGGAAAAACCTACTAGAGTGCCTGAATCACTTCAACCTTTATTGTTAGACTTTCAATATCTAACAGCGAAGGAACCTCCCGAAGGCTTACCTCTTATGAGAGATAATCAACATCAAATTTATCTTGTTCCTGGTGCTGGCTTGCCCAATTTATCACACTACCAAATGAGCCCACAAGAACATGGGGGTTCTATAAGGTCAAGTTGAAGATAGAGAAAATAGTGCGCCGCAAAATCATGGCATTACGTGGATGGAATTTCTTGAGACACTTGCTAATAAGCTTAGTTACTTTAATAAATTGAAGATTCTTTTAGTGTGGCGGGTGAAATTGGTGCAGTTTAAGTATTCAAAATATGTGTATGTCTGGCATGGGGTTAAACAGTTTTTGTCATTAAACTCGAGAATGAGTTTCTTTCGAAGAGGGGGTGAATAGAAAGGGTTTTAGATTCACGTAAGCATACTCAAAGTCTAGCACGATTTAGGAAGTAAGTGTTATTTTAAAATTTGGATTGTTGTTTTAGCGTTATTTCCTTTTAAAATTAGGATTTTTTTTATGTTTTGTTTTCTATTTATAGTAGGATCCCCTACTTGTTATAGGTAAAATAGGTCATTTTTCTAGTAGATTTAGGATAGTATAGCTATAATAAATATTGTAACATGTAGGGAAATTAGAATACAATATTATATTGCATTATTCTTATTCTTGTATTCAGATATCTTAGTAATCTCCTAGTGCTGCAAGTTTACAGTTTTATTTTGTTTTCCTTGATTCAAAGTTTTATAGAGAATTTTTCTAAGACATCTTATTCATTTCTTCAAAAGTATAGAATTCGCTTTCGCTACATTATGTTATAAACCAGCACAAAAGATTATATTATTAGAGGTTAAGATAAGTGACTAGTCGATTTTTCACGATAAAACGTGTTGTGTATCTGACTTTTTGATACATCTCGTGTAAACTTTAATATAAGTGTTGTATTCTTAACTACGAGTGAAGTTAAAACACTATTTTCTATTTTTATTTTCAGTTTCACCTCAAATTTTAAGTTCTAATTAACTGCTTTGGACTAATTTTTACTACTAATTTCGTTTACTCTAATATCTCACCTATTATAATTATTCATAATTGAAGCTTTTATAGTATGACCAACCACAATAGTATTACTGTAGTTTAGAAAAAATCATTATATTCTATTGAAAATGAATGAAAATATAAAATAATGTTACACCAAATAAAATAAAATAAAATAAATGAAAAAAAAACCGAAAGGAATTTATTCGTTGTTGAAAGTGATATGTTATAAACATTAGGGTTATGGATAACCATGCGATATACTTTATAAAAGCATAGTTCATTTCAAAACCTCAAATAATCATCATATAAATTACATGATTCCAAAGAAAAATCCAATTGGTTAACTATTGCATGATACATAATATTTTATTTGTCTTATATTAATAGATTCATTATTCTTTAAATTAATTGTATTATTTATTTTTTCAGACATAGTTAATGTATTGAATCTCATATTAAAAATAGAGTATATTCTTGACCATCGATTACGTTGAAATTTGTATTTAATTTCTTAAAAAAAATATTAAAGTCAAAGTAGAACTATTATTCTAGTGTTCTTTTTTTTCGGTTACAAACAGAAAGGAAAGAAACAGAAAAACCAGAAAACAAAAAAGAATAGATTAGGCACCACGTTGATATGCAACACCATGCATATCAACTTTCAACAGTTAGACAAGCTCGTTGGATGGCGCCATCACCCGCATGAGCTGTTCACATTGGATCCTTCTTAGTTTCGAGAGATAATCGGCGCATTTGTTGCCTTCCCTTAGCAAGTGAACTAGCTCGAGCTTCATATCTTCCATGAGCTTTTTACAATCAAGGATGAGTGTTCTATCTGGATGGTTGACCACTTCCTCTTTATTGACAAGATTAACTGCCGTTAAGGAGTCCGTTTCCACCACCGCTTCCAGCCATCTCTTTTCCTTTGCCAGCTTCATTGCTCGCCTAACTCCCCAGAGCTCAGCTTGGAGAGGAGTTGCGTATCCTATCCTTCCACAAAACCATTCAATCCACCTGCCATAGCTATCACGAGCAAGCCCACCCTATGCCGCCCATCCATACTCTCCAAAGGTGCTTCTGTCCGAGTTAATTTTGATTGTACCTGCACGTGAGAATTTCCAATTAATGAGTTCTTGGCTCCATGTATTCTCACTAGCCTCACTTTCAAAGGCCTTCACCGTATCAACATCAAGTTTAAGACTTTTATCGGCAATACTAATCGGATCATTACTGATATTTTGAAAATGTTTTTCATTTCTACACTTGCATAAAGCCCACATGGTGGTAACAAACAAAGTTCCCCAAGGAATCATGCTATTGAACCTACTTCCATCCTTTTTAATATTAGAGTCAAACCAAGTATCAAAATTCATATCAGAAAAGATCCAGTTAGTATCATTTGAAAGGTTTTTCCAGGTATTAACAGCGATAGAGCATCTTTTAAATAAATGATCGATGTTTTCCACCTGGGCACAACTATCACAAGACGGATCAGTGGAGATATTTCTAGTGACACAAGCTTCTTTAGTAAGAATTTTACTATGTTTTATAAGCCAAATAAAAGAAATAATTCTTTGAGGTAGTTTGAGTTTCCAAATCCATTTCCAATGATCCGTATTCATAGTAATTGTACCATTTTGAACCAATAAATTAACATAGCAATCAATAATGGAGAACTTCTCTGATCCTTTCCCCTTCCAAGACGGGGTATCCCGCAAAGAGAGCATTTGAGATAGCGGAGTCCTAGTAACTGTCTCAATAAAATTTTGGGGGATGTCATTTTGAATAGCCTCAGTATCCCACAAACCATCGCTGTTAATTAGATCACAAACTCTCCGATCCAAGTACTCATTAATAATATTGCATATATTCATGAAAGCACCATTACCACATCTCCAATCATTTGCAATGGAGATTTTATCTCAATTACCAACCAGCCATTTAGTACCCGAAATCAAGATGTCTCTAGATTTATAGATACATTTCCAGATATGGGAGGAATTAACCTTTCTGGACCACTGCCTCGGGTTTGAATCACAACCATATTTGTCCCTGATGAGTTTAGTCCACGGACTTTCCCCATCATTCATAACCTGCCATCCAAGCTTGGTATTAATGGCAAGGTTATTCTCAGTACACTTTCTAATGCCCACCCATTGTGGGCTTTAGGTTTACAAACATCGTCCCATTTTACAAGATGCACTTTTCTCTTGTTATTAGCATCTCCCCAAAGAAAATTTCTATTGAGTTTATCAATCTCCTTACAAACGGAGATCAGGAAATTCATGGTTTGCATGGCGTAATTAGGTATAGTGGATGTGACAGCTTGGATAAGTGTTTGCCTACTCGCCATGGATAGCACATTTGCTTTCCAACCACTTAAACTTTTCTGCACTTTTTCCTCAATAGCTTTACAGTGTTCTTTTTTCCTTCTACCATGAACAATAGGAACTCTCAGATAAGTACCAAGGTTGTCAGAGATATTCATACCACATATGAAGTTATACCTAAGCGCTTCTCTTCTCGGGATATTGGGGGAGCAGTACAATTTAGACTTAGAGAAGTTAATTTTTTGGCTCGAAAAATGACAAAAGCAGTTTAGCACATCCATAATACTTCTACAATTTTTTTTCCGTCGCTTTAGGAAAAAGAATAAAATCATCTGCAAAGAAAAGGTGAGTAAAAGGATCTCCTTTCGGGGAGGCTTTTAGCCCCACCCACTCTTTTTTACTCACTTTCTCATTAATCGAATTGGAAAGAAGTTCCAAGCAAAGGACAAATAAATACGGGGAGAGGGGGTCTCCCTGTCTTAAACCTCTAATAGGTTTAAAAGCATTCAAGGTTTCCCCATTCCAAAGAACCTTAGTTTCACCCTTGGTAACACAGGTCATAATAAGCTTAACCCAATAGTCATTAAGATTGAACTTTTTAAGAACGAGTTCAAGAAAGTTCCAATCAATTCTATCATAGGCCTTTTTAAGATCAATTTTAAGAACAATACCACCATGTTTACCTTTCCTTTTCTCAATAGTGTGAATTATCTCTTGGGTTATAATAATATTGTCCCTCGTTTGACGGCCCGGCATGAAACTCGCTTGGGAAGGGCCAAAAATTTTGTTGAGGATATGTCTCAACCGTTTCACAATGATCTTAGAAATGACTTTATAAGAAACATTGCAAAGAGTAATAGGACGGAATTGGTTAATAGTCTCAGGGTTTTCAACTTTGGGAATCAAAGTGATGAGAGAATCATTGAGCCAAGGAGGAAAATCTAAAGTATGAAGACAACTCATAACAAACTTAACAAGAGTGGGCCCCACGGTTGGTCAAAGTTTTTGATAAAAATTAGGTTGAAAGCCGTCCGGTCCCGGAGCTTTTAAACCCTTCATACTAAAAGTCGCATCTTTAATATCCATGATAGTAACATGTCTATTAATCAGATAATTGTCAATATCATTCAAAATAGGAGTGAGAGGGAAAAAAACATGTGAGCAGTCAATCTTGTTATCTTTAGTAAAAAGCATACGAAAGTTCTCACATATGTGGTTAGTAATGACATACGAATCATTATTCCACTCACCATTGATTTTAAGTCTCTCAATTTTATTTCTTTTTCTCCTAATGATGGTGGATAAATAGAAATATCAGGTGTTTTTATCACCCTTAGTAAGCCACTGGTCTCTTGATTTTTGTCTCCATAACATATCTTCTTGCCTGAGAACAGATTTAAGTTCCCAACGAATATCTCTCTCAAGCTTATTAAGGCTGTGAGAATAAGAATTCTCTTGAGCAACTTGGATACCAAGAAGTCTAGCCTTAGGTATTTTCTTTCTATAAAAAATATTTCCAAACGTATGTCTGTTCCAATTATTAACTTTGATAGTAAAATTATGCAAGTTATCATGAAGGATAGTCAACTTATTCCAGGTATTATTAACAAAATTATCGAAATCACAGTGATCCATCTAGCTAGCTAGAAAATGAAATGGTCTCTTAGAAGTGTTAGGAGTGAAGTTAGAGTTCATACCTTCTAAGTTGAGGACCATCGGGCTATGGTTAGAGTAGGTACAAGGGAGGTTTGTCACACTCTCTTTTGGATGTTGAAGTCTCCACTTAGCATTTGTAAGGACACTATCCAGTTTGACCATTGTGTTTTCCATCCCTTATCTATTGTTAGACCAAGTAAGACTTGGGCCACTGGAACCCAGGTCAATGAGGTTGCAGTCCTCAATATTGGTAGCAAAGGTTTGACTGCTTAAGTTCGAAGAAGTAGAGGCGAAGGATTTTTTCTCAGTGGCATTTTCATGGTCATTAAAGTCCCCCGCAACCAGCCAAGGGAAGTTAGCACCATTAGCTACAGCCCTGAGATTGTTCCACAGATGTCTTCTCAGTACTTTATTAGGATTTTCGTATACAGCAAATATCAGCCAGTCCTCGTAATTATTTCTGGTAACAATGGCATGCACAACTTGTTGGGTAACCTGATATTGCATTAAAGTGACCCTTGTGTGATCCCAAATCACCCATATGCCACCCACTTTACCGATTGGATCTGCAATGATGTTATGAAAATACCTCAAGTTATGAAAAAAATTTACACTTTCTGGAAAAGGGACATTTGTTTCTATGAGAATGATAATTTCAGGTGTATGCTCCCTGCATAGATCAGTCATGGTGATATTAAAATCGGTGCTACTAGCACCGCGACAGTTCCAAAAAATGCTCGTCATAGAAAAACCAATTTGAAGGTGGGGAAGCACAACATATTTAAGCCATCCCATGGTGAGTTTCCCCCTCAACATCGATTCCATCGATGCCGTTGTTGCAGTCATCTGGACATTGTGGAGCCACAGCTCTAACTTCCAGCTCTTGTCCGTTAGCATTCGGAACCTGATTTGGTTGATGTTCTATTGAGATCTCATCAAGTGTATCTCCTCTTCTCCCACTGGTAGTGAGGACCAAGCTGGGTTGGAGGTTACTATGTGTAATGTCAGTTGTTCCATGTGATTTTTCTGGTGGCTTTGTGTTAGAGTTGAAGATGGGAATGGGTAGAGGCAGCAATGGGGTGGTAGTGGGGGTGTTAGGGTTAAACACACTGCTTTCTTTACTATAGGCATTAAAAGTAAATGGGTTAGTGTGTGGTAGTTGGGTTATAACTCCTTTGCCTTTGTCCTCGTTACTTTGGTTTTGTATTTTACCCCTAAGGTTGCCTTGCTTGGTAACTTTTGACTTACTAGTAGGGGGCTTAGCAGTCAAAATGGTTTTGGATTGGTACATAGAATTCATACTGGCTGTTGATTGGTGTGTAGCAAATTTAGCTGTACTTGTATTAGCTGTCCTATTTGATTATTTTTGTTGGGTTTCTATTAGGCTTTCCCTTCTTGATTTCCTTTTAGGCTTTTAGCATTCCTTGGGGTACCTGTTTCACTAAGCAAGTGGTATCTGTTGATGTTAGCATTATTGAAATTATCAGAGTTAACTGAGTTACCTTTTGTCGACACCTTCTTGTATTTGGGTTTCACCAACATCCAAGGTCCAAATCGACTCTCCTCATTGGTAGTATGCTGGTTGTCCTTCCTTAGTTGTTCTTGATTATCACCAATTAGCCCATGTTTAGTGGTGGGATCTGAAAAATTAGGAGCCAGATTAGTGTCATTTGAATCATATAAATGATTCTCTCTACACAGTTCTGCACGGTGTCCAATTTTTCCACATTTAAAACATAGTTGATGGATGAACTCATAAACAACATTATATTTCTTTCCCTCCAGAGTATACGAAGGTATCAAAGGTTTAGCCAAGTCGATTGTTACATAAACTCTAGCATACTTGCCACGACTAGAGGTGGCTGTGTTGAAATCAACCTTTAATGGCTTTCCCATTTTTTTTGCAATATGGTATATTGGTTTTAACCCAAAATACTCAATTGGTAGTTCAGGTAATCTGATCCACACCGCCGTCGGTATGGATTTCACCTCAGATGGCTTAAAGTTTGGTTCCCATTCTTTAACAGTTAGGTAGTGGTTCATAATGATCCACGACCCTTCTGTTAGAACATGGTGGCAATCTTTTTTTTTTCAAACTTTATGAGGTAGAACCCATCATCTAAATCAATCGTTTTAGTGTTTCCTTGCAGTTTCCATGGGGTTTTAGCTCTGGTAGTCAGAGCTTTATACCCTATGTTCTTGCCCAAGAATTTCACAATCAGAGACAATCTCCATTTTTCATGTAATTTTTCCAATAGACCATTAGGAAACTCCACATTTGGAGCCATCGGATCCTCATTCAAGGAGTTAGGGGGTGAGATTTTGATTTTGGGAATCAATTTCCTCCATATTCTCCTCATCCGACCTCATGGCCATGTTATCCTCAAATAGGATTTCTTTTTGGTTATCTGCAGAGACAGTGTCCTTATAGGAATTGATCTGCTGTGGTTGCGGTATTGGTTGTAGGTCATCACCCCCACAACCCTGTTCCCCCCTCCCAGGGGAGTTCATACCTTATCCAAGGTCCATGTTTTGTGTAATGGGGTTACCCATTATGTCGCAAAACCCTTTGCCAAACGGACTATCAATTTCTGTTTGGGTTTCGTTGTTCTCCTCGAGGTATTCATAGATTTCTTACTCCATAGGAGTCAGATCTGTACTTGCGTGATCATTTTTTACTTTCTTGTTGCTCCGATCTAGGCGGTCTTCCTCTTCAGGCAACAAAACAAGATTTGGGTCTGTATCTGGTGGACGGAAAAAGGTGATTGGTGGTTGATCGTTCATAATGGTAGCTTTTTCTCTCTCTAGACTGCTTGATAAATTTTGGTAGCTTTTTGTATGTTTTTTTATTCTAGTGTTCATACTCTCTTCCCAAAACGATTATTCGGCGCATCTCCAATCAATAGTCTCACATTTCTGGACATAATTGATGTACCAGATTTCACAATAAAAAATATGATGCATTTATGACTATTTATTATGTTGAAATTTGTGTTCCTTAAAAATTAAATGTTAACCTTCCTCCCGATTTATATGTATATATATCACAATTGTATTTTGTTGATATATTCACCGCAAACAATCACGAGACTTCAATCGTCCTCGTAGGAGATTCTTGGGGTTTAAAAGGCTTGTTGCAGGTGCTAAGTGCAATCACAACTGCTACGGAATGGAGTTAAGTTTAGTGTTTTTAGGTTTTTAGCTTCACTTGAGGACTTACGTACAAAATATATGTTAGGGGGTATATGATGTATCAAGAAAGTGAAGTTATTGTGGAACAAGGTGATGTAATCTGATCACAAAAGATAAATTAATGAAAAAATTATTTTTGGCACAGCAAACCAGTTCAGTTGGCCAATCGCCGAGTCAAAGTAGTGCCAAAGCCCAGCAGATACAAGTGAAGCCCAGCAGCCGACCACCCATTAATTTAGCCCAAATGTGGGCCCAATTCCATACAATTAGAAACAAAAAAAAAAGTTTATTTTTTGCACCCTCTTTCTCCTCTTCTATTCTTTTCTTTGATTCTCACTTCTCTATTACTACTACCACCACTACCACTATCACTACCATTACCACTACCACCACCAATACTACCACTACTACTACTACCACTACCACTAAAAATTTAGTTGATAATCGGAAACTCATTATTACCTAAAATCCCCTTTTTATGTTGTCAATCAGTTTATTTAATTTCTTAATTTTTAAGATTAACAATGATTTCTATGTAATGAACAATTTTTAGGATTAACAATGATTTCTATGTAATGAACAAAGAATCGAGTTTGTATTGATATATTAAAATGTTTTAGACCATTCAAGGTAGATGCTTTGATCAGCCCTATTTGAAGAGCTAAGTTTGTATTGATATATTAAAATGTTTTAGACCATTCAAGGTAGATGCTTTGATCAGCCCTATTTGAAGAGCTAGTTGTGCTATTCAATACTTAATGCTGTTTCGACCAAGTTTTTCATTTCAGCCAATTTTAACATTTGTGTTTATCATAGATAATTTCACTTAAAAATTTGACTTCTCTCTGAATTGCTTAGACAACTATTTTAGACCAGTTTTCATTACTAATTTTATTTACTCCAATATCTCAAATTCTAATTTATTGATAGGTTATGTAAATACCAACCAAAAAATAATAATGTAGTTTAAAAATTGATTATATTCCACTCAAAATGATCAAACATATAAAATAATATCACGTCAAATAAAATAGAAAAAAAATAAACATAGAGTTTCAAAACTTGTACAATGTGGCAAATTCTTTATTGTTGTAAGCACTGTATTGCAAGTATTATGAGAAGGGATAAGACTTGTACAATGTGGCAAACTTTATATATAAGAAAAGTTCATTCAAAACTTTACATTCTCATCATATGACTTACATGACTCCAAAGAAAAAATCAATTATTTAACTATTCGATGATACATAATATTTTCACCTTCTTAAATAAATATTTTCATTTTTCTTCTTGAATGTTTTAATTAATTGTCTTTTTTTTGAGATATTACAAATTTACTTAATCTCACAATGAAAAATGAATTATCATGACTATTTATTACGTTGAAGTTAGTGATTTATTAACAATTATTAAAATTTAAACGTAAGAATTAATTTGAGACAGAAAAAATATTTGTTTCTAAATTTCAATTAATCTTGTTTGGTGCAAAAGTAATATTAGAGAGACACCGAAGTAAGAAAAAGAAAAATGTTTCCACAATCATAATACGTGCCAGAGTTTTTAATATATTTTTTATTCTTTTTCTAGTGTTTTTAACTTATTCTATTTATAGTATTTTCGGGTTAACAGAAACCCTCTTTTATGTTTGCAATATGTTGCTTTACTTTTTAATCTTAATTATTTTCTTACTAGGAGCAAATAAGGGTTAATTGCACTTTGTTTCTCTCAACTATAATCCTATTACACTTTACCATATGAATCACTAATGTTAGCCATTAACACCCAAATTATTCAATTTGTTGCAACTTACCCGTTTTGGTTGATGGGATTAAAATTTTAAACAATTTACTGCCTAGACGCAATTCTTGATAAATGAGGATATAAATGTAATTTTGGATTATCTGATAATATATGTATAAGTAAATGCAAACAGAGAGAGAGAAAAAGAGCAAAATTTAAAAAACATAGCACAAGTCTCTCTCGCATCCCTCTGGTTGCCAGAGTTAAAGTGGCAGACGAGTTCGGCTTTGCCTATGGTTTACTGTTGGTGATTTTGTCGGAATTCTCATTGCTGTTTTCTCCTTTCTTCCCTTAATTTTCAATTGATGATTGAAAACAAATGCATGGCCTTCTCTCTCTTCTCTCCCTCAATAAAACAATCGATGGAAGAAAGTCGACCCTCTTCCTCCCCCCCTCTCTCTATATATATGTACACGCAGACAAACTTACCAATCAGCAATGACCGTGGCAAGAACCGTGCACACAACTCCTCCTGATGCTTTTCACTCCACTGATCAATGGAAACAAGAAATATTTATGTCGCCAATTCCAAGTTTTTGTCTATGCTCTTCAATTTTCTTATTTCCCACTTGCCAATCTCAAACCGGTGGCTGCCCAATAATCCAGTAGACTCGAATTCATAAATGACGACGACGGGCATTATCATTGTATGCCTTGTTCAAGAGCTTCATCTCTGGAATGATAATACTCCCCTATAAATCGAAGCCTTATATTATCCCACAAAAGAACCCCAATGACCATATTGAATTGCCACTTGAAACAATACCCCGAGCAATCAAATTGAATGGAACCTCATTGAAAATTTAGAGAGTGGGGCAAAAATAAAAGTAAGAATGCCGACGAGATCAACGAAGGTGAACACCAGAAAGTTAAACTCATCTGCCACTTCGGCTATGGGAACTAGAGAGACGTAAGAGACAATTGTGCTTTGTTTTTAAATTTTGCTCTATCTTTACATTTACATATAAATATATTATCAGAAGATCCAAAATTATAGTTACATGTTCATTTATCAAGAATTACATTTAGGCCTTAAATTGTTTAAAACTTTAAGGGTAAATTGTACTTTACCTCTTTAAATTATAGCTCTTACTTCACTTTACCATCTCAACTATTAATTTACGCAATTAATGCTATGAACTATTACTTTTGTTACAATGACCCCTAAATCATTGACAGGGTTAAATATTTAATAGATTTTTGCCTATCAATTCTGTAAACGACGGCATAAATGGACATATATACAATTTTAAAAAGCATATATTTATTAAAAGAACAAAAAGGCATCCCTAAACCCCCAACGGCCCAAAACCCAAGACTCTGATACCCACCCCCACCCTTCCTATCATTCTAAATTTATCACCTACACATTAGTCAACCCACCTAAAAGCATCTATTTGAAACAACGACCCACTCCGACCCATTGTTACCGGCTCCACTACCCCAACACCCACCAACAACCATCTTGAGATAAATTCAATCTCCCCTGCTCAATTTTAACTGTAATAGTTAAACCCAGATACTGTACACAACATCAGCTATGCATACATCATATGTATATGCATACGTAATTACGTATTTGAAGATGATATTCCACATGTACACATAATTACGTATACATCACATATGAATAAACCAAAAAAAATTTGAGGATTTGTATTTTGTTGGTGGGTAATTGAGAGAATAAAGTAAGAAATAAAATATAAAACAGAAAAATTGGGGGCAATAGCGGTGGGTCCTGGCTGACTGGCTAAGATGGGTGCTAGGAGTTTTTCGGCGGGACTTGGTTGGAAGGAAGGTAAATGAGGATCAGTGGTTGCCGGATTTCTTCTCAATATGTTGGAAGCTTTGGGGAAGATGGATTTTTTATGCCTCTTATGCCCTAAAAAAACTCAAGTGCACATCATGTGGGCAATAAAATCATTTAAAAAGTCAACCCTGTCAGTAATTTTGGGTCAATTGCAATAAAAATACATAATAGTTGGTGGTATAAATTGCTCAAATTGATAGTTCAAGAGGTAAAGTGGAACATGAGCTATACTTCATAGGGGCAAAATGCAATTTACCTAAACTTTAACCCAGTCAACCAAAATGGATAACTTGTAACAAATTGAATAGTTGGTGGCATTAATTGGTAATATTAGTAGCTCATATGATAAAGTGCTAGTAGGATCACAGTTGAAAGGGGCAAAGTACAATTAACCTAGCAAACAATAAATCTGTTAAAAATAAAAACAATTAAACAAAATATATGAGACTATATTCCCCATAATCCTTAGCTTCCCCCATATTTATTGGATGAAGGAAAGTCTCTTTTTCTTAAAATCTTGGATTCTTTTCGAAAACATTAACTAAATGTTGGAATCTTAAAATGACGAGATTTTAAGATTCAAGAATGATCCAAAAGAATGAACCAAACTTATTATTTGTCCAAGATCTAAGAAAAGTATGGCCTTGTAAAAAAGTAAACTTTGTTTTAGGGGTGCACACCGTTTGAATTGTATAGGTTTACTACTCAAACCGAAATCTAATAAATCTAATCGGTCTCGAAATTTTTGTCCCCAATCTAAAACAATGGTATGGAAAAACCAAAGCAAAAAAATATGGAATAGGTTCGGATTGGATTTTCAAGTATAAATTTAGTAAACAAAAAATGGTTCTTAAAATTAAGAGAAAGAACACATGTTATCAATCTGCCACACTTAATACATTTATTTTTAAGCTAAATCGCACGAGTGAATAATAACTCTATTAGAGAGAAGAAAATAATAATCACCATATAAAATATGAATTGATAGAAAATTATAAATATAAAGATAACTAAAAGTACAAAAGCGAAGTTTCAATAGATTAAAGATACTAGAAAAAAATGCTAATTTAAAATCAACTTAGACTAAAAAACAAGAATCTAAAAACCAAAGTATACTCTTCTAAGAAAATAAACAAATATAAAAACTTTAAAGCATAATTCTAACTCCACCATAAATTTTAGATTTATAAGATGAGGTTCCCTAATAAGTAAAAACTAATAGGTGATAATGTTGATCTCATCTTTATAAAGTATTTAAAGAACTAATCACAAATTTCAAATGAGTATATAATTCACCGGGTTTGAAACCTCCTTAGTATTTTCATTAGGATCAAGTACTGACATAATTTTATTATTTATATTTTATAGTATATTTATAATGTAGGATAAGGATATTAGTTACCAAATAATAAAAGACTACATAATATATATTTTATATATAACTTATATATATAGTTAGATTGTAAAGAGGGATTCTCTATTTAATAAAAAGAAGGGATGCCATTTGAAGGCGTAAATAGATAATATATATATATATAGTTTGGTTAATCCAAGGTTTAAATCCAAAACCAAACCAATCTAATTGGGTTTGAAAAAAAAATCATTCCAATTAATTTTATAAGCCAAAAAGACCGAATCAATTCGTTTTTTGGTTTACCCATAATCACGTGCACCCCTACTTTATTTTATTTTTAAAATATATTAGATATGCAGCGAACTTTTCTTTTATATATTGTTATACAACTTTGTTTTATTTTGTAAAAAATCCAAAAGAAGATTTATAATAGTTAAAAGTTAAATATTGAGCATGCAAGAATGTGAGAGGAGGAATATATATTAATAATATACATAAACATTTATCGGCGTATTCTTGGCCGGTCTGTACGATAAGTCTTTAGGATTTGACGTGTCATATTCGTATCTCATATGAATACTGTCTCCATCCTTCATAGGTGGTGATGCTCTTTATTTTCCTTTGTCCTATTTTTTTAGGGTTTTTTTTTAATATAATTTGTTTTGTTTATGTTATCATTGTATTAATAAAAATATCCCTTTTATGTTTGCAATCAATTTATTCAATTGCCTAATTTTTTGGATGAACAACGATGTTTATTAGATACGTAATCAATAAAGACATCGGCTCATATTAATATTGATCAAATTAGCCATAATTGATTTAGTAGGTTCTCGAATTAACATTGAATTAAACGAAAAAAGGGGCTTTTCTCAACATTAGCATAATGCTACTAAAAGTATTATAAGTGCGATTGAAACTTTTTGCGGCATTTTCCACTGCATTTGTTTAAGCACTTTTTTGGATTATGCAAAGTTAAGTTGCACTCCTTGTTTTCTAATACATTACTATATATTGGGATTTATTTGACCTTGTTTTAAAGTTACATGTGTGACAAATAAAAATATATAAACACATCATGCAAAACAAATTTGCATTAAATTTTTTGGATTGCAAAGTTAAGTTTGCATAAAACACAATTTTTTATCAAAACTTTTATTTTAAAACACAACTGATAAACAAACCCTTATTTATTCGTTGGAATGTTGGTTTTTTTGGGAAAAACATTGTAACACAAGACCTTTTGCCCCATTTCCAGTTTCTAAAATTTGATTTGAATGTTAAATACTGCAAAGGTTACTGAATTTGTCTAATAATTCTTGGAATTTGTCACAAAATGCTAATAACTTCTAACATTTGTCACGAAAGGCAAAAATTTCCTAATTTGGCAACACATGCCGTGAAATTACTTTCATTTTGTAGCAAAAGCTGTGAAATTGCACGCATTTAGTGACAAATGTCGTGAAATTATTGGCATTTAACAAAAAATGCCTGAAAATTGCCTGCACTTCATGGTAAATGTCATGAAATTATCGGCATTTGATTTAATATGCCACAAATTCCTTGCATTTGATATATAATGCCGGTGATTATTGGCATTGAGTAATAAATTTCGTTTATTTTTGACACTTTCTCCACAAATGCTAGGAAAACTTTATTTTCCACACTTAATTTAAATGCCACTAAATAAATGCAAGGGCATTTTTCTTATAGTGTGATTGAGTAAATTGTTTAACATAAGTTCTTTAATGAATATTTAGTAGTTTTTAGATGCATTTAATGTTTTCCATTAGCTTGTGTGCACCGATTGAAAAGCAAATACATAGTGGAAATGCTTTCTATATATATATAACACGTACAAGTGGCGAGTTGTGCTACTTAATATTCAATATTTTGCCCGAGAAGTGTTTGATTTTAGCAAATTTCAAACTTTTGTTTTAATAACCACACTGATCAAATTGACAAGAAATTTAAGTTATGTCCTATTAGCTACTCAATTGTTTTGGACAAATTTTCGTTATTAATTTTGTTTACTCCAATATCTAAAATTCTAATTTGGTTTGTAGATTAGAAAATTGATTATATTCTGCTGAAAAGGAGCAAAAATAGAAAATAAAGTCACCGCAAACAAAACTAAAAAAAATTGAAAAAAAAATACATTGTTTGTTCATTGTTGTAAGCGAGGAGAAGTGATAACACTTGTACAATGTAGCAAACTTTATATGCAAGAAAAGATTATTCAAAACTTCACGGTCATCATATGAGTTACATGACTCCAAATAAAAATTCAATTGGTTAACTATTAGATGATACGTAATATTTTTGCCTTCTTAAATATATAGTTCCATTTTTTTTAATGTTCATAATAATTGTCTTTTATTTTTTATTTTTTTGAGACATCCATATATTACTCGTGTGAATCTCTCACAATAAAAAAATGAATTATTAGTACATCATAGTCTTATATATATTTTGTGAGTAAATCTTTTTGTGCCCAATTTTATTGCCTTCCTCATTCTCAACTTCTACTTCTAGTTATTTTTGTTTTTACCTTGGAAGAATGGATGTAAAGTCACCATTCTTTAAGATAGCTAGTTCAGTTTTAGGATACAATTCAAAGTAATGGTGATTAGGATTTAGTCCTTATATTTTCAACTTGTGTTCATGAGTTTTTAGTTTATTTTGTCTTCTTTTCTCTAGGGTTTTTAGCTTATTCTATTTATGTTATTTTCACGTTATCTATACCCCCTCCCCTCCTCCCTCCTTTTGCATTTGTAATCCGTTTCTTTATTTTTTTTGTCCATGATGTAGGAAGACTACTGCCTTGGAAAAAGTAATATAAGAAGGCCTGCCACTAATTCTTTTAGTAATATTTACAGGGAAAAATGTAGTTGGTGAATATTATAATCATCTAGGGTAGGCTTGATAACTTACATTAAAAATAATATAATTTCATGGGTTTTTTTTTGCATGGAAAGATTTTTCTATGGAAAAAACAAAAATTTGAGGTAGGGGTGGATGTTGAATTACATGACAAATGAATTTTTTTAATTTGGCTAAACAAAGTTGTTCTTTGAAAATTAATTCAGCAAAAAATAAGCAATCAAACATCACTAAACACGGAATATTATAAAGTTTTAAGCATTTTTCATGGAAAAAAGTGTTATGAAAAATATCCTTGTCATATAGTATGTATGATTAGGTTCTTGATGTCGGTTCAACTAGTAGGGTAGTACAATCATACAAGTATAATGTATAAACATTGAATACATTATGTGAAGTATAATTAAATAAATATTCATTATTTAATTTATATTTTGATGATTAAAACAAAAATACTCTATTAAAAGTGCTATTAACAGTTTATCCCTCTTAGTCTCAGTTAATCAGTTTAATCCTATAAGCGCAAAAAGATTATTGTAAAGAAAGGATTCAAACTACCAAGACTATAAGCATTGAGTACTCAGAAAGGGAATGGACCACTCTTCATTCTCATGAAAAAGCCAAGTCTTTTTATATCTCAAGAGAAGAAGATCCGTCATGCAAGAAACTAAAAGAAGAATAAAGAATTGAAGATTCAAGCTAGATTGATGTATATAGGTTCTTTTGTAAAAGTTTCACAAATACAATTTATTAGATAAATTCTCTAGAAAAGTTCATAAGATAAGAACAAGCCAACTTGTTATAATTAACTTAACTTTTCAAAATTAAAAGGTGACTAGTCCACTAGTCCTCCTTTTTGTTAGTAACTTGATTTTTCAAAGCTCAAAAGTGAACAGTCCACTAGTCCTACTTTCTATAAGTTAGCCAAGTCTTTCAAAATTCAAAACTCTCCTATCTTCTCTCTCTCTCTCTCATATGGCAACGGTTCTTTTCTAACGGCTCTTTCTATAACGGCCATATTTCTATTGTTATATATAGTGAAGAAAGAAGAAGATACACACAAGAAATTACACAACTACTTTGAGTTTTCAAAAGCTATGCCAAGAGCATCATCATCTTATTCTTAAGAGCTTACGAGTTTTATCTTATAAGTTGTGTTTCGATTTGAAAGATTTCTCATTGTTTATCCTTGAAAGCAATCTTAGTGTTTGATCACTAAAACCTTCATTTCTATTTTGTGAGAGGTGTTCTCATAGTTAGCAAGAGAGAAATCTTGTGTGAGTGTGTGGGTATTAACACACTTGTAGAGATTTGATCTTGTGTGAGTGTGTGGGTATTAACACACTTGTAGAGATTTGATCTTGTGTGAAGTGTGTGGGTATTATCACACTTATAGAGATTTGATCTTGTGTGAAGTGTGTGAGTATTATCACACTTGTAGAGGTTTGATTTTCGCCCGTAAAGAAAATTGGTGTAAAGAGGTTTTGATCTTGACCCGCAAAGAAGATTATATAGTGAAATTTCTCAAGTACCGACCTTGGGCGCAGACGTATGGCCAAAAACTAAATCGCGTAAACAAAACTACTTAGATTAATTGTTAAATCTCTCTAAACTCAAACTCATTTACATTTCAAGTATTAACTTTATTTTGTTTGAGTTCATTGCCAGTTATAATTTCTCACATTCAAAAGAATTTATTAAAAATCAATTATTTGCCATAATATTCACCCCCTCTAGGATTAATTCTCCATCAACAATTGGTATCAGAGGGTGTGAGAATCCACAAATGCAACCCCCGGGTCTCGATCCCGGTCTCTAGGGGTCTTATATGTTTATATTATGTTGAAAAACTTGGATGCTTTTACTAACAGTCTACTACTTTCTGAATATGATTTATAAGAAACCCTAATGTTAAGGGAAACGGGGAAAAGGATAAATAAAGCCCTCATTTTAAACTCGGTCAAAAACTCAAAGCCCTTATTTTGAAACTCAGTCAAAAACTTATTGCAAAATTAAGTTTACACTCGGTCAAAAACTCAAAGCCCTTATTTTAAAATGAAAATGATAAATAAACCCTTATTTCAAAATAATAATGATATTTAGGCCATTATTTCTAAAAAATATTATTCGGTTTTTTTTTTACCGAAAATATTGTTAAGCAAGATCTTTTACCTCATTTCCATAAATCCAATTCTCATCCATATTTTGTGGTGTGGTACACTTTCCAGAAGTTTCCCTCATTTCTTCAAGCCCTCACTCAGTCATCTCTTTCTTCTTCCTGAGTTTTTTATTTTTTGGGTTATTTCCTCTTCCTTTCATTTTCTAATTTATACCGGTCATTTTTGTTGTTGTTGTTGTTGTTGTTATTATTATTATTATTATTATTATTATTATTATTATTATTATTATTATTATTATTATTATTATTATTATTAATCCCTTTAGGTTGTGGGTCTAAGGGTGACAAAAAGGTGTAATTAACGTAAAAGAGACTTAAATAATATTAGCTTGAACTATCTGAGTCACAAAATTAATAAATGACATAACGCATAAGTTAAAAGGTTTCTTTTCAGAGATGGCACGTACCAAGCAAACCGCTCGCAAGTCCACAGGAGGAAAGGCTCCTAGGATACCAAGGCTGCTCGTAAGTCTGCACCTACCACTGCTGGAGTGAAGATGCCCCACAGATACCGCCCTGGAACTGTTGCTCTTCGTGAGATCCGCAAGTATCAGAAGAGCACTGAGCTCCTGATCAGGAAACTACCATTCCAGAGGCTTGTTCGTGAAATTGCCCAAGATTTCAAGACTGGCCTGCGTTTCCAGAGCCATGCGGTGCTGGCACTGCAGGAGGCAGCGGAGGCATACCTGGTTGGTCTGTTTGAAGACACTAACCTGTGCGCAATCCATGCCAAGCGTCAAGCGTGTGACTATCATGCCCAAGGACATCCAGCTGGCCAGGAGGATCAGGGGCGAGCGGGCTTAATTGCTAAGCACCTTCAACTGTTAAAGGATTCTGGATTAGGTCGTGTTTTGGTTGGTTATATAGATAGGACTGAATGTGTTTAGCCAAGTTCTTTAGTATCGTTGCCGTTGTCTTCTTAGGATATAAGAAGTAATGGGGTTTTAGGTGGTGTAAACTGGTATGTGTGCGTTTTGTTTTTAGGGATGGATGATGAATTGGTTGAACGATATTTCTGCTTCATGTTTGTGTCTAATGGTTCTTCTATATAGAATTCTCTTTTATTAGTTAAAAAAAAAGGGTTAAAAGTGTCATCTATGACATAAGTTCTTGCAGTGGAGTCAAAGTCACAAACTTCGTGTTGTCTTCTTGTTGAATTATATATCATTTGATTATGAACGTTGTTAACGTGTACCCTCTATCTCCTCTTTTGATTTAAAATATTTTTATACCTCTAAACTAATTTCAAAGCAATGGAAGAGGAAGCTTTTAAGTCAGCGAACATACTTCAATTTTGAGGTTTTCATAACCACTTATGATATGTAATTTGCATGATGAATGTATATGCTGCGCATTTGAACTATCCCAATATATAAGGTATGAAGAAAAATTGGAGCAAACCGTGCTTTCAGCTTCTTTTTAAAAATAAAAAAAAATAGTGAAAGTTAAATAATTTAACATAATTAGAATTATCCCTACCATTTGTAAAATTAAATAATTGAAATAGAGGTAGTAAATGATACATTTTGATTGATAATTTAAAATAGAAGTAGTAAATGATACATTTTGATTGATGAATGGAATCATGATAAATCATTAGTTTACAGGTGAATTTGTTGCCATTGCTTTTAACAGCATTGAGCAGTATTTCTCGAACTTGGAACTTGTTGCGTTTCTAGAGGAGTTGGATCGAGCAGATTGTTCTTCTCATGACCGATTTTGAGTATTTGTGCACAACTTGGACAACCACTAAAATTAATTAAATCTAAGCATTTTTTTTCATTGTTTTGTTGCCAAACAGTTTCACCCTATATTTCGCCTACTATTTTAGACCAATTTTTATTACTAATTTGATTTACTCCGATATCTCACATAGCAAATACCAACGACAAGACCATTACTAAAGAGTAAAATTGGTTATATTCTATCGAAAATGAACAAAAATTCAAAATAATGTCATGCCAAAAAATTAAAAAAAATTGAAAATAAAAACAATGTTTCTTCATTTTTGTATGCATTATGTTGCATGTGTTAGGAGAAATGATAACACTTCTACAACGCAACAAACTTTATATAAGCAAAGCTCATACGAATCCTCAAATAGTCATCATATAAGGTGCATGACTCCAAAGAAAAATTCAATTAGTTAAATTGAATGATAGATAATATTTTCTCCTTATTAATTTAATAGTTTTATTTTCCTTTTGAGTGTTTAAATTAATTGTCTTATTTCTTTTGAAATATAACGAATGAATTGCATCTCACAGTAAAAATACTTTTATTCTTACCATGGATTAAGTTGAAATTATGTTTAAATTCTTAAATAAATACCAAATGATAAACGCCTAATATTGTCATGCATAAGCTCTCTCTCGGAGTCGCTTGACGCGTTTATTGCATCTATTTTGCCTAATTATCCGCTTATCTTGAGATTAGTGTCTTAGCGAGTTTTGTATCTAACATCGTCCCACTATGTGTGCTTTTGTTGTGTTTTTATGTGTTTATAGGCATATGATGCAATGGCCTTCGAAGAATTGATCAGTGCTAGCCAAAAGCTACAAAAGTGCTGATTTAGAGAATTTTCAGAAGCATGATCGATCATGGTATTCCATGATCGATCATGGTACAAACTGGCATTCAGGCATAAGACCCCATGATCGATCATGGGTTGGCCATGATCGATCATGGCCCTGGCAACTTGGCCATTTCACACCCAAAATGGGCTATTTTAGTGGTTCAAGCTATTTTAGATATTTAGTTAGATATTTTGCAACCTTTTAATATATATTATTTCTCTTAGCTTAAAAAAGGGAGATTATCTAGTTTTTAACACACTTAGAGTTCTAGAGAGAGGGGAGAGCTCATTGTTGATTGTTCTTCATTTCTCCATTGTAAGTGCTTAATTTGTAAGAATGATTTCTTCTTCTATGATATTTGTTCTTGCATCTATTATAGAGTAGTCTATTACTAAGGTTACGGAGGTTGATTGTGATATGATTTTTGGTGATTAATGGCTCAATCCATATTTAAAGTTTGATAAATATTTGTGAATCTTCTTCTTCTTCATCATATCTTCCATTATTTCAAGCTTTCTAGGTATTTTCATATTAAGTTAAGACTTTATATGCCTTGTATATTTAGTTCTTGGTTGTTAATGAGCATACAACATATTTATATGGTTCTAAAAAGCTTGTAGTCCCTTTCCCCCATCGATGGAGTTTTTCCCTCTTCATAGAAATTATGAATAGTTCTTAAAACTCCATAGATGGATTTTAAATTTGTTTAGCTTATCTTTGATTCATTTATTGATATATTGAGTGCTTCTTACACTTTATGTGATACTTAGACTCTTTATTTTCTACCATATGTGATAAATGATGAGTTGACTAATTTATCCCATAAACTTTATTCCGTTTCATTGTTAGGATTCACTTTATAATTTTCATTCTTTAACTCATGAGATTACTACACTTGCTTTATGTCAAATCTTTTAATGATGAGTTTGTCATATCTATCTCGAATTAGCTTCATTGGGAATGGGTTGCCTTGCTTCACACCCGTAGCTAAGAAGTAGGAATGATAACCTCGTCTTTGGTGGAATGTTGTTTGTCTCTCTCTTGATATAGCTTCAACCCGGGAATGAGTCGCCTAGCGTCGCACCCTTTGCTATTGAGAGAAACACCAACATTCCCCATATCTTGAGAAACCTAGTGTTGTAATCTTTGTATGAGCTAGTGATCACCGTCTCTCTTATATCGTAACTAACCTCCACATACCTTAGTGCTTTCTTATTAATTTTCACAACTGTTTTACATTTCCGTTGTTCTACAACCTTTTCAACTTACAAGAATCAGAAAACCGTAAAAATCCGTAATCCATTCCATCCCTTTTCACTTATCCCTGTGGTTCGACACTCGGACTTCCGAGACTATACTATAACTTGACGTGCCTGCACTTGGGCTATATTGAAGCGCGCTATTTCGGTTGCGTCACCAAAGTCAAAGTACAATTATTATTCTACTATATACTTTCTCTCCTCATATGGATATATATATATATATATATCTGATGTACATGTTATTTCCCATACGCACTTGTTGGTATTTCGGTGGGACCCAACTAAAAATAAACGAAGGAAGGCAAGTGCATACAAAACAAAATGGAGCTTCAACAAAACAAAACCCCTCTCTCTCTCTCTCTTTACAAACACCGACTGGAACTCCCCCTCTCTTGACTGAACTCCGACTAAAACTCCTCTTTCTCTATGGGATCGAACTGAAGCTCTGCTCCTCTCTCTACAATGCTCCTTCTTCTCTCTATCGAGCTCCTCTCTCTCTCTCTGCCGAGCCCTCACTTCATTAATCAACAAAAGGTATACTTCTTCTCCTTTTACTCTCAATCTGTTTTATAATTTCAATTTAGTTTTACTTCTCTAGTTTTTGAATACTTTATCTCGAGTATTCAATTGGGATTTAAAAAAATCTTTTAAAACCTTATAGTATTTAATTAGGGTTTTAAAAAGTCTTTTAAAACTTTGTGATATTCAATTAAGATTAAAAATAGTCTTTTAAAATCTTATGATATTCCAAACTCAATAAACTTTGAAAGATTTTATAAATTGATAGATTTTATTGATTTGAGATTATTTTTATGAATAACAAATCCAACAACAAATCTTCTCTTTTCACATGGATTTCATTTCCATCTTTCTCCCAGGCCCTAGGTATTATTTCTTCTTGTGTTTATAATATATTAAACCCTTCCACTCCATTCTCTCTATCTAAAACTTCTTATTTTTTCAAACCTTATGTATTATTTCTTCTCTGTCTTTATAATATATTTAAATCCCTCCACTTCATTCACTCTATCTAAAGCCTTTTTTTCTTTTTAAAACTGCTACTTTCAAAGTTTAATTATCCAATTAGTCATATTCTTTTAAAACTATAAATATATCACTCCCTTCATTTTTTTTCCCATTTTATAAAATTATTTTAGACATAAGATGAAAATTGAATGGAAAGGGGAAAAAAACTCAATCCGTTAGATTTTTAGACTCGATTCGAACCGTTTGCGGCGAATTTATAATTTTCTTATTACTTTAAAGTTGTAACCAAAATTCTTTTATTATTTATCCTTTGAAGTTTTTATTATAATTGAAAGAATTAATGAATTTATTAAAATCTATAGAAATACTAACGAGTCCATTCTTTAAAATTTATTAGAGTCCAGATGAATTTATTAAAATATGTTAGACTCTATATAAATTTAAAATAATCTATAGATTTAGAAGAATCCATAAATTTTAAAAAATTCATAAAAATCTTTTATGTTTTATTAGAATCACAGTGGACTAAATGGGCATATTACAACTTCCCAACGCCAATGGGGCCCATGAGGCGCGACACATGGCCTGCCGAGAGAAGGAAAGGGGGAATTGGCCAATTACTTATTTTCTTCCATTTCTTCAAATGGTGTTCATTCGGAGTAGCAACGATTCGTTTGATAATAATATGATAAAAAAAAATATTGAGTTTTATAAAAAAGTTTAAACATAAGTTGAGAAATGTGGTAAAATCTCTTTTTATTTTGTTTTTTTTCAATGGAAATTTTTTCTTTGGTGGTTGAGGGAGAAAAATTTTTCACAAAAATTATTGATGGATGCAGAACATTTACTCATAAAAATGTGTATGAGATGGAGCGTATCTCGTCATATGTCTTGACTTATTTTATAACTTTTTACATAAATCAAGTGTTTTTTCTTATTATTTTTTATGTTATTATGAAACGGTACTTAAATTGATGAATTTTTTCATCATATTTGGTGGATACAATTTCTATAACGAGTAGATCATTTCTACAAAAATTCAATAATAATTCAAATCATAAGTGAGTGTAATAAAAATTTAATATACACGTTCATTTTCTTCCATTGAAATTTTAGATAATCATCTCACCTATTTTTAAATTAAGTATTTCAATGAAATTTTGCGGAGATTGTTTTAGTAGATATTATTTTCACCAAATATAATAAAAATATCCATCTGTTTAACTTTTTAAATAAACACTATTAAAAAAATTTTAAAAAAATAATAGAAAGGAGTGAAATCGAAGAAATGGATACCCTTCATATCAAAAGCCTAGCTTTGCGCGAGAAAGAAAAAACACATGAACCTGCAGCTTGCGGCCAAAAACACATATACTAATGTGGGAGACCATACACATATAAGTTATGTAATTTGAACTATATCTTTTTGTTTTTTTATTAAATGTATTAGGTACTAGCTTAACTTTAAAATTTTATATACTAGTTTATTTTTGTAAGCAGAAGCTTAAATTAAAAAAATTGTAAATCAAGTAATTTTAAATTGTTTAATTTATAAATTAAAGGACAACCAAACGAACTCAAATTTATCGTATTTGTTTCAGACTTCCCATTCTTTCTACTTTTCCCCTTTTTGTTTTTCTTTCATGTTAATGTATTATGTTTCTTTTATTGTTTCAAATTATATATGGTGAGCAAACTCGTTAATTGGTAAGACAGAAACATTGAGGTATTTTCACCTTTTTTTAATAAATTTTTTTTCTATTATTGCTTCGTTCATACTCAGGGCAATTTTCATAGCACTTGTTTGCCATGTAAATACCCAAGATTTTATGGGTTGTCTGATTGCATTAATTTTCGAAAGAATCATTTTTATGATACCTACTTTTCAATTTTATCTTAGAATCTAAAGGTAATTAGCAAAAATGACTTTTAAATTTGACTCAAATTTCTCTCTTATTCCTAAAGTTCAATTTTTGATTGAAACGTCTTTAAAGTTTTTAATTTTGGTTTAAGCATCCTTAACGTTTCTAATTTTAGTTGAATTATCTTTAAAGTTTCTAATTTCGGTTGAAATATTAAAAAATGTCCCTTAAAAGAGTTGCTGGTGACAATCACGGACATTTTTCATCAATCTTTTTAACAGGGCATCTAGTTTTGGATGAGTGAGACAAAATTAGAAATTTTAGTGCTTTAGGGATAAGCGAGGGATTCAGATCAAACTTTAGGGATCATTTTTGCTAATTACCCGAATCTAAAAATGAGTAAAAGACATATTTGGCTCCTGAACTATTGACATGTTTCATTCTATCCCTACACTAATTTTAGTTTTAAAATGCCCCTTAAGCTATTTAAAACTTTTCAATTCAGCCCTTATGTCAATCCCCGTCCATAACCTAACGGCGGGTTGTTTTCAAATACATTTTTCAGGTCTTGCAATTTCCTTCCAAATGAACAACCAATTTTGACGCCAAAATATATGTTTCAATTCAGCCCATCCCTCACAAGCACAAAGCTAGAGCCACTACCACCATTTGTGTACAATTCACAAAACAACCAAAAACACAACAAACACTAATTAAAAATTAAAGTCGAGACTTATGTAAACATAGTGAAATTGCCAGCTACATAGGAAGCTATCGACTTGTCTATATACTCGAGCATACACCTCTGTAGACACCTCGATCCGTGACCCCCGCAAGAACCCTAACGACTATCGAGAAGTACAGTTTTTGGAGTCCGGGACCCACCCGAGCACCCGAAACTGTCCTGAAAGGGTTTGTTGGCCAAACAAACCTTTTTTTAAGGGAGATTATCGCGTGACAAACCAGTATGTCGCGCGACAATCTCTCTTATATCGCGCGACAAGTTCCCCGAATACAGACCAACCACTTCCTGACAAATCAATCTGCCAAAAGGGTCACTTCAAACGTTTGTCGCGCGACATTGTCCAACATGTCCCGCAACACTTGCCTCTTCTGGGGAAATGTCGCACGACAATCTCTCCTCAGCACTATAAATAGGCCAACACCCCCAAGGGTTAGGGAGGGAGAGAACTTGGGATCTAAGAATTATAAGTTTATATCTGATTTTCTGGTCTTCTATCAAGTATTTTCTACGATCGTCTAATTTTTGAAGAATTATCGAATCTATTCTTGACACTCGATGTGTCCCGCTTCTGGAATCGAATTCTCAAAAATATCTGAAGAAGGAAAAGATTATTATCACCGGAAATCTCTCTGCCATATTATATTTTCTTTCTTATTATTATTCTCGTTGGGAAGGTAAATAAAGTCTCTTATAGTATTTAAAATTTAGATATATGTGTACTTGTTTTACCTCTATTGTTTTGTCCATGCTTTATTTGAATAAACTTATTGCCAAGTTATAAAATAGTCTACTGTTTTCAAAACAAAATCCCCGATAAAATTATTTGCAAAACCAGAAAAGTAAGTACATTATCATCCGGATAAGATTCTATTTTCAAAACCCGGACTGATAAAACTTACTTAGGAATTAAAATTCGGCATATCCCACCTTTTCCATAGACTGCGATATGTCTGATAAAACTCTCCTCAAAGAGTTCTAATTTCATATTAAATCAGTCCCGATACAAGGTCCGAACTTTTTCAAAGTAATCAAAATATGAGAAAACCGACATTATTGTCTGAGAAAATAATACAAGAAACTCTCTCTTAAATAAAAGGCTTTCTCATTTGTATTTTGCATCTTTCAAAACAAAACATCGGATCCCAAAACACAATGGTTTTTATCCTTTTTTCCGTTTTTCCCCAAAATTAAGGGTTTTCATTTTGGAAGTAGTAGCCTGTCAGTAAAAGCATCCAAGTTTTTCAACATGGAATAAACATATAAAAGACCACTAGAGACCGAAAGGGCGGAACGGGTGTTTAACACCTTCCCAATCCGTAACATAGTTTTCGAACCCTATAGAATCTTTGTTTCGCAGACAAACGTGTAAAGAAAGGCTTATGTATAGCTTTTCCTCTTACACAACTATTTTGTCCGTTTACTCATAAAACGTACTGGTGACTCTGAACGAACCCTCTTGCATCTAAAAATAGGATAGAGGGACACCCGATATAAATTATTAACACTATAGAAGCAAATGGAACAATGGATTCCTTTCTGACGTTTCAGACCGCCACCAATGGGAACGAGACCCGGGGGATCGCATTTGAGGATTCTCACAATGGCAACTCTGCTGGGGACAATAGAAAACTAGGATCTTATATGTGGACTTTTGGTTATTTGTTGAATATCTGCTTTTACTGCTTTCCCTACTTATTTTCTATGTTAATTGATTGCAAAGAAACCTTTTTTTTTAATAAAAAATCAAAGTTTTTCAAAATACGTAATAAAGATAATGACATTTGTAAAACCGACTTTTCAAACTTTGCACGCACTTCACAAATCATGCATTGGTTCTACGAGTGTGAAATTACCCCAAACCCTCGGAAGTATTATAAGTGAGTAGGGAGTTGGCTTGCTTGGGCCAACATAAACCAAAAATATATATATTTACTTTCACTCTCCTTGCCCAAGTATGCCCCCGAGGTATATCGAGTGACGAGAACACTCACGTACCCGGAAAGTATATCAAAAGATTCTTGCATGTACCCACCCCTGGGGTATATAGCAAGGTCTTGGCAAAAAGGAGGGAGCCTGAAGCCTTAACCGTTCGTACACCTGTGCTGCATATAAGATCGAGTTAGTTAAAACACTTGCCAAACAGCCATAGGAGATGTACCACCTTACGACTTCCTTTACACCACTCCTTTAAAACCCAAGCCTTTTCTCGGTGATATTATTTTTAGTGGTTCTTTTGGCAAAAATCGAGTCGCATCGTAGTCTTCCTTGATCTCTGCCGCGTGATTTCATCTACAGCCTTAAAACGAAGACAGTCTGGAAGGTTGGGCCGGTCGAGATCATACCAAACGATTAGTAAGACCAAGCATATCTATCGACGGATGCGAGAACCAAGAAATAGATCAGAGCCTAGCCGAGGCATCCGCAGTTCAGCCGAACCTAGCCAAGATGCATCGCTTATTAATGACCGTTAGCAAGAATTTGGCAAGCCTCACGATCGAGCAACAGGGTACCCGAATTTGAATGGAAGAGTTGTCAGCCGAGCGAACTGCACCACGAGGGTTTGAACGACTACCACCGAATCAAGATTCGAATCAAGGGCAGTCATCACAAGTACTCCCATCCCAGGTGGTCTCGTTCCAACCGACCCCAACAATCAAAGTCAGTGGGCCCCGGATTCAGGCCTTACCTATCAGCAACAAGTGCCCCCCATCGTTTGGACGCAACTCCAAGTCCAACCGAGTTTTGATCCTCAGTACCAGCAATGGCCGCAAGTTCCAGCGAGACCTGTCCCACCGCCATCCCTAGTAGCCCCTCTCAACGAGTACCCATATATCAATCGACTCCGGGCAGTATATGTAGAATCAGTTATAGCTTGAGAATAGCCCGACGAGGTGTCGAAAGAGAGCGAAAAAATGAAGAAATTGAAGGAACAGATGATGATCCTGCAGAAGAGAGTTTTCCTAATAAAAGGAGCGGACGAGATTACAGACATGAATGCCTTCTCTCTCTACCCAGAAGTCAGATTGCCCCAGGGGTTCAAGCTCCTTTATATCACCAAGTTTACTGGAACCACACCCCCGAAGACTCACCTCCAATCATACATCAGATCTATGCAAGTGTTTGGTTGTGGAGAACCTGAGATGGCTCAGGCCTTTCACATGACTCTCACGGGGGCCGCCCTGAGATGGTTTTTTGATCTAGAGAGGCATCACACGAAGACTTGGGGAGACATTGTCAAGGAGTTTATGACTAAGTACGGGTCCAACGAGGATTTAAAGATTACCCGTAAGCACCTAGAGATGGCCAAGCAAGGCGAGAAGGAAAGCTTCAGCGATTTTGTCACACGCTGAAGAGAAATGGCCTCCCAAATGTCCAAACAGCCCGATGAAGAAGAATAATTGGAGATCATACAGAAGAATTTCACTCTGGCTGTATTGAGTTGCATAGAAAAACATGTCTTCCCACACTTTATGGCTCTATTAAGCATGGGATAGCAAGTAGAGGAAGAACTGGCCAAGAAGGCAGAGATCGATACCAAGAAAGCCTCATGTACTGGGAAGAAGATGGCCACCCCAGCCGTAAACCAACTGAGCTCATACCCATATCAACAAAATCCATTTCAGCAGCCGCAACAAACACCTCCGATGAGTTGGCCTACATAAGGAGACTCTTCAAACACCGAAGTCAAGATGTGGAGGAGTTTTTGCTCCCTTTCCACTACCCTGGTCAAAAGTCTGGAATTACTCTAAAATGCCAGACTAATCACTCCGCTCAACCCACGCCCCCACCAAACCCTATTCTTAACACCTGGAAAATGAATGAAAATTGTGCACATCATCAAGCTGCTGGCCATGACACGAAATGTTGTCTAGCACTCCATCACCGAATCCAGGAGCTGATTGAGGCTGGAACCATGCCCACACCCGGTGGGGCCAATGTTACCAACAACCCCCTTCCCAACCACGCTCCATCTGCAGGGATTAATGCCTTGACTACTGATGAAGAGGGTTTTGATCCCGTAGGACTCATTCGAGATGACCCAGCTTGCAAAAAGGAGAAATCACCAGTTGTGCCGCTTAAGAAGATCCAAGTTGCCCCAGGCTTTAATCCAAGAATTGATCAATAGATGGCTAAGATGAACTTCCTACCCGGGCAGGGTTTAGGGAAGGCAAACCAATGGATCTCCCACCCACTTATAATCAAAACCAATCCCGAAAAATCTAGGATATGATGGACCCAGGATAAGAAGAAACAACCATGGAGGCCCCGAGGCCCTCCAAAGAAGACAATATGTATGACAGAGACCTCCCCCAAGAATTTCAGTTGGTCAACGGAACCAGATCCACTAGAAGCCTTAGAAGAAACATACCCAGTATCCCTTAGGATACAACAGATCACCTGATCAAGGAGGGTATATCAACCACCACCAATAGATGTCGAGAAACACCCCCCTAAGAAAATAGGGGATGACCGAGTACTAGAACCGTTGAAGAAAACCTAGGCACACATCACCATTTGGGGCCTCATGGTTGCCTCCAAATCTCAAAGGATTGCCTTTATCAAACTCTTGGATGAGGCCGTCATACCACCAGATTCTACGCCTGAACAGTTGCCAAGTATGATTGGGTCGCTTACGGTGCAAAGAAGTCCGTCATTCTCAAATGAAAACAATACCCCACTGGGAAAGAAACATAGTCTAGCACTCTATATTACAGTCCGGACCCAAGGAAAAATCCTGCCCAAGTTCTCATCGACAACGGGTCAACTATAAATGTTTGCCCTCTGATGACCACCAGATGTTTGGGTATCTCGGATACAGAGCTCTCTCCATTAGTTATAACCGTTAGAGCTTATGATAACACCAGAAGGGCCGTTTTGGGCTCTTTGAATCTTGATCTCATGGTCGGTCCCGAAAACTTTTCACCTGATTTTCAAATCATAAACATCCCCTCCAATTTTAACCTTCTATTAGGCAGAGCATGGCTACACGACATAGGAGCGCTCCCCTCCTCCTTACACCAGAAGATCAAGATATCATTCGAAGGAAAGATAATCACCATCCAAGGAGATCCTGAAAGGACCTTGGCAGATCTGGAATTGCCAGTCCGAGGCATTGGGAGCCAGAGTATACAGTTGAGAGGCTTTTCTTACGAGCCTCAAGTGAAAGCTCTTACCACCCAGAGGATCAAGTATCTATCCCTTGATAATATCCACGGTCTCAGTGCCAAGATCACAAATATACTGAGAATGATGAAATACTTGCTCGAAGCTAGTTTAGGAATAGGTCAACAAGGACTACTTCAGGCCTTGGAACCAGTAACAAGATTCGAGAGAGAAGGTTTGGTGTACCAACACACCGAGGAAGACCACCAAGAGAGAATGGGTTGAAGGCATCGGTATCTGAGTTTCAGCTCACTAAATGAATTTTTTGTCAAGGAAGGAGAGGACTTTCCTTTTTGCGGCTTTTAGAAGTCTTGGAGAAATAGCGATGGAAATAACCTTCTAAGATGGGAAATTTTCTATGAAAAAGACCTTTACCTCAAAGAGAATGTCATACACACCTTCTCCACCAAATCAACGATTAGGCCGAGAGAAAAAAGTGAAAACAAGGAAGATGAAGAGGAAGAAATGATCGGAGATCTCTTTGACGATATGGCCCTAGAAAATGATGAACCAAGAGATGACCCTGTGCACTTAATTCACACCGATCCAGAGTACCAGGAAGGGGAGGGAGAAAGTGAAATTGTAAGGGTGAGAGATAAAAAAGAAAGTAAGGGTAGGACTAGGGAGGAGTCACTCCTAGATTTGTTTATTAAACTTGTACATGTAAACACTGTTATCAATGAAGTAGATTCTATTTCGCAGTATCCTGCTAGTTTTGATTCTGCGATTGCCTCTATAAATATAGAAAGACTAAACGAACACCTCGAGCGGGAGGAGCAGCGTATACAAAGCGAGAAGGGAGACACTCTTGTGGTTAATCTCGGGACCGAAAAGGAAAGGAAAGAGGTGCGTATTTGGGCAAATTTAGACAAAACTGAGAAAGAGGAACTCATGCAAACTTTGAATGAGTACGTGGATGTCTTTGCCTGGTCTTATGCCGATATGCCGGGTTTGAATAGCCAGATAGTCATGCATGAGATACACACCAAGCCAGAATCCAGACCCATTAAACAAAAACTGAGAAAACTTAAGCCGAAATGGTCCTTGAAAGTAAAAGAAGAAGTGATGAAACAGTTGAGTGTGGGGTTCTTACAAGTGATTGAGTATCCCTCGTGGTTAGCCAACATTGTGCCTGTTCCAAAGGCAAATGGGAAAGTCCGCATGTGTGTGGACTACGGAGATCTCAATAAGGCTTGCCTGAAAGATGATTTTCCATTACCCAACATTGATTTGATAGTGGATAATATTGCCAACCATGCCTTGAAGTCATTCGTGGACGGTTTCGCAGGGTATAATCTGATCAAGATGCACCCAGACCACCAAGAGAAAATAACATTCATCACACCGTGGGGAACGTATTACTACACTGTCATGCCATTCGGGCTGAAGAATGTCAGGGCGACATATCAAAGGGCAGCTACAGCCATCTTCAACGACATGATCCACAAAGAAGTAAAAGTATATGTGGACGATATGATTATCAAGTCAAAAGAAAGGGAAGGCCATGTCCCGGCTTTGCGGGCCTTTTTTGACCGGCTCCGCCAATATCAGATGTGACTCAATCCGTAGAAATGTGTGTTCGGGGTAACCAAGAAAAAACTCCTGGGCTATGTCGTTAGTAAGAAAGGAATCAAGGTATACCCCGCGAAGGTAAAAGCTATCTGAGCTATGCCCAAGCCTCGTACCGAGAGAGAAGTCCGTGAATTTTTGGGTAATTTACAGTACATCAGCAAGTTCATCTCTCAACCCACTCAGACGTGCGAACCCATCTTCAAACTCCTGAGGAAATCCTCACCAGGAGAATGTGATGATCAATGCCGAGAGGCTTTCGATAAAATCAAAGACTACCTCTCCAAACCCCTAGTATTGGCCCTACCCCAGATCGTGTTACCATTAATCCTATACCTAACAGTCATCGATACGGCTACGAGAGCCATGTTAGCCCAACATCTGGCTGATATGCGAAAGGAGCAGGCCATCTACTATGTTAGCAAGATATTGTCCCCGTTCGAGGTAAACTACATGCCATTGGATAAATCATGCATCACTCTTGTCTGGATAACACATAAATTATGGCATTACATGCTGGCTCTCTCGGTCATCTTGGCATCTCGAATTGATCCGCTGAAATACCTCTTCAAAAAATTGACTCTCTCAAACCGTATGGCAAAATGGTTATTCTTACTTTCTGAGTTTGACATCACCTACATGACCCAAAAGGCAATAAAAGGCAAAATCATAGCTGACTACCTAGCCCACAATCCAATATTGGGGGACATGTAGGAAGAAGCCGAGTTTTCAGATGAATCTATCATAAATCTGGAGACCGATGAAGACTAAAAATTGTACTTTAACGGGGCCGCCAACCGAAATAGAAACGGGATAGGCATCTTGTTAGTCTTCCTAGATTAAACTCATTCCCCAGTATCCTATATAGACTTCTTCTGCACTAACAACATGACCGAGTATGAAGTCTGTATAGTCGGATTAGAGATCACACTCCAAAGGGGTATAAAGAGAATACAACTATATAGAGATTCGGCATTGGTGGTCCACTAGGTTCTGAAAGAATGGAAGATCAAGAATGAGAAGTTAGTTCCATACCTCGCCCGGCTGGAGGATGTCGCAGAGAGATTCAAACATTCAAAGTTTTATTATGTTCCCCGGTCACAAAATAGTTTTGCTAACGCACTGACAACTTTGGCATCTATGATCGATATCCCGAAGGGGATGGAAAAAATCACTCTTACGGTACAAATGAGATCAGGTCCGGCTCACTACATGGCCCTTGAGATTGAAGATGAAGAAAGCGGGGACCAATCCACCTAGTTTTATGACATCTAAAACTTATTGAAGAACCATCAGTATCCCGAGCAAATAGACAAGAGAACGAGGATTACGCTCAGAAAATTAGCGCCAGGATTCATACTTTACGCCAAAAGACTGTATAAGAGAAATTACGACATAACTCATCTCTAATGGCTCGACGAAGAAGAATCTATCAAGATGATGAATCGGATACATGGGGGGATTGCGAACCCCATATAAGCGATCATATGCTGGCCCGCAAAATCATCAGACAAGGTTACTACTGGTCTACCCTTCAGAACGATTGCGTTAATCACGTAAGCCGTTGTCACAAGTCAAATCTATGCCATGTCGCAGAAGCTCCCTCCGAAAGAATTATACAATTTGACTGCCCTCTGGCCTTTTGCAATCTGGAGAATTGACATCATTGGGAAGATTTCACCCAAGGCAAGCAACGGCCACGAGTATATACTAGTAGCCATCGACTACTTCACCAAGTGGGTAGAGGCTGAATCCTTCAAAACCCTTGATGCCAGGAAAGTTGCCTAATTCATTAGACGGAACATCATCTGTCGATATGGGATCCCACACGAAATCATCTCGGACAATGGCACCCACTTTAAAGGAGAGGCTAACGCGGTCATGGAAGAATATGGCATCACCATGACAGATCTTCGCTGTATAGACCACAAACCAATGGGGCAGTAGAGGCCGCTAACAAGAACTTGAAGAATATTCTAAGTAAGATGATCGACACCTGCTGGGACTGGCCAGAGAAATTACCATATATATTATGTGGATATCGCACCACCGAGAGAGTTTCTACTGGGGCAACCCCGTTTTTCCTTACATATGGGATGGAAGTAGTCCTCCCTATTGAGTTAGAAGTTCCCTCCCTCAGAGTAATGCTCGAAAACTAAGTCAATGAGTTGGAATGGGTCCAGGCACGTTATAATGAGTTGGCTCTACTAGATGAAAAAAGATTGAAAGCCACGTATCACCATCAAGGGTATCAAAAGAGAATTGCTCGACCCTTTAACCAGAAAGTAAAGACTCAGGGTATCAATGAGAACAACATTGTGTTAAAAGAAATTCGAGAACCAGCCAGGGATCCGAGAGAAAAGTTCGGACAGAAATGTACGGGGCCATACATCATCAAAGAAATTAATACAGGGGGTGTTGCTGTACTCACGGACTTAGACGGACAGTTACTGCATTCACCAATCAACATAAATCATCTAAAAAAATATTACCAATAGATGTATCATGTATAGATAAGAACTACGTAAACCTGAGCCCCAACTCAACTTTTATTTTTTTTGAAAAATCAAACGGGGAACGTAGGCAACCTGAGAAGTGACTTCAGGCCCGGTTTAATCATTATAAGAAAAATATTTCCACAAGTAGTCCCTCTTATATTATTTAAAAGGTGGTTCAAAACACCGAAGGTTGCAAAGAAGATTGCTAAAATGCAGACATACAGAAAAAACCTAAGCCCTAGGGGTTGGCCAAGCAGGGTCCTCAGTGGCTAAGTCAATGTGAGCCTCATCCAGGATCTAGTACGCTAAGATAATGTTTTCCTTAGTAGACTCGGAATCCATGAAACGAAACCACTCCATCTGAAAAAGGGTCATCAACCAGCTTTTCTTCTAAAGACTGCCAACGAGAACGGATAATATCAGCCCGGAGAGGCTGGGTAATACCAAAACGAGCATAGTTAAACTGTCGAGTTACTCGAGCACGCCACATTCTCTCCACGGACAGGGAAACATATAGAGTTACAAACTTAAGCTCAGAAGAGAAGTTGTTCAAACCCAGGGGAATGTTCTGAGGTACATTGAATTGTCGAAGAAGACGTCCTGGAAAATAGAAAGAGGTAAACCAAAGTTTTCGGAGCCGGACATAGTTCTGACCACCTGTACCAAGCACTATCACTCTTAGCTTCCACCAAGGAATCTTCCACTGAATAGCGCAGAAATTCTCCGAGAACCACACCGTCCAATCAGAGGAAGACATGGTCAAAGCACTGAAAAAAGGACGGCGAAAGAAGTGTGTCGGATTGTCTAGCCGAACCCCATTGAATCTGTTGACCTTAAAGTCAATTAATCTTATTTTGATAGTTACAATAAGTTAATAAAGTGTTATTTATCTCGGTTATTCCAATGATGATAGCCATTTTAATCGATATATCTTTCGACCAAGTGTAACTTCAAACCGAAGCAATCAAAATCTCACACAAGCCTTACAAACGCCTCTACTCACAAGAAATGAACTCAAGTGATATACATGTACTATACAAAGCCAAGAAAAGATCTAGATCATCAAGCAAGAGAATATATGCACAAGAATAATTTCCACATGTTCTACAAGTTATCAAAACCAAGAAATGATCAAAGACATCAAACAAGTGAACATACGCACAAGAAAATCAAGCATCACGAGACTCAAATTATCATTAAATTGAGTGAGTGCTTAGATTTTATGTAAAGTTACTTTATTGATCAAATCCCTATAGCTCAAACATATTCATGCATCTTTTAAAGATTGATTCAAACTAGCTTGAAATTGAATTTATTTGAAAAAACATCATTTTACAATACCGAGTTTCAAAATAAATTCATATTAATTTTAAATGATCATATTTTAATCTATAATAAAAATAGGTATCTTAGAAACATATTTTTGAGGTTCAAAAATCATTATAATTTTATTTGGAACTAAATTGTTAAATTGCAAAAATATTTTTATTTTACATTTAAAATTCGCTCAATTTTTGTCCAGTTTTGATCTAACGGTAAGATGGAGGCCTTCCCAAACTCCGATCATTTTGAAATTTTTACAGTAGTTAGACAACATCTCCTGACAATGTTAACTAAAATTTGAGCATGATCCAACGGTCAAATGTGGATAAACTAACAAAAAAAATTTGAATTTCTTTTGTCAAAACTAGCTGTTGGAAAATTTGAAAATGTATATCTTGGAGCCAAAACCTCTCTTAATCATCCCCAACGGCCATATGGTTTTTCAAGCTATAAATATGAGATCCTAGACATGTTTTAACACACCTTGAATCATTCTAATACTCTATTATTCATATATTCAAATATACAAAGATTCAAAAACACATTTTAATCAATCTTTCATTTTTGAGCTATATACTTTGATCAATTTTGATATCTCTTAGTGTGAGCTTCATTTGTGTTTTGTCATATACAAGAGAGATATTGTACATTGGTGTTTGTCACCAAAACTCAATTGAATCATAATTATGAGAGGTGTATCTCATAGATTAGCAAGAGGGATTTCTTGTGAAAGTATTGAAGGTGTTTTCAATACTTGTGAGAGTGTGTGATAAGAATACACTTGTAGAGGTTTGATCTTCACCCGGAAGGAGATCGGTTATAGTGAAAATTCTCGGGGAACTAACCGACCGTGGAGTAGGGAAACAAGCCGAACTGTGTGGACAAAAAATCTTCGACTTCGATCGGTTCAATCTTTCTATCTCTTGCTCTATTATATTGTGCTATTTATTCATTGTGTTTGGAATTAACTTTGTTCTTGATTGCTTGATAAATATAGACATCAAATATTTTTAAATCATTTTTAAAAATCTGATTAAGTTTTTAAAAACCCTATTCACCCCCCCCTCTAGGGTATTTTCCGACCTACAATTGGTATCAGAGCTTGTACTCTTGTTTTGATTTAACAATTTTAGAGTTTACGATCATGTCTATTTATTAAGGAACCGGAATCAACGAAGGTTCTTCCACCACTAGACCACCTCTTTTTGATGGTAAAAATTATAGTTATTGGAAAAGTCATATGTGTACTTTTCTTCAAGCTAGTGATTTTAAACAATGGAAAGTTACACTCATTGGACCCTATGAAATTACCGAAACCGATGAAAAGGTAAAGTCACTCCTAAATCCATTTCCGAATATGAAGAGCATGATATTAAGAAAATTCAATTTAACGCTAAAGCCTTAAATGCCCTACATTGCGCATTAACTATAGATGAATACAACAAAATTTTTAGTTGTAAAACCGCCAAAGAAATTTGGGACAAATTAGAAGTTGTCTATGAAGGAACCTCACCAGTTAAGGATGATAATATTAATATGCTCGTTCATGATTATGAACTTTTTAAAATGGAACCTAATGAATCACTTGCTTCTATGTATAGTAGATTCTCTATTATCACTAATGCTTTAGATCTTCTTGGAAAGAAATATTCAAATGAGGACAAGATTCGAAAAATTCTTAGAATTCTTCCCAAGAAATGGAGACCTAAAGTGACGGCTATTCAAGAAGCCAAGAACCTCAAGACACTAAGCATGGATGAACTATTGGGGTCTCTCAAAACCCATGAGAAAGAATTGGAAAGAGAAGACGAGATCGATTCAAAAGCCAAGAAAACTCTTGCTCTCAAAGCAAATCAACTAGAGGATGATGAGGAGTTGATGGTAGGAGATGAGGATATGGCTCTTTTTTCTAGAAAATTCATAAAATTTCTAGTTAAGAAGAAAAAGTTTCAAGGAAAAGGAAACAACTTTGACAAAGCCGGTTTGGGCTATAACCAAATTGATAACCAAAAATATTACAATTTTTTTTTAAAACATACACACCTCATGATCCCACTCATCTTTGCCCATATTGTGGTAGAAATACTTATTACATGGATCATTGTTACTATAGGAATGAAAATTTTCCTAAGAGAAACCTTGCTTGAGTTCCAAAAGGAACCATTATGTTTGATAACCCAAAGGGACCCAATACATTTTGGGTACCAAAGGAGAAATTACTTAAGGTTATGGTGTAGGTGTGCTTGAAAGCCAAAGGTAGCAAAACCAAGTGGTTCTTGGATAGTGGTTGCTCAAAGCACATGACGGGAGACAAGAACAATTTCTTAAGTCTTATTCCCAAGCAAGGAGGGAATGTGACTTTTGGGGACAACGCCAAGGGTAAAATCATCGGTATAGGTAAGGTTGGTAAGCATTCTACTTGTATTGACAATGTTCTATTAGTTGATGGTTTAAAGCATAATTTACTTAGCATTAGTCAACTGTGTGATAAAGGTTATGAAGTAATTTTTAAATCTGATCGTTGCATTGGTAAACAACATAAATCTTCATTTAAGTTTAAGAAGGACATTACTACAACTAGAGCTCTTGATATGTTGCATCTTGATTTATTTGGTCCTAATTCGGTTGCTAGTTTAGGCGGTAAATTATATACTTTTGTTATTGTTGATGATTTTACTAGACTCACTTGGGTACGAGAAGAAGTCAAAGGGTCGTCTGCCCGAAGAGAAACATCGATCGCCATCTGGTAGTCATGCATGTATGCCGTAGGGTCTCGATCGATGAACTGGAGAAGGTTCGAGTTGTAGAGGTACTGGGCATGTAAGGCTCTTAGGTCCGCCGTACGAGCGCTCACCCGCTGTGAAAGACATAAGAAAAGAGAATTAGCACAGTCAGGATAAATAAATATAGAGGTACATCAAGAGAAAGTAAAGTTTTTTACCTCATCGCTTATACGACCACCCAAGTAATCAAAAGTGTCCTAGGAAGAGGATACTCGGGCACCGTGTATCAACGCAAATCGGCGCCAACATAGGAGATGTCCCGAGGAAGTGGCGGTATATTAACTGCAAAAATCGATGAACCCACCGACTCTTGGAGAGCGGGCTGGAGGGCCCATGGCCGTCGGTGGAAGAGGAGTCAGTGTAGAGTATGTGTGAATGCTCGGATGATCTACAACAGCTGTTTCCTTCAAATATGGGACCCCACTAGAAGGGGTAGCTGCTGCAGTAGGAGGGGTCCGCCCGAACTGCTCGTAATCAGCCCCGAACAGCTTGAACTGCTCGTAGTCAGGCTCCCACGACCTCTCTGAAAAACCAATGCTCCCTATCGCCGCAGCATCAGCTCATCGAAGATAACCCCCAGAGATACCGAAGGACCCATGGGAAACTCGAAACCCTCAGCCTCAGCGTGCTGCTCCTCCATAAGCGTCGTCCGAAGTGGCTGCTCGGGAGCTACCGTCGTCCCACCCCCCTCGGGTTTATCAACACCACCACCCTCGGCAACAGCCAGAACACCCCTCTCTCCCTCGGGGTCCTCATCATCAGAGTCTAAAATGTTGTCCCTCTAATCGAGAACAGGTGGCAAGTGTCCCGGGACTGTCTTAGCCAGGTGGGATTGCCCTCATATGTAGTTGGGGTTGCCGTCTAATGCTCGATATCTCTCATAGAAGACCCGACCCCGAGTCCCCTTTCGCTCCCTCATCAAGTAGTGGGCAACAAAAGCAGCATAATCGCCCTCCTCAACGAAGGTCTGACAACCTAAGCCGTCCACTAGAGCTTGCACCATCACCGGATCGATCTCGCCCGTCCGCCTCATCAAGACCGATAGAAATAACAGAACTCGAGGCCACTAAGCCGGTGTGTGTTGGCGGATAACCCTCTCGCCCAGATAAAAATGAAGACCGTACTCGTCTCTAATTAACCGCTTGGTCCTTGAGGCCGTCAAAGCACAGGCATACCTGAAATGGAGACCCAGATCACCCCAGGGGTCCCACTCAATCTGAAAATAAAAATAAATTTTATTTAGTTATTTTTATTTATTATTTATTATTATTTATCAAAGCAGAATAAACGAAGTACTAAAATACTTACGTGCTCCTCTAACAGGTTATGGACCGCAGTAGCTCCAGTCTCTCAGGTCCGATATAAGTAAAAGAGCCATGTAGTTCCCCGCTATGAACCAAAGAAGAAGGAAAAATTGATCCTCGTTCTCAACAAGGAGATCTACCTGGGCGCGACCCAGGCGGGTGTAGGCCACAAACCAACTCTGAAAAAATATGAAGAAGATAGATAGAGAATATTAGCAACAATCGGCAGATAAATGTAAAAACTAAAGCAAATATAAGGGACGGAGATATATACCTCCCACAGCAAAGAAAAGCCCTTGAGGTTCAGGGCCAAATGACGAGAGACCTTGTCCATAGCATCATAGAGGACAACCTGAATAAAGCCGCCCCAGTCATAATCGAACATGATACTGAAGTCTTGAATGTAAGGTAGCCACCAGAGATGGGCCGTGTCCCCCCCACGGGCCTCGAACAAATCATGTAGCGTCAGTAAGAGAAGAACGCGAGCATACTGGCCCGCCTCCTGTCTGGTCATTGGCGCTCCCGAAGTAACTAGTCAAGCTCTCTCTATCACCAAGCGTGTAACCAAAACAGCCCAAGGGATCGTATCGCCCGAGCTCTATCGCTCTGGAAACCATCCTAAGGCACCGACAATACCCTCCGGAGTAAATGCTGCCCTAGACACCCGCTCTGGAAGGGCATCAAAAAAGGAACCAAATGGAGTCGCAAAGAGCAACTCCTGGACAGGGGCCAGTGCCTGTCGCTACTCTAGAAAAATGATGTTGGGAGAACCCCAATCTCGTCCAAACCACTACAGACAACAACATATATATATATAAGTAAATATGGGATTATGAGGGTAAATAATATAATTTTCAAAACCTGAGGGTACTTGTGTATAATTATAAGAGTTATAGGGTTTATGAGGGTAAATTATGTAATTTTCAAAACCTGAGGGTATTTTGGTGTAAATATGAGAGTTATAGGGTTTATGAGGGTAAAAATATAATTTTGAAAACCTAAGAGTACATTGGTGTAATTATGAGAGTTATAAGATTTATGAGGGTAAATTATGTAATTTTCAAAACCTGAGAGTTCTTTGGTGTAATTATGAGAGTTATAAGGTTTATGAGGGTAAAAATGTAATTTTCAAAACTTGAGGGTACTTTGGTGTAATTATGTGAGTTTTAGGGTTTATGAGGGTAAATTATGTAATTTTCCAAACCTGAGGGTATTTTGGTGTAAATATAAGAGTTAGGGGATTATAGAGGTAAATTATATAATTTTCAAAACTTGAGGGTACTTTGGTGTAATTATGAGAGTTATAGGATTTATGAGGGTAAATTATGTAAATTTCAAAACCTGAGGGTACTTTGGTGTAATTATGAGAGTTATAGGGTTTATTAGGGTAAATCATGTAATTTTCCAAACCTGAGGGTACTTGGGGTGTAAATATGAGAGTTATAGGGTTTATAAGGGTAAATTATGTAATTTTTAAAAACCTGAGGGTACTTTGGCGTAATTATGAGAATTATAGGGCAATAAGGGTAAAATTATGTAATTTTCTAAACCTGAGGGTGCTTTGGTGTAATTATAAGGGTTATAGAGCTTTAGGGATAAGTCATGTAAATTCTTAAAAATCTAAGGGCACCACAGTAAAGTATGTGTTCTCTAAAGAAATCGGATAGTATTATCAGGCAAGCATGTGTACTTAACGTAAGAATTGTTTAAAACATGCAGGAAACGATAAATAAAAGGATGAACAGATATAAATACATAAAATGACGAATTTCGAGAAAACATACCAGAGACGGTCGACGGATCTCAGGCGAGACAGGCTCCATCAAGAGCCAAAGAACATCCGGGATTGGAGCGGCCCGAGTAGCATCTCGGTAGACCACAGCGCGATCGCGATCCACCCTTTCCTGGCCGTACCAGTCAAGGTCAGGCCAATCGTCATGGTGAGGGCTGCAGCGGAGAACTCCCTAGGCATCGGTAAAGGTGACATCCTCCAGGTCACCCTCTAGTCGATCTGGCTGTGCGGGATCCATCAGTATATGAGTAGGGTAATGGAAAAAGTCAAAAAATTCGGTAAAGCGGCAGAGTTTCCACCCTAGAGAGAAGAGAGAAAGAAGGCTAGAGATAGAAAGAGAAAGGAGAGAATGAGCTCAGCAAGGGATTTTATACTGGACACATTTGTTGCGCGACAAATGACTAGTTTGTCGCGCAACAAACGGCTTCCACCGAACTGTCGCGCGACATTTTGTCATTTCTCCTGATTTTTTGACCTTTGTCTCATTTTTTTTCTCCTGTAGGAATACTCCAGAGAAACAATTTTTTGGAAGCCTTTCTATATACCGCACACTCGTGATGAATATCCCAAAGAGAAGACTTCCAAGTCATTTCTCCAAAAAATCGCGAGAACAAAATACATCTGTTTGAGAAATTTCTGATCTCCCAAAAGGACCGAGGCCATCAACGAGAAAAAAAAGAAAAATATCAGAATAAGACGGGAATAGAAAAAATTGAAAGAGTAGAAAAGAAAAAAAATCCCGCATGAGCGCCTAGAGCGAGCGAGAGAAACAAAAATGTAGAGTGACAGGGAGAGCCACACCAAAAGTGACAGCTATGCCAAAACCGGCTCAAAGCTTCGTTTTGGGTGGGTAAAGCTCCTAATCACGTCAAATGGGATAAAAGACTCTTGGTCAAAAACAGAGAAGGCCAGGAAAAGTCTTTCCCAAAAGAGGGAGAAATAAGGACATCGAAAAACAGAAAACGATGTGGGCCCACGAAGTAAAAAGATGAGAACTAAAGAGATCAGAGATTGCCTTTTTAAACAAATTTTCTTTTCAGCACGATAGAGAAGAGATGACTTGGAAATAAACATTCGAATCATCACTCTATGAAGAACAGAAGAAATCTGAAAACTGCTTTCTAAAGGGAAAGTGCTCTTGCTCGAGAAAATAAATAAGAGTAAAACTTTAAAAAGATACGAGAAAATAAAGGACATTTGTATAAAGATTAAAACTCCTAAATAAGTTCCTTTTCACTCACACAAATTTCTCTCTCTCACTCTAGCAATCGAAGAGAGGAAACCAATTTCGCCAAAGGCAAACCACAATCACAAGCCCTCTTCGAGGCAAATCACGAGCACAAGCCCTCGCCAGAGGCAAAAACATTCACAAAAGCCCTCCCAGATGCAATTTTCATTCTTTTACAGATAAAAAGCCCTCCCAGTGAGGCAAATTGGATCAATAGTAGTCCTCCCACATGAGGGGAGAAAATCAAAAGTCCTCCCACATGAGGCGAGAAAATCAAAAGCCCTCCCAGAGAAGCAAAGTAGATAAATGGTAGTCCTCCCACATGAGGCGAGAAGATCAAAAGCCATCCCAGAGAGGCAACATGGAGCAATGGTAGTCCTCCCACATGAGGCGAGAGGATCAAAAGCCTTCCCAGAGAGGCAAAGTGGAGCAATAGTAGTCCTCCTACATGAGGCGAAAAGATCAAAAGCCCTCACAAAGAGGCAAAATGGAGCAATGGTAGTCCTCCTATTTGAGGCAAGTGGAGCAAATAAAAAGCCCTTGAAAAAGGTAATGAGGTAACAAAATCCCTCTCCGGAGGTGAAACCAAACACAAGACCTCTTCGGAGGCATTCACAAACACTTTTGCATATGCGCACTTCCTTAGAGTTCTTGCGGGAGCCATGGACCACGGTCTCTTCTAATCGCCTCAATTCCTTGTAATCAAAAAGCTTTAGTCGAGAGGGTCTGTAGACACCCCGATCCGTGACCCCTGCAAGAAGCTTAACGACTATCGAGAAGTAAAGTTTTTGGAATCCGGGACCCACCTGAGCACCCGAAACTGCCCATGTTGGCAAAATAAACCTGTTTTTAAGGGAGATTATCGCGCGACAAACCAGTATGCCGCTCGACAATCTCTTTTATATCACGCGACAAGTTCCCCGAACACAGACCAACCACTTCCTGACAAATCAGTCTGTCAGAAGGGTCACTTCAGCCATTTGTCGCGCGACATTTTCCAACATGTCGCGCGACACTTGCCTCTTCTGGAAAAATGTCGCGCGACAATCTCTCTCAAGCACTATAAATAGGCCAACACCCCTAAGGGTTAGGGAGGGAGAGAACTTGGGATCTAAGAATTTTGAGTTTATATCTGATTTTCTGGTCTTCTATCAAGTATTTCTACGATCGTCTTATTTCTGAAGAATTATCGAATTTATTCTCGACACCGACGTGTCACGCTTCTGGAATCGAATTCTCGAAAATATCCGAAAAAGAAAAAGATTATTATCGCCGGAGATCTCTCTGCCATATTATATTTTCTTTCTTATTATTATTCTCGTCGGGAAGGTAAAGAAAGTCTCTTCCAGTATTTAAAATTTAGATATATGTGTACTTGTTTTACCTCTGTTATTCTGTCCATGCTTTATTTGAATAAACTTATTGCCAAGTTATAAAATAGTCTATTGTTTTCAAAACAAAATTCCCGATAAAATTATTTGCAAAACCAAAAAAGTAATTAAGTACATTATCATCCGGATAAGATTTTGTTTTCAAAAACCTAGACTGATAAAACTTACTTAGGAATTAAAATTCGGCATATCATGTCTTTTCCATAAACTGCGACTTGTCTGATAAAGCTCTCCTCAAAGAGTTCTAATTCCATATTAAATCAGTCCCTATACAAGGTCCGAACTTTTTCAAAGTAATCAAAATATAAGAAAACCGACATTATTGTTTGTGGAAATGATACGAGAAACTCTCTCTCTTAAATAAAAGGCTTTGTCATTTGTATTTTGCATCTTTCAAAACAAAATATCGGATCTCGGAACACAAAGGTTTTCATCCCTTTCCTCGTTTTTCCCAAAATTAAGGGTTTTCATTTTGGAAGTAGTAGATTGTCAGTAAAAGCATCCAAGTTTTTCAACAAAGAATAAACATATAAAAGATCACTAGAGACCGAAAGGGCGGAACGGGTGCTTAACACTTTCTCAATCCGTAACATAGTTTTCGAACCCTATAGAATCTTGATTTCGCAGACAAACGTGTAAAGAAAGGCTTATCTGTAGCCTTTTCTCTTACACAACTATTTTGTCCGTTTTCTCGTAAAACGTACTGGCGACTCTGAACGAACCGTCTTGCATCTAGAAATAGGATAGAGGGACACCCAATATAAATTATTAACACTATAGAAGCAAATGGAACAATGAAATCCTTTTCGACGTTTCAAATCCCCACCCACGGGAACGAGACCCGGGGGTCGCATTTGCGGATTCTCACAACCTCCTAGAATTAAATGGGTACGTGTAGTCTATTTGCAAGCAACTGTGGAAGACTATGATTCTTAGAGTACTCCAGAATAAAAAACATATATGTTACGTACATAGAACAAAGATGAAGGGAAAAAAAACAATTTTTTTCTTTTTGTTTGAAGTAGAGCATAATGTATAAAAATGAGAGGTTGTTAACGAAAATCAAAGAACATGAAGAAGTAGTCGGCGAAGCCTTGTACGTGCTTTGCAGGGTTGGAACTAAGATTTCTTCTATGAGGGGCTAGAACAACAACAACAAAAAAAAATAAAAAAAATTGAAAAGTAAAAATATTTCCTAAAGTACAAGCATATAGATAAAAAGAGGTTCAATAGCATAAAAAAAATCTTTAGTCCGTAAATTATAAAAAGTATCTAATAAAATTGAGCTCAACTAATCTTTACTGATTCAAATCCATTATTAGACTGATCAACATCGATTTCTTCTTCTTCTCAAAGACTGAAAAAATAGTTTTTCCCTTATTTGTTTAGTGGTTTATGTTATTCTGTAGTTTATATCCTAAAAATTAATATTGAAACAAATAATCATATATTTGAAACTAATCACATTAACTAATTTTTTTTTTTAAATATAGTGCTAATTTAACTTACATTAATATTCAAACGTAATCTCTAACTTCATTAATCAAATAAAAAACACTGCAGATAAAATAACATTTAAACTTCATCTCAAATTTAACCAAGTAAATGTTTCATAGTATTATTAATTCAATAGTCAATATTTAGAATAATAAAAAAGAAATATCCTAACATATACAGTTATCACAAATTTAATTTAAATTAATATTTAGGAATTTTAAGATTTACCTCAATCAAGTGAGTAGTGTCAAAAACCATCACAAAACACAAATCAATTTAATTATAAATTAATACAAGAAGCGAGAATAAAATAAAATATATATATACTTTGAGAGTATATATTTTAAAAATCATTTAAAATTTAAAATTCACTTAAATTCTCCCACACCCGTTCTTAGATCTATTTGCTCTTCCCTTCCCACCTCTGCTAGCCCCTTCAAATCCCCCCTCCATTTCATTTCACTTCCTTTCCTTTCTTCTCACTTCTTTCTTCTTCTATTTCTTGATCTTTCTTAGTAGTAGGTATATTTCTTAATATTATGTATGTTTCTTGATTAATTGCATAATATTAAATCTATTTCTTGATTAATTGTATAATATTAGATTTATTTTACATTAATTGAAGAATCGTTAATGATTACTCAATACTAGGTATATTTCTTGAATAATCGATTAATTGTATAATATTAGGTGATTTAAGTCTAAAAATCTAATTTAAATAACCCTACATAGGAAGAGAATTAATTAATTATTTTTTTGTATTCTATTGAATACAGTGTTAATGAACAAATCAGCCCTAAATAGGAAAAATGTGTAAATCCACTCTGTCAAAACTGATTTTAATATTTTTTTTGAAAGTAAAAATTAAAAGGTTTAATAAATGGGCGTGTAACTCAAAGGAGACGAAGGCTCTATTAAAAACCATTACAGGTCTAAAATTTAATCCCGTATGCTAAATTACTTAAATAACAAGGATTGTTGACAAGTGCCAAGACATGTCATTTCTTGTTATATATAAGGGGGGATCTAGGAATTTAGTTCACAGATTGCAATATTAATGAACTTTTAGAAATTTCTCGTGTATACTAAAATAAGTCCAAAATTAAAATTTTTTATTATTTTAAAAAACATAACGTCTTAATCTCAATATTTAAAAATTTAATAATTCTAAAAATTAAAAAATTTAAAATAAATCTAAATATTCAAAATAAAATACTCCGTATGAAAGTAGTTTATGAAAGAAATTTAACCTAAAAAGCAATAATTGCTAAGATCTTAGTGAAAATTTCCGTACATTGAACTTAGTTTCAAACTCTAATAATAACCGTCACAAAACCCTCAAAATAAACTAAAGACGAAACTATATTTGACAAAAACCTTTGAAGTTGACTGAATTATAGATACATCCAAATCAACAATCTACAAATACATAACATCTTGCGCATAAGCCGCACAAGCCCCCCTCCTACAACAAGATTTTTCAAACATTTTCAAAATTACGTTGTTTGACCTAGTGCTTTTAATGTTTGACAAAAAGGGTCAATATCTCAATGTTTGACAAAAAGGGTCCAAAATCCCCTCTGCGCGCCCTTGTGTGTGCGTATATATGTGTCTATGTATGTACGCATATATGTTTGAATTACTTGGATAAAAATTAAACTCTAAAATTCTTTCCTCTAGATTTTTAATGCCAATTAGCACTATTGTACCACAATAATAAAGTGCAAAGTAATTAGAACCAATATATATATATATATATATATAAAATATTTCTTATAAGTATCAAGTTTAAGAATCATTATGTACATATTGAAACTTTTGAGAGGGTAAATGGATTTTTTTTTTCAACAAAACTTGATGGAAATGGTCTCCATGCATGATTAGTAGATTATCTCCATCGAATTTCATCAAAAAATTTAACCAAGAAGTGGATAAACTAAAAACTTGATATATTATTCGATGAAATTTGGTGGAGATCGATGATCTACTTAATCATGGAGATCATCTACACCAAATTAATTTCATCAAAAAAACTCATATGTTTACTCCCTCAAAATTCTCAATCTGTGCGAAATGATCCTTAATTAAACTTGTTCTTTACCAAATTTTTTTCATATATAAATAAAATTATCATCACTGTAAATTTGGTCACTAAAATTATATTTTTCGTCACAAATAATATTAGTGACAACAAAATTTCAAGTTCGTGTGGGGGAAAGCTTGTCTTTTTTAAGTCCATATGCACAAGTGGACATGTAAACACTCAACACTCTAAGTATTTCCAACAGTCTTTTAAATATTTATTTTGTGTAAAATTTATATAATTTATAAATTTATTTTATTTCTAGCAATCTTTTAAAATTAAAGTTTGTATAAAATAGTTGTGTAAAATACACTATCATTTTACAATGCAACATCAGCTTTCTCTCTAATTTTTTTACTAGTATATAACCCATGCGATGCACGGGTGTGTTACAAAATATTGTATATATATATTTTGATCGATATATATATATATATATACATGTCATTATATGTATATATATGTGCATATTAAAAATAAATATTTTTAACAACCAAAAAACATCACTAAAGTCCAATCTGTATGGACTTGTACATATGAGAAATTTTATATTTACATATAACATTTGTCCAATATACAAATATGTTCATTTATAATTGTATTGTACTATATATAATGAAAATAAGCTGATAAGAAAAGATAAGAAAAAAATAGTAAAGCTATTTAGGGAAAAAAAATGAATCCATGGAATTAAATTTTGAACATGAGTACTCTATCAAATAAAGAAAAATAATATGAGAATTGGAATTATGTAAATAACAAAAAGACTAATATTCATGTTTGATTACATCGAAGAAGGTTTTTGCTGGAGCATACAATCATAAATTTCTTACGGAGGTTGGGGGTGAGATGTTCTTTTTTGTGCTTCTTCTCGATCTCTAGAATCTAAAGTTACTAAAAACACATGCATACATATATATATATAGATTGGAAGAGAATATGAACGGTGCGAAAAGTTAAGAAAATGATAAGTTTTTAGAAACCACTATCATCAATTAAGGTAGATAATGTTATAAGAATAAACATTAATTACTATTAATATGAGGTGCTAATGTTGATTATACCAAAATGATTGGAAGATGGAAAACCATTACTTTTAAATTTGGTTAAAAAATGCATTAATTATAAAGATGTATGTGAATTAATTATGGGATACTAGAAGAAAAAGAGGAAGGGAAACAAAAGAATGACTCAGTATTAACGTTATTATAAAATGAAGAAATTCGCTTGTTCCAAATTAACCTTATTAATGGCATTAATTATAAAATTAATTATATACTAATGAAATTATTTTTGATGCATTTATTACATGACACGTGGCAGTTGCTCCTTAAAACCTTCTCACTCCTCCCATTTTATATATATACTATTAGGTCTCGTTTGATTCAGGTATTAGGATTAGTGTGATTAATAATACCAGTATTAATAGTACTGGACTATTAATCATGGTATTAATTTAATACCAATACCGTGTTTGATTCATGTAGTATTAATACTGGGATATCTCATCCTAATATTAATACCATGTTTGGTTCTGTAACTTGTATACGGAATTATATTTTGGACTAACAAATTTTTTAAAAAAAAAAATTTTAAAAATTTTTTAAAAAAAATTAAGAATTTTTTTTTAAAAAAAGTTTTAAAAAAAAAATTTGAATTTTTTTTTTTTTAAATAATAATAATATAGTAGTAGTAGTGGCATTTTTGAAAATATATGGTTCATTTTTATTAATCCTGGATAAACAATACCACCTCCCCCCTGGTATTAAATTATAGCACAAAGAGTGGTATTAAGTTAGTACCGGTATTAGTAATCCCAGCACATTTGTGCGAATCAAACAAGGTATTATAAAAAAAGTGGTATTAATAATCCCATCCCACTTTTTAATACCCGAATCAAACGAGGCCTTAGATTTTACACAATGATTTGTTAGCAAGAAGTTTTACACAACTATTATTGTCTTAAAAATTTTCACATCCAAAATCTTTTACACATCATTTATATAACAATACATTTAGATAACCATTAGAGATACTCATAGTTATGTAATAAACATAATTGAATCACTGCTTTCACTTCATTTTCTTAATCTAATAGACATTGCCACACTTGCAATAGGAGTGCACCTTGATCATTTATTTAAAAATGAAAATTGTTAATAGTTAAAACAGTAACACAATAGTAAGATGTTCATAATTTTAAGAATAAGGTACTCTAACGTCTCTTAAACTATTCGTCAGGTTTTACTTTGACTCTTAAATTTTAAGGGTGTATTTGATTATCAAAGTTTTTCATAGAAAAATTTGGCAAAAGATGAAAAGTGTCTACTTTTCCATCTTTTGTTGGTGTTTGATTGCCTAATTTTCTAGTCAAATCTAATTCCATCTAGATATAAAATTAGGAACTTAATTTTGTTACTAGGGTAAACCCGTGCCATCCGGCACGGCGAAATAAAAAAAATATGATAATAAGATAAAAAAAATTAACATGTGACAAATTTAAATCGACAAAATCAGTTAATCTATTTTGAACCCATTGTCTAGTATAACGTTGTCAATAATTGAAATGTAAGTTCAATATATCTTCATGCTAAAAAAATTAAAAGTATACCGGATTGGGCCGATTGAGATGACCAATAATATAATAATGTACGTCTTTAAATGTTACACAATAATTTTTCTTGAATTTTTTTTGCATAATTATAAAGTATTGATGGATCTTGTTTAATTGATCTTGATTAGTAGATTTTAAATATTAAATTTTGAATTTTTTATTTTAAGTTATGGCATTTTTAATGTAAACAAAAATATTAGTATGCGAGAGTTTGTTGTGTTTATATTATTGATGTTAGTGTTTTAACTTTGATGTGACATCTTGATGTGTGTATAAAACTCATTCAATGGTGTTGAACTAATGCACACCATAACATGTGTATTTTTAACCATTAGATTCTTATACTTTTCGAAAAAAAAATTAGTCAAATATGGTGTTTTATAATTTAGATAATTGAAAATGTGTAATAACTTCAAATGTAAAATATGAACTTTAATAAAAACTATATATTTGAAATTTACTCATCAATAGTTATAAATCAAGATCAAATGTGACTATAAGATTATTTATAGAAAAAATTTAAAAAAAAAATGCTTAAATTGATATTTAATATGTGTTTGAATCTTATTGATTATTTCAAAATTTATATAAAACCTTATAAAAGTATCATTTAAACTTATATTTTTTGGCATTTAAGTTTTTTGTAAAAGTGGGTTGACACGTATAATTTAAAAGTTAATTTTTACATTACAACGTTTATCTGAAATACATTTTTTAAATTTAACTAAGTTAATTATTAACTTTATAAATATATGTTCTCTAACCAATTTCAACACGTAACAATAAAGCATATGAAAGTAGAAGCTGCAACAAATCAACCAACACCACTTTTTGTTTTTAAATTGAAAGTTGACAAATATATATAAAGGAGTAGAATGGTAAATAATTTCTACTGTAAGATATAGAGAATACTTTTTTTTAATTTTACATATGTTTTTTATTTAAAAATAATAATTTGTTAAATATTATTATATTAATTATATATCTAATAATTGATTTTATAAGTACATAATACGGTAAATGGATAGAGTGAAAAGACGGCAAATGGATAAAGTGAAAAGTCGGTAAATGGGTAAATGGATAAAGTGAAAAGTTTAGATTTGTCCGCAAATACAGTGTACATAGACCTTTATCTCCACAGGAAACTTCCAAACACAGAATGTCGGCCGCAAATATAGAATGCCGGTTACAAGTCACATTGTTCCATTCGAAAACAAGATATTTTAGGTATACATGCACCAGAATTAGATCCAACAATTAGCATTATATATACTCGTCTTTTTGAAATTCAAACTAAAAAGAGAAAAAAAGAAAAAAAAAAAAAAAAAAAAAAGAAGAGCCGCTATTGACATACATCAATTAATTCTATAATACTTTTTTAAAAAAGAAAGAATAATTATTTTATTCATACATACCACTTTTTTTTTAATTAATAAATAAAACAGTAAACTCAAAATAATAATAATTAATAACTCTAAATCATTTAAACTCAAATTAACCATTAATTCCATTAATTAAAAGCTCTCTTCTTCTTCTTCTTCTTCTTCTTCTTCTTCTTCTTCATCATTCCTCCCCACCACCAACGTCCCCGGCGCAGCTACCGCCATTGCCACCACCACCATCTAAATCATAATTTCTCTCCAAAAGAAATATGATACTTATATTTTTGTTACTTCTTTACGTTTCATTTCATTCATAAATCATTTGATACAAACAAATGCAATATATATATATATATATAAATTGATACATGGCATGAAGAATGTTTACTCAATTCGTAGAAACTGAGTGTCGTTCATCATACTCGGCCCAAAAGAACCATGTAAAGCACACTTCACTCGGTTCTAAGGAATCGAGTTAAGTTTTGGGTCATTTTTTCAATTTCACTCAGTTCCTCAGGACCGAATGACGTGTGCTTTACTCAATTCCTTTAAGCCAAGTATGATGAACACCGAGTGAACCTTCAGCCATGGCAAAACTGAGTGAACCTTCATCCAAGGCAAAACCGTGTGAACCTTCATAATCATCCTCTTGAATAATCTCTCTCTCGCAAGGGAATGAGTGAGATTATGCTATAAGTTGTTGTAAATACAAGATCCAGTAGTAACATTGCATCTAATTGAGCCATGAATGATTGATTCATTTGTGAAAAAAAAGTTGGAAGAAAAAGATTAAAGATGAGATTTGTGAGATATGTGGAGTGATTTAATTTATTTTTTGAATTGTAGAGAGAGATAGAGGAGTGATTTGCTTTTAGATTAATATTAGAGTAAACAACTCAAACGACCACTAAACTTTTTGTATTGATGAGATTTGTAAAAGCACAAACCTAATATTTTCCACATTGATGAGTACTGCAATTTTTAGATTACTGGCAGTCTAGAGGTTTGCGTACCCGGATGAGACTATAATAGATACTCTCAGCAAAAGAATCAAATGTTGGTAATAATTTATGTCCAGGGCCGGCTCCATGGATTTTGGGGCCCCAAGCGAAACTTAATATCGACAAAACTTGGGGCCCCATATCATTGTCTTCTCCTTCAATAAAACAATCTTAAATTCATATTATTTAATAATTTGAAGTCAAAAAGTTCCAAAAAATAGACCCAATCAATTACCGAATTTAAAAAAAAAATAAAATTAAGGCAACAATAAAAACAATATATTTAAAGTAAAAAATTAATTAAAATAAAACGAATTTTTCACCAACTTTGCGTGCACATAATTCTTTCATTCAATATCCAAATAACTCACTATTCGAACCATTACTTAGAGTGTATATCTCTCTAGAACTTTCATGTTTTGCCATATTTTGAATCACACATCTCAAGGGTCTAATTAGCCGCTGAAGTTGGAAAGTTTGCATACGCAAGTGCCACTATTTTACTCTACGTAGACCCCCTAACTTCAGTTGCTAATTAGACCTTTGAGATTTGTGATTTATAATTTGGCCAAAGTATGAAACTTGTTGAGGGAAATGTGTTTTAACTAATGGTTAGAATGGTGAGTCATTTCGATATCGCATTAAAGAGTCACAGGTCCACAAATTTATTAACATAATTGACACCTCCTCCATTAGCTTTATTAACGGAATGTAACAGAGGTGTCAAATTTATACAAATTAGTAGTTTAAGTGTTAATATTGAAAATTGTTAATAGTTAAGGTGTCAAATTGGTTAAAACCTCTAAATTATGTATATACTAAAAGGATAATTTTGTCTTCCCTAAGTATTCAGTCATTCCTCATTGATTTTACAAATTTAAAGAAAATACAACATGTCAACCGAATCAGTGGACAAAAATAAGATAAAAAAACCAGACTCTTAAAATCGGGATAACACTGTAGTATTATTACTGTTGCTTTTGTTTTTATTATTTTTACTATTGTTTCTACAAGACTTTTTATCTAATTTAATGTCTTGGTGTATTTGATTATCTACCATTCTCATATAATTCGATCGGATTTGTAGGCAGCTTAAATCAACAATCAAGTTAAATTCTTGGATCACTCCCCTACTTTAATTTTATTCTAATTTTCAAAGTGCTCCTCAACTTTTATTTCTTACAATTAAATACCTTTAATTATAATTTATTTATTTTGCTTCCCTCTCCCACTTTGGGGCCCTAGGCATTTGCCTAGGTTGCCTCCCATCTTGGCCGGCCTTATTTCTATCAAACAATAAACCTTTCTTTGAACTGACTTATTACTAACCTGATATTTACCATACATTTATTCCAGCATATGTATTTATTATTTTTCTAATTAATAATTTTCCTTTGAGCCGATTATTAATTACATAAATAATAAATATCAATATATTTATAAAATCCTCACATATAATACGGTGCAAGCAACAAAAAATACATATATACATCTAAAACTGATTACATATATATATAACCTCACAAATACGTATGTATATATATATATATAAGCTCTATAAATCAAGCAAAGGAAGGAGGAGGAGGGAGAGTTTTCATTTTCCAAAAATATATTGTATCTCAAAATTTCATATACTTGTAATCTTAGCAATTTGCACAATTGTCTGAAGCGATCTTCACAAAGTTGATTTCCTTATCATTCAGTTGTAAGTAAATCTAATTATGTAATTGTTTAAGGGGGTTACCTTACTCTGATGAGGTCGGATGGCTCTGCAGATAAGGGGGTTACCTTGACCAATGCTGTCTACTCAGCCACATGGTTTACCAATAGCTATGTAGGCAGTATGGTGTCAAGGGGGTTATCCTTGTATGCAGAGTACAGCACGCCTTAAAAGGTAAGGGGTGTTACCTTACTCCCAGATCCTGTTATTACCGGAGGATTTTTCTCTTCTTCTCTTTCTTCTTCCCAAAACTGGTCGGGGGCTGGAGCCGTCCCCCTGATGAGGCCGAGGCAGGCCAAAACCAGTTTTTACTCACAGCGAGCACCAAGTAAACTCTGCTTGGTGTTGTCCTTTTATTTGTGCAGGTCCGACGAACATTGCTTGAATTCTAATCAATGAAGAACCTACGTTTTACAATTGTGTCAAAATGGTATCAGAGGGATAAGTGTTTCGATCCGTGCCCGTTTTAGTTCTGGGCGAGAGATAAGGGGTTTACGATTTGGTTGTTCTTTGGAGCGTTGTTGTCGGGTATTATTCAAAATCTTTGTTACCTTTTCCAGCAGATGATTGCTGAAGTCACCTTCGATAGTCATTCACAGGGTAAACCACCCAGAAGACCGCTAGCCAGAGTGTAAGTCCCGAAGGATAGGGCAGAAGGAGGCGTTAGGTCAGGAAGGGTATGTGTTTGCGTTAACTTGTGGGATGTATGTGTAAGGGGTATGTATGAATGGGTCAAGTAAAGTTGAGGAAACAAAGACTAGAGTATCGGTGTGAGACGACATCTCGATTGAATCAACCAAAGGAGGAATCTCTCGAATGGAGCTGATGCAAGGAGTGACGTCATACTTGTCACGAGCCTTACTGTAGAACATGGGGGACAAAAGCCTATTGCTTTTACCATTCGGCGGACCGCGCAAAGGACACGTTAAAGTTAAGGTAAAAGTTTACCTTTGTCAAAAGTAAAATGCTTTTTGCTTTTACTTTTGCTTTCGATGGAGTAAAAAGGACAAAAGTTTTTAACTTTTGGTGAAAAACTTTTTCAAATTTTCAAAAAATTTGTCCTGCCAAAGACCTTTAAAAGGGGGGGTTCTCTTAACCTTTCTTTTGGGGGGGGAAGGGTTCAGGGGTGGACAAAAATTCCGAGGGCGAATAGGTATGGGGTAAGGGGGTTACCTTACTCTGATGAGGTCGGATGGCTCTGCAGATAAGGGGGTTACCTTGACCAATGTTGTCTACTCAGCCACATGGTTTACCAATAGCTATGTAGACAGTATGGTGTCAAGGGGGTTATCCTTGTATGCAGAGTACAGCACGCCTTAGAAGGTAAGGGGTGTTACCTTACTCCCAGATCCTGTTATTACCGGAGGATTTTTCTCTTCTTCTCTTTCTTCTTCCCAAAACTGGTCGGGGGCTGGAATCGTCCCCCTGATGAGGCCAAGGCAGGCCGAAACCAGTTTTTACTCACAGCGAGCACCAAGTAAACTCTGCTTGGTGTTGTCCTTTTATTTGTGCAGGTCCGGCGAACATTGCTTGAATTCCAATCAATGAAGAACCTACGTTTTACAATTGTGTCATCTAATTACTTCTAGAGTTAACAAACTACAATTTTCATGTTCTTTATTTATTGCATAAACCTTTTCTACAGTTTTAATATTATAATCAGATTTGAAGTTTCCAAAGAAAGTTGATTTATAAATTTCTTTATGTGAAATTTTTGGGATATTCCAATCATTAAAACTTTGACTTATACATAGCTATTGGTAAACCATGTGGCTGAGTAGACAGCATTGGTCAGGGTAACCCCCTTATCTGCAGAGCCTTCCGACCTCATCAGAGTAAGGTAACCCCCTTACCCCATACCTAGAAAAATCCTCCGGTAATAACAGGATCTGGGAGTAAGGTAACACCCCTTACCTTCTAAGGCGTGCTGTACTCTGCATACAAGGATAACCCCCTTGACACCATACTGTCTACATAGCTATTGGTAAACCATGTGGCTGAGTAGACAGCATTGGTCAAGGTAACCCCCTTATCTGCAGAGCCATCCGACCTCATCAGAGTAAGGTAACCCCCTTACCCCATACCTTGGGAACATCAACAACATATAATTAATTCATGTAGAATTTGACTTTCCACATGGATGCAAAAAAACCACCATATATATATATAAAGTTACGACAAAGCCGCCACATATATATATATATATAAAACTATCATAAAAAACTCATATATATATATAGGGAGCATATCTCATGCGCACCACTATTCACGGACCTTCCGTACGGACTGGCCCGTTTGGCATGCTTCCCAATGGAATTGTTTGATGAAATTTTGTGGGGATGTTCTTCATCGTGTGTAGAACATCTCCACCAAATTTCATCAAAAAATTCAACCGGAAAGTAGGTTAACTACATGATTGAAAAATATTGGATTTTATATATCTATTTCTAGACCAGTTCTTTTCAATCATGTAGTTAACCTACTTCCCGGTTGAATTTTTTGATGAAATTTGGTGGAGATGTTCTACACACGATGAAGAACATCCCCACAAAATTTCATCAAAAAATTCCATCGGGAAGCATGCCAAACGGGCCAGTCCGTACGGACGGTCCGTGAATAGTGGTGCGCATGAGATATTTGCCCTATATATATATTATTATATATATATTATTTAAAGTCATGTCACATCAAACAAAAAAACCAACTTACAGTACGTTACCCTTTTTGGTTTTTTTCTGGTTACAGGGAAAGAAAACATACAACAAACAGATAGCAAAAAGAAATTTACACCCGGCCAAAGGCCGCTCCTCTTAGATCACACTGCATTTCTTCAACAACTTCGTTAGGAAGGATGATCATCCTAACTTCTTGCTTGTTTTGTTCACTTTCCATGTGAGCTAAGGTGTCAGCATATTTATTTGCCCGACGGTGAATATGGGTTTATCGAGCTTCCATTTCCAAGATGAGGGTTCTACAATCATCAGTGGGCACCCTGTTCGGGTGATTTTCTTCCTCTTCCGAATTTTTGATGAGATTAACAGCATTGAGGCAGTCATATTCAATAACTATTCTTTTCCAATTTCTCTCTTTGCAAAGTTTGAGTGCGTATCGAATACCCCAAAATTCAGCTTTTAGCGCATTTGCATACCCGATGTACCCGCAAAAACCTTCAACCCACTTCCCTTTATCTATTCTAACGACTCCTCTGAACCCGCCTCTTTGATCCTCCAAGGAGCTACTTCCATCCATATTAATTTTGATACAACCTGTACAATGAATGGTCCAATAAGTTAGTCTTACTTCCTGGTTAGAATTGCTTTGAGAATTAGTCTCAAAAGCATCGGAGACTTCTCTGGCAAAATTTAAACTTGTGGTGGCCACAAAGTTTTCATTTTGAGCTTTGTCATTGAATTGTAATTCATTTATCATTTTCCAAATATGCCACATAATAGAAGCAAAGATAGTCCCCTAGATTAAATTATTATTGCCCATACCTTTGCTTTTCAAGTTGGCATCGAGCCATATGAAAAAATTAGTGTCCCCCAGGTCAAAGTTATTAACCCCTAAAATAAAGCTTCACTTTTCCCGCACGTGGGCATGCACGGAAAATGTGATTAGCACTTTCTTCTTGACCACAATGTTTACAAGAAGAATTATTAGTGATACCACGTCTCACACACATTTGATTATGAAGAATCATGTCCAACTTTACAAGCCATAAGAATTGAATAATTCTGATGGGGAGTTTATGTCTCCAAAGCCACTTCCAATTCAGGTCCGTGCTAATAATGGTACCTTCTCTATTCAAAATATGCAAATAGCAAGATCCTATAGAGAATTTGCCATTTTTGGATAATCCCCAAGAAGGACTATCTTTTTTCATAATCACATTAGAAAGGGGGATAGGTGTACTAAGAACATCATTCACACCTGCCGCCAAAATAAAGACGATGACTTTCACGATATCCCACTTTCCATCATCATTTATAATCTCCTTAACCATAGTACTTTATGGCAGATTAGCATTCTGCCCCCATCTAGCTTGGAAGCTATATTTCCCACACCACCAATCTTCCCAAATGGAAGTAGTAGTGCCATTTCCCACTATCCACTTTATTGTCTTGGAGAGGATATCATTAGAATCACGGATTCCTCTTCAAATGTGAGAGCCTCCTTTATCTTTTTTCCAATTTCTAGGATTGGGAGGGATTTTGTATTTATTTTTCATCACTTTAATCTAGAGCGAATCTTTTTCATTCATCACACGCTAACCAAGCTTAGAGATGCTAGCTTTATTGTTGTAAACACAAGAACGAATGCCTAAGCCGCCGAATTTTTTAGGCTTGCAAACCTTTCTCCATTGGACAAGATGAATTCTGTTTTTATTATTTTTTTGACCCCATAAAAAAATCCGATTTAATCTATAAATTTTCTCATAAACATTTTTCAAAATTTTAGAAGTTTGCATAGTATAGCTAGGGATGGTGGAAGTCACAGATTGAATGAGAGTCGTGAGTCGTCCTTCCTGCAAAGGAAAGTGTACTCGCTTTCCACCCATTAAGCTTACGTTGCATCTTATCAATGATAAAATCAAAATGATTTTTGCGAAGTCTACCATGTATGAAAGGGGACCCTAGGTAGGTACCCAAATCTTTAGTACAAACCATACCACAAATATGGCAGAATGTGGCGGCTTTCCTTTGATCAACATTGGGAGAAACATAAAGTTTAGATTTTTGAAAATTGACTTTTTGGCTTGAATGATTACAAAAAATGTTAAGAATATCCTTCACCACCCTACAGTTATTTTCCTCCAATTTTGCAAAAAGAATTAAATCATCGGCAAACATGAGGTGCGAGATAGGCACCCCCGAGTTCGCCGCTTTGATACCAATCCAATTCTTACTATCCACCGCCTCATTAATGAGATTGGAAAGGTATTCAAGGCAAAGCACAAACAAATAGGGGGAGAGTGGGTCGCCTTGTCCAAGGTCTTTCTCAATAGAAAGAGGTTGAGGTCTCTCCTTTAGTCACACAACTCATAACAAGCTTTATCCAATTTTTATCAAAATTAAACAACTCTAAGCATTTTTCAAGAAAGTTCCAAGAGATTCTATCATAAGCTTCTTCCTTTCCACCTTTTTTTTTCAAAAGTGGGGATAATCTTGTTGACCTAGAAGGTCTTAATCTTATTTTGATAATGACAAAAAGTTAATCATGTATATTTTACATGTATTTTAAATGTATTTGGTTTAAACCGATTTAACAAGTTGCATTGTTTTTCCCGAAGTATCCCGAGAACTAAAATCGAAACCTTATCAAGTGTATCACCACTCCACGAGATTCTCTCTACTCTCACATGAACTCATGCAATTCATGAAGATCAAAGATCAAATGAATAGATGAAAAAGTTTCAAGGCAAATGATGCAAGTGAAGATCATATTGAAGAAACAAATCAAAGCATTCGAAGACTCGTTAATTCGATAATTGAGTGAGTGCTTAGGATTTATGTTAATTTTCTTGATTGATCAATATCTATAGCTCAAACATATTCATGTATCTTTTAAAAATTAATTCAAACAAACTTGAAATTGAATTTATTTGAAAAACATTATTTTACAAAGACTGAGTTTCAAAATAAATTCATATTAATTTTAAATGATCAAATTTTAAGCTCTCATAAAAATAGGTATCTTATAAACATATCTTTGAGGTTCACAAATCATTATAATTGTATTTGGAACTAAATTTCTAAATTGCAAAAATATTTTTATTTTACATTTATGATTCACTTAGTTTTTGGACAACTTTGATCTAACGGTCTAATGGAGACCTTCCCAGACTCCGATCATTTTAAAAATTGTACAGTAGTTAGACAACATCTCTTATCACTTTTGACTAAAATTTGAGCATGATCCAACAGTCAAATTAGGAGATATTATCAAAATAATTTGAATTTCTAGTTGACAAAACTAGTTGTTAAAAAGTTTGAAAATGTATATCTTTGACCCAAAACCTTTCTTAATCACCCCCAACGGCCATATACTTTTAGGAGCTATATATATGGGGTCTTAGACATGCTATAATACACTTGAATCATTCGATAAACTCATTTTACACATATACAAAGTTATTCAAGTCTTCAATTCATTTCATTGATCATATTCTTTATCCTTGAGGTTATTTATTGATCAATCTTGATAACTCTAGTGCGAGCTTCATTTGTAATCTTTAAATACACTTGAGAGTTATTGTTCATTGGTGTGAATCTCCAAACTATATTTATTCATCAATTGTTAGAGCTTTATCTCATAGGATAGCAAGAAAGCTAATTCTTGTGTTGAGTATAATCATTGTAGAGTGTTGTAAGAATAACAACACTTGTTGAGTGTAATGAGAAAGATGACACTTGTAAAGGTTTGATTTCACCTGTAAGAAAATCAGTTTTAGTGGAATTTCTTGGGGGCACTATCCGGGCACAGACGTATGGTCTAAACAACCGAACTGCGAGAACAAAACATCATAGTCTTACTCGGTTCAATCTCTCTAACTCAAGCTCTTTATTTACTTGCATTTATATTTATTGCTTGTTCTTAAGATTGATTACTTTGCATGTTTCCTTGATATTCATTGAGTTAAAGTTTTATTCTTAAAACTTTTCTTGAAACTTTTTAATTCTGCATTAAGTTTCAAAAACCTTATTCACCCCCCTCTAAGGTTGTTTTTTGACCAACAATTGGTATCAGAGGTTGTACTCCTATTTTGATTTTACAATCTTAGAGTTTTCGATCATGTCTTTCTATCAAGGAACCAGTTTTTCGTAGGTCTTTTCACCTTTAAACCACCATTGTTTAATGGCAAAAACTATAGCTATTGAAAAAATAGAATGTGTACTTTTTTACAAGCTAATGATTTTGCACAATGGAGGGTTATAATTGAGGGGCTCTTTGAGATTTTCAAAACTGATGAGAAAGGAAATAAATTTCCCAAACAAATGTCTGAATATGACGAGCATGATATTAAAAAAATTCAATTTAATGCTCAAGCTTGAAACTCTTTAAATTGTGCATTGAGCATGGATGAATATAACAAAATCTCTAGTTGTAAAATCGCCAAAGAGATTTGGGACAAGCTTGAGGTTACCTATGAAGGAACTTCTCAAGTCAAAGATGATAATATTAATATGCTTATTCATGATTATGAATTGTTTAGGATGGAACCTAATGAATCTCTTGACTCCATCTATAGTATATTTTCTATTATTACTAATGATTTGGATCTTCTTGGAAAAGTTTATTCCTACGACTGCCTACTCAGTTCCCACAGCCACGGCAATAGGGCTCTAGGCGACAGGGCTATGACCGCTGGTATTTGCAACCTCTGCCCTCTCAAAGGCCGTCTTTTCTGGGTTGAAGAGCTGCAAACCTTCAATGGGAGCTTCCATTAGACCCACCCAGGTACGAGCGTCCTCTAAGCTAGGGGTACTTATGAAAGTAGGAAGCCTGCCAACTCCAATTTCGACAACCACAGGTTCTGCAAGCTTAGAGCTTTTCGGCGGAGGCAAAGCCATTTTTTAACCTCCCGCAACCCTATTCGGCCTCTTAGAAGGAGGCAATCCTCTAGCTAAATCATTTCTCTTCTTGGTGGTCTTGTCAATGTTCACCTTGAAGACCAACTCTGAAACAGAAAACAAGAACATTAGCTAAATACACAGCCTAGCTACTTATACACTAAGAAAAAGAACAAAAAGGTAGAGACTTACTCTTTTTGGGCAACATGGGCACCTGTTGGAGGGGGCTACGTCCAGGACCCTATCCCTAAGAGAATTAGCTCGAGCCTGCTCCTGATCACCATCTTGTGCTGGACCACTCCCAGCCTCAACCTCTCCCATAGCAGCTGGCCCTTCGAGGCCTTGGACACCACCTCCCTTTTGGGCAACCTTCGCAGCTTTCAACCCTAGGTCGTTGCACTCTGAGGGCAGCAACATGTCCAAGTTTAGGAAGTCTTCCACTATAAGGATGTGAGGGTCAGTGTTGATGGGTCTGGGACCTAGCCCATACCTCCACAACATCATGGGAGCCACGATACCAGCATAGTGCTTCAGAAAGAAATCTTTGGCATCATCAATCTAACCTAACTTCACTAAGTCGGGTTTTTTCTCTTTAACTGCAAACGAAAGAATAAAAAGGAGATGTCAGCCCCCTTTATTGGCACGAGAGAAGATATGCAATGCTAGGAAAGAGAAAAAGGACTTACTAATGGAGTGTGGCTTTGAAACCCAGCGTTTGAGGTCATGGACGTCGAGATACCTCGAGTTGTGCTCCCAATCCACTCTCGAGACGAAGAAAAACCTCTTCTTCCAATTAGGGATGCTATCAGGGAGGCCGATTATGATCTTTGAGGACCCCAACCTCGAAGGATAGTTGAAAACTCCCTTATTCTCGCAGAGATAGCTCAAAATATTAGCATAGATCCTACCAGACGGACCAAATGATTGGGCTGACCTCGGTTGGAGCGAGGTCCATGGTCACTAACAGCTCCCTCACCTAGTCGTCCATAGGGAACCTTAACTCATGTTCAAAGGCGGCTTCGTAGAAGTAGACCTCCCCAGGTTTGTAGTAGTAGGCTCTCCCCTCTGGGCCTGGCGCCCTAATCCTGACTGAATCAGGAATTTGGTACTTCTTCTTAAAATTTGGGATATTAAGTGCAAAAAAGGTTGATGGTATTGATTAAGCCAAAATATTGCATTTTTATATGTATTTAGGTGGCTTAATATGCATGAATTTGATTTTAATTATCCTAAATTGTTAAGAATTGAGCTTTAATCCTGAAATAGGATAGTATGTTTGTTTCTAGTGCATTATAACCTTTTTACAAGTAAAAAATGCACAAGAACGAATCTAGAAGCAAATTCCCCCAAAGTTAGTCATTACTGGTCAAATTCGAAGCTTAATTAAGTTCAAGAAGTGAACCGAAAGCAAATTCCAAGCTCAAGCATGAAGGAAGTTGATGGAAGAGACTAAGAGAAGCCAATAGAGGAGTCCCAAGCAAAGAAGAGTCATTTGAATCAAACCGAGAAATTTTTGAATGAAGAAGAGATTCACCGCGTGCAATGCTGATATTCTAGCCAATTCTGATATTTATCCGTGCAGAATTTGAAGAAAACTCCAGAAATAGAAGTTGTAGAGCTCTGAGTTATCTACGCGTAGGCGAAAACCTTGCATCAATCGGAGTTCGGAGTACAAAGTTATGGCAGAAATACGATCAGTGCACCAGTGGATTGAGTTTGAGCGCGAAAGAATACCTAAATTTATGATGCAGATATTTATCAAATGGGATTCTTAGCCTAGATGGAAAGTGACCAGCTCTCTACTCTGCTTAGTCCAGTGTTCGAATCCTGCGGCTAACAAGTTTTTAATTATTTACTTGATAGACGATAAAGCTAAAAATAGCTTTTAGATTATTATCTTTATTATTATTATTATTTATTTTATTTTATTAATTATTATAATTTTTGAATTTTGAAAAAAATAAATTGAATGTCGATAATATTGTAGGTTTTAGGTTAATTTTGGAAAAGAATAGCTGTCATTCTTTTTTTTTTTAGTAGAGAAGAACAGCCGATATTCTATTTTCTTTGAGTAAGAGAACAGTCGCCATTCTTGTTTTTCAATAATTCCAAAAATACGTTATTTCTTTGAGCGAGTCCCATTACAGTTCTTCAATAACTGCGTAACTGTAAGTTTTTCTTTTCATTCAATTTTATTTTTAATTTATTTTAATTAATGCTCATTAATGCTTATATTGTTAGTTAATTATGTGTTTGAATGTGATTGATGATTGAAATCCATGCTTAATTTATAATTTTTATTAGATTTTTTTTGTAGATTCTCGCGTAGAACCCTAAAAATATGTGTTTTCTTATTTTAATCATAACTTGTTCGTTTCTTGGCCGATTTTGATGATCTACCTATCAAAACGACCGCAATCAAATTTTATACAAAACCTTACTGTTTTGGGGATCTAAATTTCGAAATTTTCTGAGGACAGTAGGCGATTTTCGTGACTGCCAGTGTGCTATTTTTTCAAAATTTGTTTAAACCATTTTTATTTATTTATTAATCGCTCCTTAGTTTTAATTGCTGTAAAATTTTGCATGCTTATTCAATTAAATTTCCGAAATATGTTTGGTCAATTTGTGATTGAATTTATCATGTTTTGCTTAATTTTTATCAATATGCTATCGTAATTTAGTAGTTAGGGGTCCGTAGCGAAAGCATGACGGACTAGTGTGAGTATATGATTCAATTGTGATTGTGGCTTGAATTTCTCATTGGTTATAGGTCAATAAATAAATCTGAAAAATATAGTAACCTTTCATGCGTTAAAAACATGAATTTTTAAGACTATTTCTCGATTATTCGACAAAAGAACCGAAAAACCTCAAATTACGAATTTTTATACTAAAACTCTAACGAGGCTAAATAGAGGACGATCCTTATCCTTTATTGAGTTGAGTTAGTTATCCAAGTAATTTGGGAGCTTTGAGTGCTGTTTTGGTGTCATTCTGGAATCGATACCGAAACAGTGCCAATTTTAGCTTTTAATGACTTTTTAAGAACGGTTTTGACGTATGTCATGCATACGCATAATTAAACCTTAGAAATAAGTTAAGCTTTTGGATATTTACTAAAATTGATTAAATTTAGTTTGTTTTTGTCACGCACTAGCATTACTAAGTGAAAATCAATTTTTGTAAAAAAAGAAATTATAAGTTCCCTTATTGAAAACTAAATTTACATGCAGCTTATATGAGTATTGTCATGCACTTCTCATGATATGCTCGTGAACTTTAGTATTTAATAATTGGTAAGTTAAGGACATTCATTGTTAATAGGAACCTAGGTCCACAGTCATCTCTTGAATCGGCTGGTCGTACTATCTGTAATGTCGTAGCCATGGAAACCCCTAACGCTCTTTTTTCATTTTATTAGACACTTGTTTTAGTTGCTGCTTATTTTATCCTTGCTTTATTTATTTATTTATTTTTTATTTATTTATTTATTTATTTATTTTCTTTTAAGTTTTAAATTTAATTTCTTATTCTATTCTTTCCTATTCTAAAATTTTTTATTATCTTTTCTTTATTTTATTTTTCTTTTCTTCTTTTCCCCTGTTGAAAGTTTAGCTAGAATAATAAGATTACCATCCTTCCCTGTGGTTCGACCTTGGACTTTCAAGTAAATATATTATAACTTGACCACCTGCACTTAGGTGTATTAATTACGCGTTTCTGAGCGTAGTCAGGGATACAGAAAGCGGCTAAAGCACTGAGATACTCTGTGTACTTCTTAATATCCTGGGCATCATTCGATACAGGGGGAAAGAGACAAATACGTGCTACTTCTTCCTCCTTGTCCACGAATCTATAGACCTAACCTTAGGGAGAACGGGCACATTTCCTACTGAAAAGCCCTCGTTTCTTACAAAAGAGCCATGCTCTATATTAGTAGGAATATCCAAGTTTTGGCCATGGTGTATAAAGTGATCCATAAAAAGGGCTAAGGTGTGTAAAGAGGTGGTATGAGCAAAGTACGGAACGCGGTCAATGAAACCTGTCAAGGAAACATTCGAAAATCTCCTAAAGTTGTGGTCTAGAAAAGGCTTATCAGCCATAGTAATAGAGAATATGGTGAGTGAAGGCTTTCAGAGCTCTAAAGAGCCAAAGGTTCAAGAAGAGAAGAAATAGAAAGTAGAAATTTCCTCTAAGGCAGAAGGGTTTTATAAGGTGTGTAGGAGAAGTTAAGTGTTTTTTCAAAAGCCTTAACTGTTCACTAGCAAACCCACCGCCACACGTTCACACGTTCTCTAAGGAATATGAAACAGCCAAGCACGGCCTTATTAAACAGTAACAGTCACATCAAAGAGCTTGGGGTTAAAAGGTAGGTACTCAAACCAGTCCAGAGACTCCTATATTCGGGATATCCACCAGATTCGATATGGATATCGAAACCGACATCCACCGGGATGTCAAGGATATGGGCTTCTCTAAACAAGAGTTTTTATCCTCGCCAATCAGCTTCTCTAAGCTAAATGTCAAGGATATGGGCAATTGATAGTGCAAATTATTAATCTAATTTATCTCGCCAACCTTGAGCCGACACGTGGTCGTCCACGTCAGCTACCAGACCTATTCTAGAGTGAGGAGCTCGGGGGAACCATGTTGAGACATCAAGAGAAGGATAGAGCCCCTCAAGAACTGGATACCCACTCGAGAGTCGATTACCTATGACAAATTGCGAGGCCTGGGCTCCAAAGCTCTCTCTCTCTCTCGCCCAACCACTCTACCAGAGTGGTTAGCAGAAGTATGGGCGATTGCCACCTGCTCTGCAGAGTACATAGAACTCCCTCCACTTTCATTAAATGCACACCAATTTCATTTAATGCACCGGACTTGATGGATAAGTAAGGTCAGAATTGGTACTGATCGAAGCATGGCCCTAGACCTGCTCTGGGAGTTCTGGCCACACGTCTCCTCCAGTCATATATATACAAGAAGCATTTACTTTTTCCAACAACCAAGTTTCAACTAAGAAAAATCAAGCTTCAAGTTAATAACACTCAAAAAAAAGCAGGAGGATCATTAAGCACTAACACAGGTGTGAGATACCGAGCTCTACAACCCGTTTCAAAGCTCCTACATCAGAAAGATTAAACTCTGAGTGGCTTAACCTTCCTCTTATTGTAATATTGCGAGAATATAATAGCAAGAATGACTTTTGTGAGTTTGTAATAGTTGTTTGTTTACCACCAATACAAGGCAAACTGAGCTCTCAGCTCTATTCCACGGGGGATGACTAACCCGTATTGTCATACGAGGCCAACCTCCTATCTAAATCCTTGATTCCTTGAAATTCAGCACCCTTACCATTCCAATTATTTGTTATAATCATTTCACTATGTGGTCTAAAATACCCTTCCAATTTTTAGCACCAATAAGGGTGATAAAACATTTATTGATATCATTTGGAAAAGACCAATTTTGAAAGTATTTTCTAACAAAGTGAAGGACATCCCCATTTATATCATCCCGAAAGTATCGGAAGATTTTAGGTTGGAAGCCATCTGGGCCTGGGGCCTTCCAAGGTTTTATGCTAAAAACAGCCTTTCTCACTTCAAATAAGTTAATGGGGGCTGTAATAGACATATTCTCTCTTTAGGTAATGCAAGGCCTAGGCTGGAATTGAATATTTAGTAAAGAGATATTAATATCACATTTAAACAGAGCATTAAAATTATCAACAATATGCATAATAAGAGCTGAATGCCCATCCACCCAGTCTCCATTAACTTTAAGCCTCTCAATTCTATTCTTTTTACAACGCATAATCGTAGAGAGGTGAAAAATTTGGTATTTCTATCCCTTGGGATAGCCAGTTGACTCTTGATTTTAGATACCAAATGCTTTCCTCTTTTCTAAGAATATTTATAAGATCTTTTTTAAGATTTCGTTCAAGAATATCTAAATTGTGAGAAAATTTTCTTTCTTGGGCCATTTGAATACCTCTTAAGCGATCTTTTATTATGTTATTTTTAAAAAATATGTTCCCAAAAACATGTTTATTCCAAATCAAGGCATGCTTTTTGAAATGTTTTAAATTCGTGTTAGGGGGTGTTAATGGTCCAAGCATTTTTAAACATATCAATGAAATTTGGGTGGTGGAACCAAGCTTCTAAGAAACGAAAAGGATCATTTTTAGCAGTACCCTGTTGAGAAATCAGATTACATTCAGGAAGTATAAGCATAGGGCAATGATTCGAGTAGGATCTAGGCAAATTGCTTACAGATGCTTCAGGGAATTTGAGTCTCTAATCGGGGTTAGTGAGCGCACGGTTAAGTCTAATGAGAGTATTAGCAAGCTCACCTCGGTTATTAGACCACGTCAGTTTAGGGCCATTATAACCGAGGTCAGCAATATTGTAATTGTTAATATGATCCATGAAAATACCTGAACGAGCCGCATTTGAACCTTGCGTGAAACTCCTTTTCTCTAAGTTGTTCATGTGGTCATTAAAATCACCTGCCACTAGCCATGGCAGGTTGCAGGTCTAAGCAAACATGTGTAGGCTAGTCCACATATAGTCCCGTGAGGTGTGGTTAGGACCGCATAAACAGCTGAGAGAAGCCAATCTTTGAAATTTGCCTTGGTCACCAGCAAATGTATAACTTGATTTGAAATATGTATGGGATGGAGATTTATAGTAACCAGGTTCCATAATATCCAAATACCACTAGTTTTATCAATGGGATCCGAGTAGGCGACTTCGAGAAGACCAAATTGGTGGAAAAAAAATACCCATACTACTCAAGCAAACTTTAGTTTCCATTAAAACAACCAGGTCTGGGTGGTAATCTCTAACAAGATCCTTCATGATAACTTTAAAGTTTTTGTTTACCGCACCGCAGAAATTCCAAAAAATATCTTCATAACAAAACAATTTAATAAAAATGGAAGAGGGAACTCAACCGGCCATCCGGTGATCAGTTTCACCCGGTGTTACATCTCCTCCATTGTCGATGTTGGTGCAATATGCACCCTGTGGTTCTATGGTTGATCCCATGGAAATTCTCTAGGTTCATCGAGATTTTTATTTGGTTGATGCTCCAAAATACCTTCACTAGCGCTATTTCCTCCTCTACTGCTTCCATCGGAAAGGCTATGTTCTTTGTCACTTTGTATTGTGTTATTGGTTTCGTTGTTTGGTTTGGGTGGTGGTTTTTCTTTTTGCATTGTTGAGATCGGTTCGATCCCAAGCTGGACTACATGGGCAAAGTGTTAGTTATTTTGGTCTGTGTGGTTAATGGTTGTTTGCAGGAGTTGTGTTTGAAATTTTATGTATAATGGGTTGAAAGTTTCTCACCGATTGAGAATCACTTGTCCCAGTGCTCGTTTTGTTTCCTATATTTAAAATACCCATGCTAGACTTGATTTTTCCTTCGCTGATAGTTTTGCTTCCAATAGCTTTAGTGGTTGTATTTATCAAGATCCGTGTACTTCCTTGATTCAGTCCTCATTTTCCCTGTGTAAAAGCCAAATTAGAACCATTAGTTATATTAAAACTATATGCTCTATTTTTAATAGTTTTAGCAATGTGAATTTTGTTGTTGTTTCTAGAACTCTACCTGACCAATGGGCTTTCCTCATATGCCTTTCTTTTTCCTTTATCATTCCTATTCCTATTAGTTTGGTCCATGTTGGACTTAACTAGTGAATTGAACCTATTATGGGTACTAATCCCAATAACATTTCCACTCGTGTTATTTTTTGTCACAGTTTGCCTCCTTCTAGACCTGGACTGAGCCATCATCCAAGCCCCAAAGTTAAAGTTGCTTTGGTCTGTATTAACCAAATTTATACTCTCAATAGATCTTTGGCCTAGAGGCCTACTTTCAATACTGCCGTGGCTGATCAAAACAGCCCCATTCCCATTGTCACTGTTTCCATGTTTTTTTTCCCTCCAGTATCACTTGTAGCCAGAGCTACACATTGCAATGGTGGTTTTTCACGACATAGTTCACTTCTATGCCTAACTTTCCCACAACTGAAGCATAGTGAATGTATGAATTCATATTCAATAAGGTATTTCTTTCCTTCAATCATGTAAGCTGGAATTAGCGGCTTAGCAAGGTCAACCACAACACAAGCTCTAGCAAACTTCCCCTATTAGAGATGGCTGTAATGATATCAGTCTTAACTAGTTTTCCAATTTTTTTTGCGTTATGATAAAGGGAGATAGTATCATAGTACTTAATTGGTAGTAATGGTAGCCTTAACCAGATGGCCGTGAATATATCTCTAGCCTCCGTAGGCTTGAAATTTGGTTCCCATTTCCTCACGGAAAGGAAATGGTTCATGATAATCCATGGGCCATGCGTGTAAACATGATTATTGTTTTCAATATTAACAAAGCTAACAAGGAAAAAACCTTCCCCGAGGTCAATCATAGAAAAGTTACTTTGTAAGCCCCAAAAGGCTTTTGCTCTATCAAACTATAGGTCGGAAAATACCCTAGAGGGGGGTGAATAGGATTTTCAAAACTTATTTGGATTTTTAAAAATGATTTAAAAATATTTGATGTCTATATTTATCAAGAAAATAAGAACAAAGTTAATTCCAAACACAATGAATAAATAGCACAATATAATAAAGCAAGAGATAGAAAGATTGAACCGATCGAAGTCAAAGATTTGTTGTCCACACGGTTCGGCTTGTTCCCCTACTCCGCGCTCGGTTAGTTTTCCGAGAATTTTCACTATAACCGATCTCGTTCCAGGTCAAGATCAAACCTCTACAAGTGTATTCTTATCACACACTCTCACAAGTATTGAAAACACCTTCAATACTTTCACAAGAAATCCCTCTTGCTAATCTATGAGATACACCTCTCACAATTATGATTCAAATGAGTTTTGGTGATAAACACCAATGTACAATATCTCTCTTGTATATGAAAAAATACAAATGAAGCTCACACTAAGAGATATCAAAATTGATCAAAGTATATACCTCAAAAATGAAAGATTGATCAAAATGTGTTCTTGAATCTTTGTATATTTAAATATATGAATAATAGAGTATTAGAATGATTCAAGGTGTGTTAAAACATGTCTAGGACCTCATATTTATAGCTTGCAAAACCATATGGCCGTTGGGGATGATTAAGAGAGGTTTTGGCTCCAAGGTATACATTTTCAAATTTTCCAATAGCTAGTTTTGACAAAAAAATTCAAATTTGTTTTGTTAATTTCTCCGAATTTGACCGTTGGATCATGCTCAAATTTTAGTCAAAATTTTCAGGTGATGTTGCCTAACTACTGTAAAAATTTCAAAATGATCAGAGTTAGAGAAGCCCTCCATCTTACCGTTAGATCAAAACTGGGCAAAAATTGGGTGAATTTTAAATGTAAAAAAAATATTTTTGTAATTTAACAATTTAGTTCCAAATAAAATTCTAATGATTTTTGAACCTCAAAGATATGTTTCTAAGATACCTATTTTTATTATAGCTTAAAATATGATCATTTAAAATTAATATGAATTTATTTTGAAACTCGGTTTTTGTAAAATGATGTTTTCAAATAAATTCAATTTCAAGCTAGTTTGAATCAATCTTTAAAAGATGCAAGAATATGTTTGAGCTATAGGGATTTGATCAATAAAGTATCTTTACATAAAATCAAAGCACTCACTCCATTTAATGATAATTCGAGTCTTCGTGATGCTTGATTTTCTTGTGCGTATCTTTAATTGTTTGATGTTCTTGATCCTTTCTTGGTTTTGATAACTTGTAAAACATGTGGAGATCATTCTTGTGCATATCTTCACTTGCTTGATGATCTAGATCTTTTCTTGGCTTTGTATAGCACATGTATATCACTTGAGTTCATTTCTTGTGAGTAGAGGCGTTTGTAAAGCTTGTGTGAGATTTGCTTCGGTTTGAAGTTACACTTGGTCGGAAGATATATCGGTTAAAATGGCTATCATCATTGGAACAACCGAGTTAAATAACACTTTATTAACTTATTGTAATTATCAATATAAGATTAATTGACTTTAAGGTCAACAATCTTCCCCTTTTTGATGATGACAATAGAGTTAATGTGTGTTTATAAAAAGATAATAATTTTAAGCATATGAATAATATGCTCCCCCTAAATAGGTGCATGGATAAAAATATACAAGCAATTATTAAAATCAAAAATACTTGCATAGATAAGATAAGTTCAAACAACTTAACCGAAAGCATAAGTTCGAAAAGTACTTAAACAAATAGACAAACTAGTAGTTCTTGATCAAACATAGCATAATAAAATAAACGATAAAATAAACGAGTGTGTATCATTATCACTCATGACACACACACATAACACACATACTTTCTCCCCCTTTTTCTTTTCATGAAAAAAGAGGGAATCAGTAATTATCAATCTAAAGCTGCAAAAATACTTGTTAATACTCATAATAATGTGTACATTAATGCAAGCAAATTTTACATAAAATAAAAATAAAAGAAAATTAAGCATAATTAAATAATGTATGCTCAAAATTAAGCATTATCAATCCCTTTTATGAACTTTTTGGAATAAACTAGATATCACAAGCTCTAGTCATACCGAGTTCACGTCGAATAGTACAAAAACGATCTTTAGAAAGCGGTTTAGTGAATATATCCGCAAATTGTGATTCGGTACCAACGAATTCAATATCAACATCAACTTTTTGCACATGATCACGAATAAAATGATATCTTATCTCAATGTGCTTAGTACGTGAATGTTGTATGGGGTTATTGGTCAAACTTATGGCACTTGTGTTGCCACATTTTATGGGAATGCGGCTAAGACTAATTTCAAAGTCTTCTAGTTGTTGTTTAATGTATAAAGTTTGTGCACAACAACTTCCGGCCGTCACGTATTCGGCTTCGGCCGTTGAAAGGGCCACCGAATTTTGTTTCTTACTTGACCAAGGTACTAATGCGTGTCCTAGAAAGTGACATGTGCCACTAGTGTTTTTCCTATCGATTTTGCAACCCGCAAAATCCGCATCAGAATAATTTATTAGGTCAAATGTGTTCTCTCTTGGATACCACAAACCCAAAGAACTAGTGCCGAAAAGATAACGGAATATACGTTTTACGGCGTGTAAGTGGGATTCTTTTGGATTCGCTTGGAATCGTGTGCATAGACAAACACTAAACATGATGTCCGGCCTAGAAGCCGTCAAATAAAGTAAGCTATCGATCATACATCGATACTTCTTTATATCGACACTCTTACCACTTTCGTCTTTGTCAAGTTTCAACGTTGAACTCATAGGCGTACTCATTGATTTAGCGCCTTCCATGTTGAACTTCTTTAAGAGTTCCTTCACATATTTCTCTTGATTGACAAAGATCCCATCTTTGCATTGCTTTACTTGTAATCCAAGAAAATAATTCATCTCTCCCATCATGCTCATTTCAAATTCCTTTTGCATGCAAGTAAAAAATTATTTGCAAAGATTGTCGTTAGTAGAACCAAATATAATATTATCAACATAGATTTGTACAAGTAGCATGTCATTGTCATGATTTTTGATAAATAAGGTAGTATCAATTTTACCTCTAACAAACCCATTGTTAATAAAAAATGAACTTAATCTATCATACCATGCTCTAGGTGTTTGTTTTAAACCATACAAAGCTTTAGATAATTTAAATACATAATCCGGATAAATATGATTTTCAAAACCGGGAGGTTGTTTCACATAAACTTCCTCTTCAATAAAACCATTCAAGAAAGCACTTTTCACATCCATTTGATACAATTTAAAATTTTTAAAGTAAGAGTAAGCAAGTAGCATGCGAATAGCTTCTAAACGTGCAACGGGTGCATATGTTTCCTCATAATCAATGCCCTCCTCTTGATTATATCCTTAGACAACAAGTCTAGCTTTATTTCTAACAATTATACCACTTTCATCCTTCTTGTTACGAAAAACCCATTTAGTACCAATAATGGTATGATCATTAGGTTTAAGAACAAGTGTCCACACTTTGTTTCTCTCAAATTGATTGAGCTCTTCTTGCATAACCATCATCCAAGATTCATTTTGTTTGGCTTCATTTATGTTTTTGGGCTCATATTAAGAAACAAATGCCACATTATTGCATACATTTTTAAGGATGATCTAATCACAACCTTACTAGATGGATCTCCAAGAATTTGATCAATAGGGTGGTTGGACACAAATTTCCAACTCCTAGGCAAATCATTCGAGTTTTGCTCGGTTGTATTTTCTAACTTCTTAGGAGGAGCTTGAGCACTCGAAGTTTCTTCCTTAGATGTATCATAAATTTGAATATCCGAAACCTTTTGGATAATTTCAACATCGTCATCGGAACGTACTATAGGTGAGAAATGATTTGTCTCATCAAATACAACATGCATAGATTCTTGTATTACTAAACTTTTCTTATTATAAACTCTATATGCTTTACTATTAGTGGCATACCCAAGAAAAATTCCTTCATCGAATTTAGCATCAAATTTTTCCAAGTGATCATGATCATTCAAAATAAAACATTTGCAACCAAAAACTTTAAAATATGCAATATTTGGTTTCTTGTTATTCCATAATTCATAGGGTGTCTTATCTAACTTTTTACGAAGGATAGTGCGATTAATCACACAGCATGTGGTGTTAACGGCTTCTGCCCAGAAATATTCCAGTAAAGAATGTTCATGTAACATGGTTCTAGACATCTCTTAAAGAGATCTATTTTTTCTTTCAACCACACCATTTTGTTGAGGAGTTCTAGGTGCCGAAAAGTTATGATTAATACCATGCTCATCACAAAAATTCTCAATATCAATATTATCAAATTCTCTACCTCTATCACTTCTAACATGTATAATAGAAACACCTTTTCCATTTTTAACTTTTCTATAAAATTTTGCAAAGACATGTGGAGTTTCACTTTTGTGGGCAAGAAAGAACACCCAAGTAAGTCTAGTAAAATCGTCAACAATAACAAAAGTATATAATTTACCACCCAAACTAGCAACTGAATTAGGACCAAATAAATCAAGATGCAATATATCAAGAGGTCTAGTTGTAGTAATGTCCTTCTTAGATTTAAATGAAGATTTATGTTGTTTACCAAGTTAACATGCATCACAAATTTTATCTTTAACAAATTTGGTCTTAGGCAATCCTTTAACTAGCTCTTTCTTAGACAATTTATGAATTAAATCCATATTAGCATGTCCTAGTCTTCTATGCCATAACTAAAATACATCATTAATAGCGGATAAATATTTAACATCTTGTTGTGATAAATCATCAAGTTCAAGAGTATACACATTGTTAGTTCTATATGCAGTAAGTAAAATTGAATCATCACTAACATTCTTAACAACGTAACGATCGAATTTAAAAACCACTTCATAACCTTTATCATATAGTTGACTAATGCTAAGTAAATTATGCTTTAAATCATCAACTAATAGAACATTGTCAATACAAGTAGAATGCTTACCAACCTTACATATACCGATGATTTTATCCTTAGCGTTGTCCCCAAAAGTCACATTCCCTCCTTGCTTGGGAATAAGACTTAAGAAGTTGTTCTTGTCTCCCGTCATGTGCTTTGAGCAACCACTATCCAAGAACCACTTGGTTTTGCTACCTTTGGCTTTCAAGCACACCTACACCATAACTTTAAGTAACTTCTCCTTTGGTACCAAAATGTGTTAGGTCCCTTTGGGTTAGCAAACATAATGGTTCCTTTTGGAACCCAAGCAAGATTTCTTTTAGGAAAACTTTCATTCCTATAATAACAATGATCCACGTAATGAGTATTTCTACCACAATATGAGTAAAGATGAGTGGGATCATGAGGTGTGTATATTTTTAAAATGTTTTTGTAATCTTTTTGGTTATCAATTTGGTCATAACCCAAACCAACTTTGTCAAATACACACCTTTGCATTCCTAATAGTTTATCCAAGTTATCCTTTCCTTTGGTGAACTTGGTTAGACAATTAGTTAAATCGTCCACTTGATCTTTCAATTTGATATTTTCTATTACAAGTGTGTTTGGAGTTTCTTTCTCCTTTCCTTTCTTTAAAGTTTTGATTTCATCTTTCAAAAATATGTTTTCTTTCTCAAAACTTTCACACTTGCTAGAAACCATCAAATTTTCCTTTTTAAGGCTTGCATATTCTTTAGACAATTTATTAAACTTGCTATGCAATTCTTCAAACATATCATATAAATTCATCATAGTCATTCTCATCATGTGCATCATTATTGATAGAGACATTATAATCACTAAATGAATCATAAGTAGAGCATACCTCATCGTCTCTTGCCATAAGGCAAAGGTTAGCCGTTTCCTCGTCGCTAGAGTTGGCATCAGACTCGCCTTCTTCGGAATCACTCCAAGTGCCTTTGAGGGCGTGTCTTACTTGTTTAAAGGCTTTGTCTCTTTTATCTCTTCTTTCCTTTCTTATAACCGGGCAATTTGTTTTGAAATGCCCTGGTTCATGGCAAAGGAAACACTTCTTTTCTTCTTCATTTTCAACTCTTGGTTGAATAGATCGATCATTGTTCCTTCTTGATGAAGAATCAAAGTTGTTTCCTTTTCCTTGAAACTTCTTCTTCTTAGCTTGAAATTTTATGAATTTTCTAGAAAAAAGAGCCATATCCTCATCTCCTACCATCAACTCCTCATCATCCTCTAGTTGATTTACTTTGAGAGCAAGAGTTTTCTTGGCTTTTGAATCGACCTCGTCTTCTCTTTCCAATTCTTTCTCATGGGTTTTGAGAGACCCCAATAGTTCATCCATGCTTAGTGTCTTGAGGTTCTTGGCTTCTTGAATAGCCGTCACTTTAGGTCTCTATTTCTTGGGAAGAATTCTAAGAATTTTTCGAATCTTGTCCTCATTTGAATATTCATTTCGAAGAAGATCTAAAGCATTAGTGATAATAGAGAATCTACTATACATAGAAGCAAGTGATTCATTAGGTTCCATTTTGAAAAGTTCATAATCATGAACAAGCATATTAATATTATCATCCTTAACTTGTGAGGTTCCTTCATAGGCAACTTCTAATTTGTCCCAAATTTCATTGGCGGTTTTACAACTAAAATTTTTGTTGTATTTATCTATAGTTAATGCGCAATGTAGGGCATTCAAGGCTTTAGCGTTAAATTGGATTTTCTTAATATCATGCTCATCATATTAGAAAATGGATTTAGGAGCGACTTTACCCTTTTCATCGGTTTTGGTAATCTCATATGGTCCAATGAGTGTAACCTTCCATTGTTCAAAATCACTAGCTTGAAGAAAAGTACATATACGACTTTTCCAATAATTATAATTTTTGTCATCAAATAGAGGTGGTCTAGTGGTGGAAGAACCTTCGTTAATTCCGGTTCCTTGATAGATAGACATGATCGTAAACTCTAAGATTGTAAAATCAAAACAAGAGTACAACCTCTGATATCAATTGTAGGTCGAAAAAACCCTAGAGGGGGGTGAATAGGGTTTTCAAAACTTAATCGGATTTTTAAAAATGATTTAAAAATATTTGATGTCTATATTTATCAACAATCAAGAACAACGTTAATTCCAAACACAATGAATAAATAGCACAATATAATAAAGCAAGAGATAGAAAGACTGAACCGATCAAAGTCGAAGATTTTTTGTCCACACGGTTCGGCTTGTTCCCCTACTCCACGCTCGGTTAGTTCCCCAAGAATTTTCACTATAACCGATCTCTTTCCGGGTGAAGATCAAACCTCTACAAGTGTATTCGTAGCACACACTCTCACAAGTATTGAAAACACCTTCAATACTTTCACAAGAAATCCCTCTTGCTAATCTATGAGATACACCTCTCACAATTATGATTCAAATGAGTTTTGGTGACAAACACCAATGTACAATATCTCTCTTGTATATGACAAAATATAAATGAAGGTCACACTAAGAGATATCAAAATTGATCAAAGTATATACCTCAAAAATGAAAGATTGATCAAAATGTGTTCTTGAATCTTTGTATATTTGAATATATGAATAATAGAGTATTAGAATGATTCAAGGTGTGTTAAAACATGTCTAGGACCTCATATTTATAGCTTGCAAAACCATATGGCCGTTGGGGATGATTAAGAGAGGTTTTGGCTCCAAGGTATACATTTTCAAATTTTCTAATAGTTAGTTTTGACAAAAAATTCAAATTTGTTTTGTTAATTTCTCCCAATTTGACCGTTGGATCATGCTCAAATTTTAGTCAAAATTGCTAGGAGATGTTGTCTAACTACTGTAAAAATTTCAAAATCTAAGCACTCACTCCATTTAATGATAATTCGAGTCTTCGTGATGCTTGATTTTCTTGTGCGTATCTTTATTTGTTTGATGTTCTTGATCCTTTCTTGGTTTTGATAACTTGTAGAACATGTGGAGATCATTCTTGTGCATATCTTCACTTGCGTGATGATCTAGATCTTTTCTTGGCTTGGTATAGCACATGTATATCACTTGAGTTCATTTCTTGTGAGTAGAGGCGTTTGTAAAGCTTGTGTGAGATTTGCTTCAGTTTGAAGTTACACTTGGTCGGAAGATATATCGGTTAAAATTGCTATCATCATTGGAACAACCGAGTTAAATAACACTTTATTAACTTATTGTAATTATCAAAATAAGATTAATTGGCTTTAAGGTCAACACAAACAAAGTCTTATACCCAATACTCTTTCCTAACAGTTTAACAATCAGAGCATCTTTCCATTTTTTGTGGATTTTGCTTAAAAATTTAGGGGGAAAGACCACCAAGGGAAGCATGGGATATCCCTCAGTCGGGTTTGAGTTAAAATCTAAGTTTTGAGATTCAGAAACAAAGTCAACCATTTCTTCCCCTTTTGCATGCCCAGTCCATTTTTCCATGCTTTCATTAAACATTATCTCCTTGGTGAGATCTTTTGAAATTGCATCCTTATAAGATATGGGTGTTATACGCACAATACTATTTTTTACCGTAGCTCCAGTTGTTGTTTGAGCATCGAGGGATTTCGTCGAAAAATCTCTAAGTGGATTGTTCATGATGGTAGCTTCAGTTGGGTCTAGATATGTGTATACTTCCCGCAAGTCAAATCGCATTATTACTATTATTACTATTTTTGATACGTTATTGATTATATGTGCTAAACGGTCAAATCGAAGACAAATTTTTGATGTGACAATTGCAAGCAACAACCGCATGGAAAAATGAGTCCTCAACAATATGTATAATAACAAATCTTTAAATTTTTTAAGGGCAGTGTTTTTTTTTCACCCCCCATTTCTGTCACAAACACCACTATTTAAAATTTAATTAAAAAAATATTTTAACACCACCTTATTTGTCACAAAGGCTCATTTTTATTGCCTGATGTTAGGTGAGTGCTTAGCAACACACTCTCTTCATGTGAGTCGAGTTTATGCAAGTGCACTCATCTCTCATTAGACGAGCCTCATTTGGAAAACACTCCAGTCATCCATTGCCTAATGTTATGCGAGTTATTACAAACAAACTTTCCTTAAATAAGGCGAGTGTGTGCATCTGCACTCACCTCTCATTAGGCGAGTCTTAGGGGGTGTTAGTGATTAAAAATTTATCTTTGGGGGCTGTTTGTGACAGTGGTGGTGTTTATGACAGAAATGGCGGTTGTAAATAACACCGCCATTTTTTAATGATTCAGCATGAAAGCTGCTCTAATATCAATTATAAGAATTAATCTCTAAAATTAACATGTCAAATTATCTAGATTTAAATTAAAATATTTAAATCGCGTACATAAATCCAAGATAAAACATATGCGAAAGTGCGAGAATTAATCACGATAAGAGTGCGAATTGAGTGGGTACGTATTCTTCCTCAACCAAATCGCCTTAATTTCTTGATGGGAATTTTGATTCTCTTCCAAATGGTGAGAAGGGAGCCGTATTTTAATTTGGTGTGTTGGGGACATAACCATAATATCTTCTTTATATACAGTCTAATTAGGGTTCACATAAAGCTCTAATAAGCTCATATAAGGTATCTATACATTTGGCTTACACTTATTTGAGCAGTCCATGGGCTTAACAAAAAAAAATTAATTAGACCACTAAATATTAGTCCATTAATTTAAATAACAAATATAATTAAAAGATTATAATATGTTGCCCATATAAATTACAAAATAAAAATTTTATAACATAATTATTGTGTGTCATATCGGTACGCATAAAATTGTGTGTGAGTTGTATAATTAATTATAATTGATTATTTCATAGAAAATGTTGATTGTAATTATTTCCTTAATTCTTTATCTTGTATACAACCCTATAAAACTAGGGTTTCTCATGCAACTCATTTAATTCAATTAAATATAAAATAATCATTCACTGAATTCATATTTCTGTAAATATCTGAAAGTTGGTGGAGATGGAGAAAAGTAAGGAGTTGAAAAAACAAATGAATCATCGATTTCCAATTTACACAGGGATAAATGTTTTAGTTTAGATAGAGGTATAAACCATGGTGAGGATCTCCGATTAAAGATGGAAGGTGTTGTACAAAGTGAGTCTATAGAGGAGTTGTGGATTTTTTGAACATTGAAGAAATATAGTGTAGAGAGAGTTGTCATAGAAAGAATAATAAAGGGAAAAAATGGTAGAATATGTGAACGTCAATGAGAAATGGATTTAGGAAGTATCATAATGAGTAATGACCATACAAGGGATGCAATTGGGTTCGGGAATGGTAATTTAAAAAGGTTTACATACTGCAAAATATGATCGAATCAAATTTTTAACCTTAAATTTCTATAAAATTTAAAAATTAATTAATTTTTCCTTTGCCATTATTTTCTCTAAAATGTTATGCTACTTTAGGGCGCTAAATATCTCTTTTTATAAGAGTTTTATTTTCCTTTCCAAACATTCTCACATTAAAAGGACCAAGCTCGTCCTTTCATTCTCCATCGACTTAATTTCAGCTGATGACATATTCTTCCATGGCTACTTGATTCTTCTCCACCTAAATCAGTGGAAGTGCCAAAAAAGGTTATGAAACTCCACTTACTTCAACTTAACCGAATTTTCATTTATGTCTCTTACTTGGTAATGTCCGAATTTGTGTAGATGCATTCGCTCAAAAAAGGGTATGAAACTCCACTCACTTAACCATGAATGGAATATTCCTTTACTTCTCAACTTAATTCCTTTTCAAATTGTATTACAAATTATGATTATTCATTCATCTTAATATAATACCATTAACATTCCAATTTGGAAACCTAGCCATTCTGGTTTGTTTTCTGTGAAGTCTACATATCTTTGGCTTCAAATGAAAAAATTATATTTCAAGGTCTCCATCCCTTCATTGGAAACGATTATGGATTTTAAAATGTCCATCTAAAATTAAAGTTTTTTTATGGCTGCTTATTAATCAAGGAAGCCCCTGGAATAGATGGTACTAGTGCTCTACTAAGATATGGTATTAGTGCTTTACTTAGTGCCCATCGTCCTATAAATGTACAATATACCCTTAACATCGGTGGCTCGTTCAATGCTGACACTGGAATAGATGGTATTAGTGCTCTACTAAAAGATAGACTGGGCTATTTTCATGGTGTAGTAGTAAGAAATATTTGCTATAACAGTAGTATTATGGTAGAATTATGGGCTATTCTGGAAGGGCTCAAACTTGTCTAGCAACTCAATATCTCTCACATTCACATATAATATGATTCTCTCGTTACTATACAATTTATTTGCAGGAAACACACTTCTAATATTCAACACGACACCATCCTTCATCATGTCCTTCGAAAGATTAAGGAACTTGAAGAAGTGCACTTCTCTTTTGTTTATAGGGAAGCAAATGTAGTGGTAGATTGTCTAGCTTCCTTAGCTAAGAAAAAATGTTTAATGAATAAGTTTTTTTGTACTCATCCCCCATCCTTTATAAAGGATGCCGTGAATATGGATGTATTAGGTGCCAATAGGCCCGGAAAAGCTAGATCATTTTGTATTCTATCCATATTAAATAATAGCTTCCTTCTTTCGTGTCAAAAAAAATCCACTCGCTTTAACATAACCGATTCTTCCCTGTGTCTCTTAGTTGGTAATAGTTGAGTCTGTGCAGATGCACTTGCACCATATGAACAGAGCTAATGCTAAATTTTTACCCCCTAACCTTTTTTATATATACACTACCAGAAACATAACCTTTGCCGACGCATTACTTGAAACATGTCGAGAAAGATTGTCTATACCGACGCGTTCTAACCACACACATCAGTATAGTTATGTTTTAATACATTCGTTCCGAGTACTTTTACTAGCGCAGTTATATGCGTCATTAAAACTTACATAAACTTTTGCCGGCGGGTTTATGTCAACGCACCATTATAAAGTGTAAAAAAATGGCCCCACTTCCCGCCCTTCTTTTTTTTCGCGAAAATATTTATTTTAATTAAAAAAATACATTACCCATCGCTCTCACTCCTTCTCATCTCACACAACGCCTTCACTTTCTCTCATCTCGTCTCCGTCCCCTTGTCGACTCCTCCGCTATTGAACCACCCGCAGTCGTCCCCGGCTTCATCTGACCTCCACAACCACTCCCCCTTGTCATCTCCTCCACAACCTTCAAATAAAATTTGAGACAAGAGTGAACTAGTAGTAGTATTAATCCAAAACAAACAGAAGAAGAATAGTCTGATTGAGATATTGATGATGATGATGATGATATCATATTAGGCGAGTATGTAATAAATAGAAGTGATATGTAAATAATTAAAATATATAAGTCATTTTTTTTATTAAGGTAAAATCAAGTGATTTATGGTGTATATGACAACCGCCCTATAATATAAATCGAGGAATTAACCATTCATTGCTAATGTCTTTTAAAATTAAAGGGCTCTACAATCATCAGCCAGGTGCAAACTGCTTTACTAAGCGGTGGTAAATGGGGGTTGATGCGGACCTTCTTCAGCTTGGTGCTGAGAATGACACCAAAAAATACGATTTGTTCCCACACACCGCCCCATTCCCAAATCAATGGCGTGGTCAGAAAATTTGTTTAATCGGGGTCAGCACAATGCAATAGCAACTCTAAATACATATGTATCATTCAAAATGCATTTGGGATACAATTTTTGAAAGAGTTTGTTATGAAAATTGTGATTAGACTACATACTTTTTTAAATTTTTTTTATAATTTGACCCCACAATTAATTATTTTTTAAAAAATTTAAATAATATCAATAATACATACCAATTCAAATTTATTCAAAAAATGCCATACTCGTATACAAATTTTAAAAATTAAATGAAATTACCCGACCCCACAATACCAAACGTGGGCCACCCCGCCCCAAACCCCTCAACTTTCTTATCTCTCACGTCATAAACACCCCCCCTCCCCCGGTACCCCGTCAGTTTTATGACGTCAGCTTTATGACATCCCCTCGTCTCGTCAACTTTATGGTCTCTCACTCTCTCTCTCTCGTGTTTCCCCTGTAAATTTTTTTGATCCCTCACGTCTCTCCGTTCTCCACTGACGAGCTAACGCGCTAGCACATAACATGAACCGTGCTTTCATCAAAATTTTAATATTAAATTTTGACTAAATTTTAAAATTAAGAATTTTTTTTCTCATTACTTTTTTTTCATAAACTAATTTTTGTATACGTTATTTTAGTATTTTACAAAATCCATTAAACTTATTAATAAATTCGTACATTCTAACAATTGAATAATTAATATGAATTGTGAAATAAAAATAAAAAAAATAATAAATAAACAAACAAAAAATATAGTATCAAATATAAAATTCAATTAATTATTATAAGAAATTATAGAATCAATATAATGTAGAAAAATGTTGCAGATAAATGATAAAATTTGTTGCACTAAATTCTTTAGGTATATAGGTGGCCATACAAATTATTCATCTGAGACATAATTAAGGGAGTAATATATTTGTATTCATAATTATGAATAAACAAATAAGTTTTAGAATGCATAAATTAATATAAATTTATAATGTTAAAAGTAATCAAGTACAGTAGAATTTAACATACATACCTTTGTGATGAAATTTGGAAGGAAATTCTAATTCACACAAAAAGATTTGCAATTAAATATAATATATTATATAATTTTTCTTATTGGGAAGTTTGTTATAATGTTATATAGAAGTATTATACAAACCATCTAATTCAACACAAAGTCTAACTTGTTTAATTATTTTAACAAAATAAAGTAGAGTTTAAATAGATTTAAAATACTAATATAAGTGTAACTTGTTTAATTAGTTTAACCAAATAAAGTAAAGTTTATATTTATTTGGATTACTTATACCATAATATAAAAATATATGAAATTATATATATTTTTTAATGTAAATCTTAAAATCTTGAATTTAAAATTAAAGGCATATTTGTCTCAACAAAAAAGAAAAAAAATATTTAAGTTATTCGTACTTTTATATATAGTGTAAATGAAAAAAATAAATATTATATCTTTTAAAAAATCTTTAAAATAGTGTATCAAACACAAATTGATTTAAGAAAAAGTTTTAAAAAAACTCAACTTGAGACTAATATTTAAATTAAAAATTTAAAAACTCCAACTAAATGGAACTTAAATATTCTCCTTTCCTAAGAATTTTATTTTTGTATCCAAACAGTCTCTAATTAAGATTTCTATTTGTTCTATAAAAATAATAAAATAAGATAGATGCTCCGGTCATAAACTTGACGCGCGGCCAATTGACCCATTCCATACGCTCCTGTCCATGTCACCAAACTCAGATTTTGGTCTCTCTCTGAGTTCTACGCCGTTTTCTCATCTCTCTCTGAGTTCTACGCAGTCGCTTTCTCATCTCTCTCTCTCACTACCCTAATAATATCATTCCAAGATCATTAATGTGACGCCCAATATATATTATTACTCTTTTAATATTAACTTTTAATTTCTCAGTTCATGATTTAATGCAATGTTAAGAAGCTTCGTCAAAAAAAAAAAAACCACAAGGTCCAAAATATCTATGGGGCTTTTGAAAAATTTGCTTATAAATGGGCTTTCTTTTCTTCGTCTTCTAAGCACCTCTCTCATCTCTCTCAATACCCTTATAATATCATTCCAAGATCATTAGTGTGAGCTGGGGCCAATATATATTATTACTCTTTTAACATTAACTTTTAACTTTTAATATATATATATAGTGTAGATGAAAAAAATAAATATTCTATCTTTTAGAAAATCTTAAAAATAGTGTACCAAATACAAATCGATTTGAAAAATAGTTTTAAAGAACTCAACTTGAGACTAATATTTAAATTAAATATTTATAAACTCCAACCAAAAAGAACTTAAATATTCTCCTTTTGTAAGAATTTTATTTTTTCTATCCAAATAGTCTCAAATTAAGATTTATATTTGTTCTACCAATATAATAAATTAAGATAGTGGTATTGACACTCCACATAATTATTCCAGCACTTTAAAATTGTTTTATGTACATTTTTATATAAATTTTTGGAACACTTTTTATATATTTAATATGCATATTTCCCTCACTGATGCTCCTATAATAATAATAATAATAATAATAATAATAATAATAATAATACAAATTCGCGTAGTGTACCATGCAATGCAATGTTAAGAAGATTAGTCAAAAAAAAACCACAAGGTCCAAAATATCTATGGGGCTTTTGAAAAATTTGCTTATAAATGGGCTTTCTTTTCTTCGTCTTCTACGCACCTCTCTCATCTCTCTCTCAATACCCTTATAATATCATTCCAAGATCATTAGTGTGAGCTAGGGCCAATATATATTATTACTCTTTTAACATTAACTTTTAATTTCTCAGTTTGCGATTTAGTACTTCTGAAAGAGAGATATGGCGCATACACAGAATGGTGGTGGTGAAGACACTCTTGCAAAGCCCTTTCAACTTCAAAATGATTGTATCAGGTTAGTTAGTGTATATATATTACTTTTTCGATCTCCATTTTCCAACACACTCTCTCTCTATATATATATATATGGTGTCATATTTATCTGAGCAATATCTCTCCGGCGACCATTTCTGCAATCCAGTTTCTTTGTATCTCTATATTACTATATATATATAGGCATGCGTAGGACGTGGGTGGGTGTGTGTGTCTTCTCTCCGGCGAAAATTGGGTTTTCGGAAGTGGTTGCCGGAGAAATATATTTCCGTCAGTGGGCGATGATGCATAGATCGGCTCTGTTATGAGAATATATACATACATATATATCACACTTACATGAGATAGCTAGCTAGTACCACTGCATCTTTCTTGCTCCCCATCCTCCTAATGCATGCGCTTCACCTAAAAACACGCTGGCCCAATTTCAATTTAACCACTAAATTATTAATTGTTTTAATTTACCCACTCAATTATGTAGTTGTTTCGATTTATCCACTAAATTATTCAATTGTTTCATTTTACCTACTAAACTATTAATCATTTCGATTTACATGCTCATCTATTTATTTGTTTCACTTTACCCATTTATTTCATCAGAATCTGTTTAAAAAATTTAACATAACTGGACATGCACGGTTCATAAATAAAGTGCTCGTGGACCAATTTTTCCTCCCATACGAATCAGCAAATGTCTAATTATGTTAACATTTAAGTTTATTTTGGTCATTTGTCATAAAATAGCCCAAGTTGCTTTATTTTAATACATTGTGTGTTTCATTTTGGTGAAAATTATTACCAGAAATGGGTGTTTTATTGTGGAAAAAGGATGTATAATATAGCGGGTAAATCGAAACAATTAATAATATAGTTGGTAAATCAAAACAAATGAATAGTTTAGTACGTAAATTGAAACAATTGAATATTTTAATAGGTAAATTAAAATAATTAATAGTTAACTGGTAAATCGAAACAACTAATAGTTAACTGATAAATTGAAACAATTGAGTAGTTCAGTTGGTGAATTGGAACAATTAATAATTTAGTGGGCAGATTGAAACAACTCAATAGTTTAGTGACCACCGATATAATTTACTCAAAATGAAAGCAAAGAAAAATCTAAATGCAAATTAAGTGTTTTTTTTTTCTTCATATTATTATCAAACGGAGCCTTAGTATTTATTCATGTCTTCGGCTTGTTTATATTATTGGAAACCCCCTCTAAAATATTCATAATAGATTTTATTTTATAGATCTCGACGAGTAGGTTTTAAATATTTTTTTTTTATCTAATTCCGATTTTTATATTTATAGTTATGGTGTTTTAAAAGTTTTACAAGAGAGAAAGTAAAATGAAGTGAAATTTGAAAAGTGTAAAAGTTAAGTTGACTTTTAGTAGAAAACTAAAAATTTGATTTTTTTATTTCCAACCAAACGGGGCTTAGCGTTTGGTCAATTGAACAGGAATTTGAGGAGTGTGTTACAGAGGTGTTATGGTGTCCTCTTTATCTTAGATTCATGTTGAAATGTTTTAAATTTAAAATAAGTAACATCTCTAACTTTATTTTCTATCTTCTCACACAAACGAACTCAATTTATTTTTCTTTTCGCATTGCAATCAAACGGAGCCGTAGAGTTGATAGAGAAACGTAAATTGAAAAGAGAGGTGTTATCTGTTATGCCCACCGGCACATGGGATCAGGTCTAGGGTTCTACAATTTTTTTCATGTGTGATCAATGGTTTAAGCTTACCATTCTCAACAATCTCCACCTTAAATCAAACCAATCCACCTTAGACTAACACCGATCCACCCCCGGTTTCTCTGAGTCTAATTCCACCATAGGCTCCACCAAATCCAACTAGCTTCTCATAGTCTAACTCCACCATAGGCTTTAACAATTTTCAACAATCTCCACCTTGGATCAAACCAGACCCCATTAGACTAACACCGGTCCACCCCTAGCTTCTCCGAGTCTAACTCCACCATAAGCTCCCCCAAGTCCAGTTACTATGACGCTTTTTATTGCGACTTATCACCTTAGGCTCTACCTAATTCTTCCCAACTCCACCGAGTTTAGTTACTAGTACTGCTTCACAAATACGTGGATCCACCATCGAGTTCTGATACTAATTGTTATGCCCACCTACACATGGGTAAGGCCCAAGGCACTAACTAGGCTTGTCGGTCCGTGTACATAGTAATGATACTGTCTCCAACTTAAACACTTTGGGGCCACAGGTGTGGGGTTTTTACTTAAAATGCCCCTTACTATGTAGAGACTCTCTCCCATTTATATACCTATGTTGAGTTATACAATTTTTTCATGTGGAATCAATAGTTTGAGCTAATCATTCTCAATATTATCTTTATTTACTTAGCTTATAGATGTGTATCTTGTTGTATATCTTATCCATAACCCAATGCCACACCGAGGATTTTCAACTTATTAAACTATATCAACATTTTTTTGATTTTTGATACATCTAGTCAAGGGTTGGCCTAAATCTATCATTTTTATTGAGATTTATATTCTATTGTGTAATTTAACTTCTTTCGAACTCTTCCATCCATGTATGTGGCTAGTTGTTGCAACTTGGTCATAGTTTGGCATTTATTTGATTTGGCCATGGCTAAGGCCAACATGCTCATTGCACATGGCTTCCTTTGTACCATTGAAGGCCACTCCATGTGAGATGAATAAACTGGTTTCAAAAGACTTATAATTTGCAGCTTATGTACTATATCATTTTATATTCTCAATTTCTTTTCTTTTGTTTGTTTTGAACTAATTTTGATTAATAATTGTTCTAATTAGTGGAGAGGAAACCCATCTGACTATTGCCTTGCATGCTGCAAAATTCGCCTTCGATGGAGTACTGGTTGTGTTCATCCAAGTGAAGTACCCAGGATCTCCCACTGCTTTTGAGACTCACAATGCCAGCATGATAATTTCTTTGATATCATTTTGCCTATATGCATTCGTGATAATTCTGAGGATGATAGTAAAGGCACTGGCCCAAGACACTACCTGCTGTCAACTAATCTTCAACCATGCTCTTGTCTTCTTTGGACTTCTCACTCCAGCCTCGCTTTTATCGGTGTTTCTCCCCTACAACCCTTTCTGGCTCATGTGTTTCATATGTGCCTTCTTCTCGGCAATACTGGCTCATTATCTTTTCCAAATCATAAAGGCTCGTGCTGTTATCAGTAAGTTGGCACATCTGCGTAGCTTTGCCAATGGTGTAGTAGCAATATTCACTCGTCCATATGCATTTGCATCCAGTTTTATAGCAAACTCCAAAGCATGAGAGACAAGATATATATATACTGAAATCTTGACAGCATTTGTCCATGTACCAAAACCAGCTATAGGCATAAAATACCCCAAGTTACGAAAAAAAATTACACTTTCTGCAAAAGGGACCTTTGTTTCCATGAGAATGATAATTTCAGGTTTATGCTCCCTGCATACATTAGTCATGGTGTTCTTAAAATCAGTGCTACCAGTACCGCGACAGTTCCAAAAAATGCTCGTCATAGAAAAATCAATTTGAAGGTAAGGAAGCACAACATCTTTATGCCATCCCATGGTGAGTTTCCCCCTAAACATCGATTCCATCGATGCCGTTGTTGCAGCCATTTGGACATTGTGGAGCCACGGCTCTAACTTCCAATTCTCGTCCGTTAGCATTCAGAACCTGATTTGGTTGATGTTCCATTAAGATCTCGTCAGGTGTATCTCCTCTTCTCCCACTGGTAGTGAGAACCAAGCTGGGTTGGAGGTTACTGTGTGTAATGTCAGTTGTTCCATGTGATTTGTCTGGTGGCTTTGTGTTAGAGTTGAAGATGGGAATGGGTAGAGGCGGCAATGGGGTGGTAGTGGGGGTGTTAGGGTGTACCGCGACAGTTCCAAAAAATGCTCGTCATAGAAAAATCAATTTGAAGGTAAGGAAGCACAACATCTTTATGCCATCCCATGGTGAGTTTCCCCCTAAACATCGATTCCATCGATGCCGTTGTTGCAGCCATTTGGACATTGTGGAGCCACGGCTCTAACTTCCAGTTCTCGTCCGTTAACATTCAGAACCTGATTTGGTTGATGTTCCATTAAGATCTCGTCAGGTGTATCTCCTCTTCTCCCACTGGTAGTGAGAACCAAGCTGGGTTGGAGGTTACTGTGTGTAATGTCAGTTGTTCCATGTGATTTGTCTGGTGGCTTTGTGTTAGAGTTGAAGATGGGAATGGGTAGAGGCGGCAATGGGGTGGTAGTGGGGGTGTTAGGATTAAACACACTTCTTTCTTTACTACATGCATTAAAAGTAAATGGGTTGGTGTGTGGTAGTTGGGTTATAACTCCTTTGCCTTTGTCTTGGTTACTTTGGTTTTGTATTTTACCCCTAAGGTTGCCTTGTTTGGTAACTTTTGACTTACTAGTAGGGGGCTTAGCATTCAAAACGGTTTTAGGTTGGTACGTAGAATTCATACGGAATGTTGATTGGTGTGTAGCAAATTTAGCTGTACTTGTACTAGCTGTCCCATTTGATTGTTTTTGTTGGGTTTCTATTGGGCTTTCACTTCTTGATTTCCTTTTTAGGCTCTTAGCATTCCTTGAGGTACCTGTTTCACTAAGTAAGTGGTATCTGTTGATGTTAGCATTATTGAAATTATCAGAGTTAACTAAGTTACCTTTTGTCGACACTTTCTTGTATTTGGGTTTCACCAACATCCAAGGTCTAAATCGACTCTCCTCATTCGTTATATACTAGTTGTCCTTCCTTAGTTATTCTTGATTGTTACCAATTGGCCCATGTTTGGTGGTAGGACTTGAAAAATTAGGAGCCAGATTAGTGCCATTTGAATCATATAAATGATTATCTCTACACATTTCTGCACGGTGTCCAATTTTTTCACATTTAAAACATAGTTGATGGATGAACTCATAAGAGTATACGAAGGTATCAAAGGTTTAGCCAAGTCGATTATTACACAGACCCTAGCATACTTGCCACGACTAGAGGTGGCTGTGTTGAAATCAACCTTTAATGGCTTTCCCATTTTTTTTGCAATATGGTATATTGATTTTAACCTAAAATACTTAATTGGTAGTTCAGATAATCTGATCCACAACGCTGTTGGTATGGCTTTCGCCTTAGATGGCTTGAAGTTTGGTTCCCATTCTCTAACAGTTAAGTAGTGGTTCCTAATGATCTACGGCCCTTCCGTTAAAACATGGTGGCAATCTTCTTTTTTTTCAAACTTTATAAGGTAGAACCCATCATCTAAATCAATCGTTTCAATGTTTCCTTGCAGTTTCCATAGGGTTTTAGCTCTGGTAGTCAGAGCTTTATACCCTATGTTCTTGCCCAACAATTTCACAATCAGAGACAATCTCCATTTTTCATGTAATTTTTCCAACAGACCCTTAGAAAACTCCACATTTGGAGCCATCGGATCCTCATTCAAGGGGTTAGGGGTGAGATTTTGATTTTAGGAATCAATTTCCCCCACACACTCCTCATCCGACCACATGGCCATGTTATCCTCAAATAGGATTTCTTTTTGGTTATCTGCAGAGACAGCGTCCTTATAGGACTTGATCTGCTGTGGTTGCGGTTTTGGTTGTGGGTCAGCACCCCCACAACCTTGTTCCCCCCTCCCAAGGGAGTTTATACCTTGTTCAAGGTCCATGTTTTGTGTAATGGGGTTACCCATTACGTCGTAGAACCCTTTGCCAAACGGATTATCAATTTTTGTTTGGGTTTCGTTGTTCTCCTCGAGGTATTCATAGATTTCTTGCTCCATAGGAGTTAGATCTGTACTTGCGTGATCATTTTTTACTTTCTTGTTGCTCCGATCTAGGTGCTCTTCCTCTTCGGGCAACAAAACAAGATTTGGGTCTGTATTCGGTGGTCAGAAAAGGGTGATTGGTGGTTGATCGTTCATAACAGTAGCTTTTGTCTCTCTAGACTGCTCGATAAATTTTGGTAGCTTTTTGTATGTTTTTTTTATTCTAGTGTTCATACTCTCTTCCCAAAACGATTATTCGGCGCATCTCCAATCAATAGTCTCACATTTATGGACATAATTGATGTACCAGATTTCACAATAAAAAATATGATGCATTTATGACTATTTATTATGTTGAAATTAGTGTTCCTTAAAAATTAAATGTTAACCTTCCACCCGATTTATATGTATATATATTACAATTGTATTTTGTTGATATATTCACTGCAAACAATCACGAGACTCCAATCGTCCTCGTAGGAGATTCTTAGGGTTTAAAAGGCTTGTTGCAAGTGCTAAGTGCAATCGCAACTGCTACGAAATGGAGTTAAGTTTAGTGTTTTTAGGTTTTTAGCTTCACTCGAGGACTTACGTACAAAATATATGTTAGGGGGTATATGATGTATCAAGAAAGTGAAGTTATTGTGGAACAAGGTGATGTAATCTGATCATAAAAGATAAATTAAAGAAAAAATTATTTTTGGCACAGCAAACCAGTTCAGTTGGCCAATCGCCCGGTCAAAGTAGTGCCAAAGCCTAGCACATACAAGTGAGGCCCAGCAGCCGACCACCCATTAATTTAACCCAAATGTGGGCCCAATTCCATACAATTAGAAACAAAAAAAAAGTTTATTTTTTGCACCCTCTTTCTCCTCTCCTATTCTTTTCTTTGATTCTCACTTCTCTACTACTACTACTAGCACTACCACTATCACTACCACTACCATTACCACCACCGATACTACCACTACTACTACTACTACCACTACCACTAAAAATTTAGTTGATAATCGGAAACTCATTATTACCCAAAATCCCCTTTTTATGTTGTCAATCAGTGCATTTAATTTTTTAATTTTTAGGATTAACAATGATTTCTATGTAATGAACAAATAATCGAGTTTGTATTGATATATTAAAATGTTTTAGACCATTCAAGGTAGATGCTTTGACCAGCCCTATTTGAAGAGCTAGTTGTGCTATTCAATACTTAATGCTGTTTCGACCAAGTTTTTCATTTCAGCCAATTTTAACATTTGTGTTTATCATAGATAATTTCACCTAAAAATTTGACTTCTCTCCGAATTGCTTAGATGACTATTTCAGACCAATTTTCATTACTAATTTTATTTACTCCAATATCTCAAATTCTAATTTATTGATAGGTTATGTAAATACCAACCAAAAAATAATAATGTAGTTTAAAAAATTGATTATATTCCACTCAAAATGATCAAACATATAAAATAATATCACGTCAAATAAAATAGAAAAAAATAACATAGAGTTTCAAAACTTTTACAATGTGGCAAATTCTTGATTGTTGTAAGCACTGTATTATAAGTATTATGAGAAGGGATAAGACTTGTACAATGTGGCAAACTTTATATATAAGAAAAGTTCATTCAAAACTTTACATTCTCATCATATGACTTACATGACTCCAAAGAAAAAATCAATTATTTAACTATTCGATGATACATAATATTTTCACCTTCTTAAATAAATATTTTCGTTTTTCTTCTTGAATGTTTTAATTAATTGTCTTTTTTTTGAGATATTACAAATTTACTTAATCTCACAATAAAAAATGAATTATCATGACTATTTGTTACGTTGAAATTAGTGATTTATTAACAATTATTAAAATTTAAATGTACGAATTAATTTGAGACATAAAAAATATCTGTTTCTAAATTTCAATTAATCTTGTTTGGTGCAAAAGTAATATTAGAGAGACACCGAAGTAAGAAAAAGAAAAATGTTTCCACAAACATAATATGTGCCAGAGTTTTTAATTTATTTTTTATTCTTTTTCTAGTGTTTTTAACTTATTCTATTTATAGTATTTTCGCGTTAACAGAAACCCTCTTTTATGTTTGTAATATGTTGCTTTACTTTTTAATCTTAATTATTTTCTTACTAGGAGCAAATAAGGGTTAATTGCACTTTGTTTCTCTCAACTATAAACCTATTAGCACTTTACCATATGAACCACCAATGTTAGCAATTAACACCCCAATTATTTAATTTGTTACAACTTACCCGTTTTGGCTGACGGAGTTAAAATTTTAAACAATTTACTGCCTAGATGCAATTCTTGATAAATGAGGATATAAATGTAGTTTTGGATTATTTGATAATATATGTATAAGTAAATGCAGATAGGGAGAGAGAAAGATAGCAAAATTTAAAAAACAGAGCACAAGGCTCTCTCGCATCCCTCTGGTTGCCAGAGTTAAAGTGGCAGACGAGTTCGGCTTTGTCTATGGTTTACTGTTAGTGATTTTGTCAGAATTCTCATTGCTGTTTTCTTCTTTCTTCCCTTAATTTTCAATTGATGATTGAAAACAAACGCATGGCCTTCTCTCTCTTCTCTCCCTCAATAAAACAATCAATGGAAGAAACTCGACCCTCTTCCTCCCCTCTCTATCTATATATATGTACACACAGACAAACTTACCAATCAGCAATGACCGTGGCAAGAACAGTGCACACATCTCCTCCTGATGCTTTTCACTCCACTGATCAATGGAAACAAGAAATATTTATGTCGCCAGTTCCAAGTTTTTGTCTCTGCTCTTCAATTTCCTTATTTCCCACTTGCTAATCTCAAACCGGTGGCTACCCAATAATCCAGTAGACTTGAATTCATAAATGATGACGACGGGCATTATCATTGTATGCCTTGTTCAAGAGCTTCATCTCTGGAATGATAATACTCCCCTATAAATCGAAGCCTTCTATTATCCCACAAAAGAACCCCAATGACCATATTGAATTGCCACTTGAAACAATATACCTCGAGCAATCAAATTGAATGGAACCTCATTGAAAATTTAGAGAGTGGGGCAAAAATAACAGTAAGAATGCCGACGAGATCAACGAAGGTGAACACCACAAAGTTGAACTCATCTGCCACTTCGACTATGGCAACTAGAAAGAAGCAAGAGAGACTTGTGCTTTGTTTTTAAATTTTGCTCTATCTTTACATTATATTTACATATAAATATATTATCAGAATATCCAAAATTATAATTACACGTTCATTTATCAACAATTACATTTAAGCCTTAAATTGTTTAAAACTTTAAGGATAAATTGTACTTTATCCCTCTGAATTATAACCCTTCCTTCATTTTACTACCTGAACTATTAATTTACACAATTAATGTTATGAACTATTACTTTTGTTGCAATGACCCCTAAATCATTGACGGGGCTAAATATTTAATGGATTTTTGCTTATCAATTCTGTAAACGAAGGCATAAATGGACATATATACAATTTTAAAAAGCATAAAATTATTAAAAAAACAAAAAGGCATCCCTAAACCCCCAACGGCCCAAAACCCAAGACTCTGACACCCACCCCCACCCCTCCCATCATTCTCAATTTATCACCTACAAATTAGTCAACCCACCTAAAAGCATCTATTTGAAACAACGACCCACTCCGACCCATTGTCACCGGCTCCACTACCCCAACACCCACCAACAACCATCTTGAGACAAATTCAATCTCCCCTGCTCAATTTTAATTATAATAATTAAACCCAGATATTGTACACAACATCACTATGCATACATCATATGTATATGCATACGTAATTACGTATTTGAAGATGATATTCCACATGTATACATAATTTCGTACTATATCACATGCACACGCGATGCGTGTGCTTGCTCAAATATATTTAGTTAAAATTAAAATATAAAAAAACGATGTTAAGTGGTATAGTGGTTAAGTAGCAAATTACTTTGTTCAAGGTTCAAACCCTTTTGCAACCATATTTTTTAATAAAAAAAAAGACCGCAGAGGTAAAATAAGCAATTCAAAAGTCTGACACAACTTCATAATAATAAAATTCAATTATCTAGGTTTTCGACTCGCCCCGACCCTAATGGGGTGGGTTTTTTTGACCTCGGGTTGGGTTTGGATATCGAAAAAAGAATGAACTGACCCGGGTTCATGGGTGGGTTTGAATTTTGTATCTAAAAAATCCGACCTGACCCTACCGTACCCTACCCTACCCACATACATATATATATATACAAATATTTATATAGTAGCATGCCGACACGCCGTAACTCAATCTCTCCCTCCTCCTCTCTTTACTCTCTAACTAAATTTGATTTCATTCTCCCTTCTTTGTATGTAATTTATTTTTATAATTCTTTCAAATATAGTGAAAACTATTGAAATAGATTTAATTTTACTCGATTTATTTTTTTGCATCGTTGATTTGGCAAGATATAGTTAAAATTAGGATGAATTCTATTTTTCTATTTGATTTGGGATAGATTTAGTAAAATTTCAGGGTGGAGCGGGTTCGGGTTTAAAAAAAAATCCGCATCGGGTTCGGGGCACACTTTTGCAACTATGGGTTGTGTTTGGTATTAGCCAAACCCGATCCATCACCATCCCTAAATATATCTAATTCAAACTAAAATATAAAACAAAAATGTTAGATGACCTAGTGGTTAAGTAGTGGATTACATAGTCAAAGGTCTAAGATTCAAAACCTCTTGCAAGCACATTTTTTAATGAAAAAAGAGACTACAGGGGTCAAATAGGCAATTCTTTGTCTGACACAGCTTCATCGCGGTTGAAATGGGTCTTCGCTTTATATAATAATTCAAACTAAAATATAAAACAAAGATGTTAGATAACCTAGTGGTTAAGTAGTGGATTACATAATCAAAGGTTTTGGGTTCAAAACCTCTTGCAAGCACATTTTTTAATGAAAAAAGAGACAGCTTCATAGCGGTTAAAATGGGTCTTCGATTTATGTAATAGTATAGATACATCACATATGAATAAAGCAAAATAAAAAATAACAAAAATGAGAATTTGTATTTTGTTGTTGGGTAATTGAGAGAATAAAGTGAGAAATAAAAAGTCTGACACAGTTTCATAGCGGTTGAAATGGGTCTTCGCTTTATATAATAGTATAAATACATCACATATGAATAAAGCAAAAAAAAAAAAGAGGATTTGTATTTTGTTGATGAGTAATTGAGAGAATAAAGTGAGAAATAAAATATAAAACGGAAAAATTTGGGGCAATAGCGGTGGGTCGTGGCTGACAGGCTAAGATGTGTGCTAGGAGTTTTCCGGCGGGACTTGGTTGGAAGGAAGGTAAATGAGGAACAGTGGTTGCCGGATTTCTTCTCAATATGTTGGAAGCTTTGGGGAAGATGGATTTTTTATGCCTTTTATGCTCTCAAAAAACTCAAGTACACAACGTGTGGGCAATAAAATCATTTTGAAAGTTAACCCCGTCAGTAATTTTGCATCAATTGCAATAAAAGTACGTAATAGTTCATGGTATAAATTACTCAAATTGATAGTTGAGGAGGTAAAGTACAACATGAACTATATATGTATACTTCATATGGGCAAAATGCAATTTACCTAAACTTTAACCCTGTCAACCAAAATGAGTAAATTGTAACAAATTGAATAGTTCGTGGAATTAATCGTTAATATTAGTAGCTAATATGATAAATTGCTAGTAGGGTCTCAGTTAAAAGGGGCAAAGTACAATTAACCTAGCAAACAATAAATCTGTTAAAATAAAAACAATTAAACAAAATATATGAGACTATATTCCCCATAATCCTTAGCTTCCCCCATATTTATTGGATGAAGGAAAATCTCTTTTTCTTAAAATCTTGGATTCTTTTCGAAAACATTAGCTAAATGTTGGAATCTTAAAATGACGAGATTTTAAGATTCAAGAATGATCCAAAAGAATGAACCAACCTTATTATTTGTCCAAGATATAAGAAAAGTATGGCCTTGTAAAAAAGTAAACTTTGTTTTAGGGGTGCACACAGATTGGATTGTATAGGTTTACTACTCAAACCGAAATCCAATAAATCTAATCGGTTTGAAATTTTTTGTCCCCAATCTAAACCAATCGTATGGAAAAACCCAACCAAAAAATATGGAATAGGTTCAGATTGGATTTTCAAGTATAAATTTAGTAAACAAAAAATGCTACTTAAAATTAAGAGAAAGAATGCATGTTATCAATCAGCCACACTTAATACATTTATTTTTAGGCTAATTCGCACAAGTGAATAATAACTCTATTAGAGAGAAGAAAATAATAATCACCATATGAAATATGAATTGAAAGAAAATTATAAATATAAAGATAACTAAAAGTACAAAAGTGAAGTTTCAATAGATTAAAGATACTAGAAAAAAATTGCTAATTTAAAATCAACTTAGACTAAAAAACAAGAATCTAAAAACCAAACTACTCTTCTAAGAAAATAAACAAATATAAAAACTTTAAAGCATAATTCTAACTCCACCATAAACTTTAGATTTAGAAGACGAGGTTCCCTAATAAGTAAAAACTAATAGGTGATAATGTTGATCTCATCTTTATAAAGTATTTAAAGAACTAATCACAAATTTCAAATGAGTAATTCACCGGGAAAGAAACCTCCTTAGTATTTTCATTAGACTGTAAAGAGGGATTCTCTATTTAATAAAAAGAAGGGATGCCATTTGAAGGCATAAATAGATAATATATATATATATATATATAGTTTGGTTAATCCAAGGTTTAAATCTAAAACCAAACAAAACCAATCCAATCAGGTTTGAAAAAAAATCATTCCAATTAATTTTATAAGCCAAACCAAACCAATCCAAAGAGATCGAATAGATTCAATTTTTTGGTTTACCCATAACCACGTGCACCCATATTTTATTTTATTTTTAAAATATATTAGATATGCAGCGAACTGTTCTTTTATATATTGTGATACAACTTTGTTTTATTTTTAAAAAAATCCAAAAGAAAATTTATAATAGTTAAAAGTTAAATATTGAGCATGCAAGAATGTGAGGGGGAGGAATATATATTAATAATATACATAAACATTTATTGGCGTATTCTTGGCCAGTCTGTACGATAACTCTTTAGGATTTGACGTGTCATATTCGTATCTCATATGAGTGTCTCCATGCTTCATAGGTGGTGATGATCTTGATTTTCCTTTGTCTTATTTTTTTAGGGTTTTTTTTTAAATATAATTTGTTTTGTTTATGTTATCATTGTATTAATAAAAATATCCCTTTTATGTTTGCAATCAATTTATTCAATTGCTTAATTTTTTGGATGAACAACGATGTTTATTAGATATGTAATGAATAAAGAAATCGGCTCATATTAATATTGATCAAATTAGCCATGAATTGATTTAGTAAGCTCTCGAATTAACATTGAATTAAACGAAAAAGGGGGCTTTTCTCGGCATTAGCATAATGCTACTAAAAGTATTATAAGTGCGATTAAAACTTTTTGCGGCATTTTTCACTGCATTTGTTTAAATACTTTTTTGGATTATGCAAAGTTAAGTTGCACTCCTTGTTTTCTAATACATTACTCTGTGTTGGGATTATTTGACCTTGCTTTAGAATTACCTGTATGACACATAAAAATATATAAACACATCATGCAAAACAAATTTGCATTAAATTTTTTGGATTGTAAAGTTAAGTTTGCATAAAACACAATTTTAGTCAAAACCTTTATTTTAAAACACAACTGATAAACAAACCCTTATTTATTCGTTGGAACGTTGATTTTTTTGGGAAAAACATTGTAACACAAGACCTTTTGCCCCATTTCCAGTTTCTAAAATTTGATTTGAGTGTTAAATACTACAAAGGTTACGGAATTTGTCTAATAATTCTTGGAATTTGTCACAAAATGCTAATAACTTCTAACATTTGTCACGGCGAAAATTTCCTACATTTGGCAACACATGCTGTGAAATTACTTGCATTTTGTAACAAAAGCCGTGAAATTGCTCGCATTTAGTAACAAATGTCATGAAACTATTGGCATATAACAAAAAAATGCCTGGAAATTGCCTGCACTTCATGGTAAATGTCGTGAAATTATCGGCATTTGATTTAATATGGCACAATTTCCTTGCATTTGATATATAATGCTGGTAATTATTGGCATTGAGGAATAAATTTCGTTTATTTAACACTTTCTCCACAAATGCCAGGAAAACTTTATTTTTCGCACTTAATTTAAATGCTACTAAATAAATGCAAGGGCATTTTTCTTGTAGTGTGATTGAGTAAATTGTTTAACGGATATTTGGTAGAGGAAATGCTTTCTATATATATATATAACACGTACAAGTGGCGAGTTGTGCTACTTAATATTCAATGTTTTGTTGATTTTAGCAAATTTCAAACTTTTGTTTTAATAACCACACTGCTCAAATTGACAAGAAATTTAAGTTATGTCCTAATAGCTGCGCAATTGTTTTGGACAAATTTTCATTATTAATTTTGTTTACTCCAATATCTCAAATTCTAATTTAGTTTGTAGATTAGAAAATTGATTATATTCTGCTGAAAAGGAGCAAAAATAGAATATAAAGTCACCCCAAACAAAAGTAAAAAAAAATGAAAAAAAATACATTGTTTGTTCATTGTTGTAAGCGAGGAGAAGGGATAACACTTGTGCAATGTAGCAAACTTTATATGCAAGAAAAGATTATTCAAAACTTCACAGTCGTCATATGAGTTACATGACTCCAAATAAAAATTCAATTGGTTAACTATTAGATGATACATAATATTTTTGCCTTCTTAAATATATAGTTCCATTTTTATTTTTTTTATGTTTATATTAATTTTTTTTTTTTGAGACATCCATATATTACTCGTGTGAATCTCTCACAGTAAAAAAATGAATTATTAGTACATCATAGTCTTATATTTTGTGAGTAAATCTTTTTGTGCCCCATTTTTATTGCCTTCCTCAATATTCTCAACTTCTACGTCTAGTCATTTTTGTTTTTACCTTGGAAGAATGGATGTAAAGTCACAATTCTTTAAGCTAGCTAGTTCAGTTAATTTTAGGATACAATTCAAAATAATGGTGATTAGGATTTAGTCCTTATATTTTTGACTTATGCTCATGAGTTTTTAGTTTCTTTTGTCTTCTTTTCTATATATTTATGTTATTTTCGCGTTATCTATACCCCGTCCCCTCCTCCCTCCTTTTGCATTTGTAATCCGCTGCTTTATTTTTTTTTTGTCTTAATTATTTTCTTATTATGTGTCAAGAATAAATTTGCTAAAAATAAAAATTAAATATATGGATGGATTCCCCGTACTATACGTAATCCTTAGCTTTCCCCTTATTAAGCATGGGAATTGATGAAGAGAATTCTCTTTTTCTCAAAATCTTGGATTCTTTTTGAAAACATTAATTAAACGTTAGAATCTTAAATGGTTGAAATTTAAAATTTCAAGACTGATCCAAAAGAACGAACCAACCTTAAAGTATTTGTCCATGATGTAGGAAGACCATTGCCTTGGAAAAAGTAATATAACAAGGGCCGTCACTAATTCTTTTAGTAATATTTACAGGGAAAAATGTTGTTGGTGAATAGTATAATCATCTAGGGTAGGCCTGATAACTTACATTAAAAATAATATAATTTCATGGATTTTTTTTGCATGGAAAGATTTTTCTATGGAAAAAACTAAAATTTGAAGTAGGGGTGGATGTTGAATTACATGACAAATGAATTTTTTTAATTTGGCTAAACAAAGTTGTTTGAAAATTAATTCAGAAAAAAAAAAGCAATCAAACACCACTAAACACGGAATATTATAAAGTTTTAAGCATTTTTCATGAAAAAAAGTGTTATGAAAAATATCCTTGTCATATAGTATGTATGATTAGGTTCTTGATGTCGGTTCAACTAGTAGGGTAGTACAATCATACAAGTATAATGTATAAACATTGAATACATTATGTGAAATACAATTAAATAAATATTCTTTATTTAATTTATATTTTGATGATTAAAACATAAATACTCTATTAAAAGTGCTATTAACAGTTTGTCTCTGTTAGTCTCAGTTTAATCCTGTAAGCGCAAAAAGATTATTGTAAAGAAAGGATTCAAACAACCAAGACTAGAAGCATTGAGTACTCAGAAAGGGAATGGACCACTCTTCGTTCTCATGAAGAAGCCAAGTCTTTTTATATCTCAAGAGAAGAAGATCCGTCATGAAAGAAACTAAAAGAAGAACAAAGAATTAAAGATTCAAGCTAGATTGATGTATATAGGTTCTTTTGTAAAAATTTCACAAATACAATTTATTAGATAAATTCTCAAGAAAAGCTCATAAGATAAGAACAAGCCAACTTGTTATAATTGACTTAAGTTTTCAAAACTAAAAGGTGACTAGTCCACTAATCCTCCTTTTTGTTAATAAAATGATTTTTCGAAGCTCAAAAGTGACCAATCCATTGGTCCTACTTTTTATAAGTTACATGAGTCTTTCAAAATTCAAAACTCTCCTATCTTATCTCTCTCTCATATGGCAATGGCTCTTTTCTAACGGCTCTTTCTATAACGACCATATTTCTATTGTTATATATAGTGAAGAAAGAAGAAAAAGATACACACAAGAAATTACAAAACTACTTTGAGTTTTCAAAAGCTATGCCAAGAGCATCATTATCTTATTCTTAAGAGCTTAAGAGTTTTATCTTATAAATTGTGTTTCAATTTGAAAGCTTTCTCATTGTTTATCCTTGAAAGCAATCTCAGTGTTTGATCACTAAAACCTTCATTTCTATTTTGTGAAAGGTGTTCTCATAGTTAGCAAGAGAGAAATCTTGTGTGAGTGTGTGGGTATTATCACACTCGTAGAGATTTGATCTTGTGTGAAGTCGGTGGGTATTATCACACTTGTAGAGGTTTGATTTTCACCCGTAAAGAAAATTGTGTAAAGAGGTTTTAATCTTGACCCGCAAAGAAGATCATATAGTGAAATTTCTCGAGTACCGAACTCGGGCGAGGGCATATGGCCAAAAACCGAACTGAGTAAACAAAATGACTTGGATTAGTGGTTAAATCTATCTAAACTCAAACTCCTTTACATTTCAAGTATTTACTTTATTTTGTTTGAATTGACTGCTAGTTGTAATTTATCACATTTAAAAGAATTTATTAAAAATTAATTATTTGCCATAAACCCTATTCACCCCCTATAAGGTTAATTCTCCGCCAACACATTCCAATGGCATTTCTTTAAGTTTGTGAGCCATTAAGGTTAGATGCCCAAACTTCTAAACTTTGTTAATGATACTATAGTCTTCCATCTTAAAGTACAATTTTAAGGAAATAGATCAGTTTTTTCTTTTCTTTCTTCCTTATTTTCCTTTTAAGGTTTTCTTTGTTCCATTAAAGTGAAAAACTTTAGTAATAATAATAAAAAAACATTATAATAAACTTGAACAACATTTTTAAGGTAGTACAAAAACTAGTCATATATTACAATAATTCAAGGTAAAACTTTGGAGGAACCAAAGGACATCCATCAATGAGACCAATAAAGAACAATTTTAATACAAACGCATATAAAACATAGCCAATCCAATAGGAGACGTCAAACTCTAATAATTAAAACACTTCAAAAATAATGAAAAAGTGCAAAAACCAAACTAGGAAATAGCTATGCAAGGCACCCATGCACCCAGATCCGGGCTGAAGATCAATTTTGGTTTAAGTCACACATGGGATGAGATACGGGGTTTTCTTTGTTAAGAATGTAGTAAAAGGAAGAGATTGCTTAAGATCTTTCTTTTTTTAAAAAAAAAATACACAAAGGTAATTGCATATCTTCGGGCCTTGAGTTAGCTAAATATACCTTCAAGTATATAAATCCGCTCTCTTCCATTTCGATCCATACTAGTCAAACTAAATAATTTTGAAAATTAGATCTAATTATACATTAGTTTGACCAATAAACTAGGGCGGCCCTCGGCATAAGTAACTTAGGCCGCAACCTAAGGCCCCCGACGTAACAGAGCTTACAATTTTTTGGGCCTATATATATATATATATATATAGGTTATAGAATTAAAATTTGTTTATGTTCACTAAAGTTACTAAAAATATTCCTTGGTAAAGTGGAAATTAATGATTGGGGCAGAAGAGGGGTGAGGGATTGTGTGTTTGAGCCTTACCGTGATAGTTCCATTTTTTTTATTTAAAATTCTTAAAACATTCCTAAGGCATTTTTGTCCTTTTAAATGCATAAGCTTAAGCCTATCTACGTGCTCAACACTTCAACCACCATTAAAATAAAACTCTTATCACTTTTATTTTGATTAAATTCTATATGACTAAGAAATTTTAATTACTTTTTTTAAAAAAAAAATTCAAATTTCATTTCTAGATATTATTTATTTATTTATTTTGTGAGTTAATTGGCGTACTTACATTACATGAAAGTAGAAAATGGTCCTAAAACAAAAATTTATTTATTAACTTTCTTTAATGAGGTATTCAGTTAATTTTTTATTTTTTTTGTACAAAGTTTTCATGATCTTTAACACGTCATTCTCTATTTACAACGCACAACACTTTCTATATTTGATTTTCTCTAATTTCTCTATATCTTTTAGTTCTCTAATTCATAGTGAATTATCTCTATAGTGAGTTGATATGAAGTTGTTTTTCTTTTTCTTTTCTTTTCTTTTTTTAATTAAGCTTTATGTTTTAGTTTTTGTTTTGACCATATTCTCTTTGATTGGAAAAATCTCATGCAATCACTCTTTCTATATTTTTCAAATGTCATTGCTATATGATTTTTTTTTCTTGAGATTAAGTGTACATGTATTACAAAAATACAAAAGAGTTCCGAAACAAAAATTCACCTAGAACTCCTCAAAATTCAGGACCCCGGCCTACAGTATACTCTTTTATTTGGTCTTGTGTAATTTAAATGATGAATGTACATGTAGCACTTTGATCTTTCCAAATATATAAGGCAAGAAAGAAAAATTGGCTCGAAATGTGTTACAATATTTTCGCAAAAAATCTAGGGAATAATATTATTTTTTTGAAATAAGGGCCTTTTTTTATTTAGTTTTTTAAATAAAGGCTTCTTTTTATCAATTGTGTTTCAAAATAAGGGTTTTTACCAAAATCATATTTTGTGCAAACTTAACTTTGTAATCAAAAAAATTTAACGCAAATTTGTTTTGCATGATATGTTTATATTTTTTAACTAGTATATTTCTATGTGTCACTCAGGTAACTCTAAAATAATGTCAAATAAACCCCAATACATAGAAATGTATTTCAAAATAAGGTGTGCAAACTTAACTATGCGTAACTAAAAAAAAAAACTATCATGTGTGTTTTATTAATAAAGGGATTTAAATTTGTCACTTGTTAAAATAATTCTAAAATTAAGTCAATTAAATATTTAGACATGGTAATCTGCCAAAAAACATGCAGCGCAAATTTAATTTTGCATGATACCATAAATATTACAATTCGAAAATCTACTGCAAAGTTAACGTTGCACTTCTTTTGGAGTTTGGTAAAAACTATGCCCTTAATTTATAATAATATTATTTTTTGATTCTTTTGCTTAAAACATTTTCAAAGAAGCCATATTTTTCAATATCCAAAAAATTGGAAACAAACTGTAAGGACTCGTAATAAAATATAAGCTTGTGTGTCTCATATGCGTTTGTTGCTATTGCGTTCAACAACATTGAGCAGCATTTCTCCGGCACTTGAACTTAATTTTGTGCTTCCTATGTTTAGTATTCTCTTGTGCTGGAAGTGCACTCAAGTCAATTCAAGCTAGGGTTTTTTTTCCAGTGTTTTGTTGTTGAACAGTTTGACCCTATTTTTTTTAGTTTTAATATACTATTTTGGACATGTTTTTATTACTGGTTTTACTTACTCCAATTTGTCACACGGTAAAAACCAACCACAAAAACCATTACTTCATGCATAGCAGCAAATTGTTTGTATTTAAAGATTTTGCTACTAAATGCGACTTAGGTTGATAAATGTCAATGTTTTTCTTTTTTTGATTAATATAATATCATTTATGATGTCATATGAAAAGTCATTCTTATATTCTCACTTGGGGGGCACAACACTTTATTTCAGAGAAATATTGGGAAGGGGTTGAATCATATAACTTTGAAATATTCATAGGTAAATAGTATTATATTAGTACGAATTATTAAATCTTTAGGGGGAGGCGACTGCCCCTTAAATCCGTCCTTGCTACATACGGTGAGACTTAAATTGGGTTTGGTGGGACTAAGTCTTTCATTTTATTTTATTTTTATTTTTGATAACATGTTTTCACAAACTCCAACAAACCTATATACTACTTTTATTAATGAGTGACGCGTCGATAATATCGCGTTGTGTTAGCCCAAATGCAGGCGCGTCAAGTTGTAATATAGTCTCGGAAGTCCGAGTGTCGAACCATAAGGATAATCGAAAAGGAATGAAATGGATTACGGATTAAATGGTTTTTCTGGTTTTGTAGGTTGGATTTGTTGTGAGACAACAGAAAATGTAAATTGGTTTGAAAATTAATAAGAAAGCACTAAGGTAGGTGGAGGTTGGCTACGATACGATAGGCGGTAATTGCAATCTCACACATAGATTTCACACAAAGTTGCCATGAATGGGGGACGTCGTGATAACTCTCCATAGCAAAGGGTGCGAAGCTAGGCAACTCATTCCCGGGTCAAAGCTATATCAAGAGATAATATCATAAAATTCCACCACAGATGAAGCCATCATATTTATCTTTTAGTCGAGGGTGCGAAGCTAGGCAACTCATCCCCATTGAGGCTAATCTAAGATAGATACGGTAGTCTCATCGAAACAAGGTTTTAATAATAAGCATGTGTGTGAAATCTCATGGTTTAAAAGAATGAAAATTATGTAGCGAATCATCACAATGACATGGAATGAAGTTTATGGAATAAAATCACCAATTAGCCAATTATTACTTTAAAAAGATGATAATGAGTCTAGATAGCACGTAAAGTGTACAAAGCACTCAAAATATCATTAAGCAATGCAAAAACTAGATTAACGATTTTATAAATCATCTATGGAATTTAGTGACTCTTCGTAATTTCTACAACGAGGAACAAAACTCCATAGATGGGGAAATGAGCTACAAGCTTCTTAGAACCATATGAATATGTTGTATTTTCATCAATCAACAAGCACTAAGCATACAAGGCATGAAAAGTCTAATCGTACAATGAAAATACCTAGAAAGCTTGTAAAATGAAGGATTTCGAAAGGAAAATGATTCACAAATATTTAACAAACTTTAAACATGGATTGAGAAATTAATTACCGAAAATTATATCGCGATCAACCTCCGTAACCTTAGTAAAAGACTACTCCATAATAAATGCAAAAACAAATATTATAAAAGAAAAAATCATTCTTACAACAAAGACTTACAAGAGGAGAAAATGAAGAACAATAATACACTTAGCTCTCCCTTCTCTCTAGAACTTTTCTATGTAAAAAAACAAGATGATTATATCTACCCCTTTTCTTGGACTAAAAACTAGCCAAAGGAGTACAAAAACTAATAAAATAAACAAGGAAAAATATCTAGCAACAATAATCCCAAAATAAGGCAAAAAGTAGGAGTTGGTGTCTGTCTCCGCCAGGCCATGATCGATCATGGCCAACCCATGATCGATCATGGGGTCCTCTGCCTGAAGATTAATATGCACCATGATCGATCATGGAATCTCATGATCGATCATACTTCTGGAGTTCCTTCAAATCAGCATTCTTGTGAGCTTTTGGCTAGCACTTGATCAATTCCTTCAAGGCCATTGCATCCTATACCTATAAACACATAGAAACGCAACAAAAGCACACCTAGCGGGACGATATTAGAAACCAAACTTTCTAAGACACTAATCTCAAGATAAGCGGATAATTAGAAAGAATTAATGCAACAAACGCGTCAAGCGACTCCGAGGGAGAGCTTATGCATGACAATATTAAGCGTTTATCAATGAGTAAAATGTAAGGGTGAGACTATTTATCACCTCCATTTATCTCACTAACACCCTCTATTTAATTTTGAATAGATCTACTTTTAAACACCCCTTATATCTCACAAACACCCCCCTCAATTAACATATTTACTCTAAGGTAAAAAAATTAATCTATCAATTTATCTATGGGTAATAAATTAATCACACACTTTAAAACACCCCCCTTATATCTCACTATTTCCCCCCTTTAGCCGAATTTATTCCATTTACTCTCCCCACATCAGGAGAGTAAATACCATATGTTTTCCCCACATGAGGAAGGTTTAACTTTAAAATTTTTCAGTGGATTTAAAAGCCAGCCTTCCCACTTCAGCCGAATTTATTCCATTTACTCTCCCTACATAAGGAAAGTAAATATCATATGTTCTCCCCACATCAAGAGAGTTTAAGATTAATTTATTACCCATGAATAAATTGATAGATTAATTTTTTTAGTTAAGGTTAATTATATTTTTAAAGTGTGTGATTAATTTTAGTTAAGGTTAATTATATTTTTAATTACATACTTTATATAAATTACTTAAGGTAAATAGGAGAGGTAAATAGGGGGTGTTAGTGATCAAAAAATCATATTTGGGAGGTGTTTGTGAGATGAGAGGTGTTAGTGAGAGAAAAGGAGGTTGTAAATAGTTTCACCCAAATGTAATCATGATATTAGTTTCATTGATCACATAATATTTTAAACCTAAATAAAAAATAAATATCTGAAGTTTTTGTAAGTGCATTCTATCAAGTTATAACTTATAATTTGATTATAGGTAAGGTAACCAATGGTCTTGTAACACAGTGCCAAGAACTAATCGAATGGTGAGATTTTTTTTTTCTATTTTTCCATTTCTGATATGATAAATTAGAAGCTCCTTAATTCTCGATTATGACACCACGAGTTTTAAAAAAATTCAAATATGCATTCGGAAAAGAAAATTTTAATTATTGAACTAATAATGAATTTATATATTTTTTATTATCACTTGAGATTAAATTTATTTGCGCATAAATTTAAAGAAAACAAAATTGTAGTGATGGGTTAAAGCATTGGGCCACTAAACATATGACCTCATTTTTTTTATCAGATCCGAATAGGATTTGGCCCAAGACACAAGCCATTTACAGCCTTATTTTTTAATTTTCTTTTTTTGGGGGTATATATATATGTTATAGGGTTAAAAGTTTTTTCTGTTCACTAAATTTAGTAACAATATTCTTTGGTATAGTGGAAATTAGTGATTGTGTGTTTGATCCTGTGGTAGTGATATTTTTTCCCTTTAAAACTCTATCATTTTTATTTTTACTAAATTATGTTTGACAAAGAAAATTTTAATTACTTTTTTTATACTTTTTCCAAATTCATTTCTATATGTTATTTATTTATTTATTTATTTTGCAAGATAGTTAACTGGCATATTTATATTACATGAAAGTAGAAAATGGTCCCGAAATAAAAAATTATTTATTATCTTTCTTAAATGAGGTATTCAATTAATTCCTTCTTTTTTTTGTACAAAGTCTTCACATTCTTTTGTTGCTATTGCGTTCAACAACTTTGGGCAGCATTTCTCCAGCACCCAGGACTTGATTTTGTTCTTCGCAATGTTTAGTACTCTCTTGTGCTGAACAAGCACTCAAGTCAAGCTAGAATTTATTTTTTTAATATTTTGTTGGCAAACAGTTTCACCCTATATTTAAAGTTCTAACATAGTATTTTGACAATTTTTATTACCGATTTTGCTTACTCCAGTATGTCACATGGTAAATACAAACCACAAAAACCATTAGAGCATAAAATTGGTTATATTCTATCGAAAATGAACAAAAATATAAAATAATATTATAAAAATATAAAATAATGTCATGCCAATTTTTATTTTTTTTTAAATATGGAAAATAAAATCAAGGTTTCATCATTTTTGTACGCGCTATGTTACATGTGTTAGGAGAAACGATAGCACTTCTACAATGCGGCAAATTTTATATAAGCAAAGGTCATAGGAAACCTCAAATAGTTATCATATAACTTCAAAACTTTCCTCTTCTTCTTTCCCTTTTTTTTTAACAAAAAATCTTTTAGTTTTATGCCCGGGCGACTTTTAAGGGTATAGTCAAATTAATAAAATATTATTTTTTTTTATTAAAATATAGTACTACTTTTAGAAGTTGTAAGTTACTTTAACAATAATATATTTTACTCGTAGTACAAAAAATTGGATATTTTGGGACAGTAAACAACGTAGCGGAGAATTTTTTTTTTAACTCAAGTCATCACTAAAGAGTTATTTTATACAATAATGCATTATGGTAAAAAATATCATTTTTACTTTTAACAGCGTACTTGCATTCGTGTATTTGTTTGTATCTAAAGATTTTGCTACTGAATGCGAGTTGTTAGAACATAATTAATCTATCCATGTCAAAACCATGAGTAAATATAAAGAGATAAATTGAAACGAAATATGTACCCGACTTGATTGATAACGATTGATCAATGCAACATGCAGAATAAAGTTTTATCGGGTTCGTCTTCCAATCCCTTTCCTCTTTGTTCTTAAGTTTTCTCTTGAGAGGATGAGAAAAATGAATTAGGAGAGATTGGGGACCATAACCCAAAGTATATATATGGCAGTTGGCGGCGGTTGCCAACTTTCACTATTTCTAATTCTGCCTCTCATAGAATTAAAAATTGCCCATAGGTATCTACACATTAATTCCATGACAAATATATACCCCGAAGCCTACTTAAAACCTTAATTTAGATCACTTGAATTTAGGCTTATGGATGATAACACACATTAATTATATACATATGTGGTCCCTAATTGTATTAATATAAAATTAATCCAACAATCTCCCACTGGACCATATATGTATCCTTCTGATAAATGTGTTTAACCACTACACCAATATGACCCTTGGGGGACGTAAGCAATAGCCTACGTCGCCTAAGAATAACCTAGGCGACGTAATAATATCACGTCGCCTAAGAATATCTTAGGCGACGTAGATATATCATACGTCGCCCTAGAATTTCTTAGGCGATGTAAGTATATCCTTCGTCGCCCTATAAAATCTTAGGCGACGTAGGTATATCATTTGTCGCTCTAGAATTTCTTAGGCGACTTACGTATATCCTTTGTCGCCCTATAAAATCTTAGGCGACGTAGATATATCCTTCGTCGCCCTATAATTTCTTAGGCGACGTATCATTTATACTTATGTTGCCTAAGATAAATCTTAGGCGACGTACGTATATCCTTCGTCGCTCTATAAAATCTTAGGCGACGTAGGTATATCCTTTGTCGCCCTATAATTTCTTAGGCGACTTACATATATCCTTTGTCGCCCTATAAAATCTTAGGCGACGTAGGTATATCATTCGTCGCCCTATAATTTCTTAGGCGACGTATCATTTATACTTATGTTGCCTAAGATAAATCTTAGGCGACGTACGTATAGTTTCTACGTCGCCTAAGAACATGTCATCTCTATTTTATAGGTTTTGAAGATGAAAAATCAATATTATTTTCCTCATTAAAGGCTTGTTTAATCTTTAGGTACTCTATCTTTTATTAATATTAATTTTTTACTAATTTTTGTGTTTATATAGATATTGTGTTTAATTATGCATTTTATTTAATTATGAAAATAAAGTTTGTAATGAATATTTTTAAAAATATCTTTTTCAACACCATTCATTTTTTCTTACGCCATTTTTACAGTTTCTCTTGCAAAGATAAACCGAAATAATGTCGAACACTCATCGTTTTACAGGTCCTCCATGTGTGGCTTACGCTTATAACCACAAGAGATGTCCTCTATCTTTATTGTTTTCGGGGTGAGGAACGTTGCATCTTTTTTGCAAAATGTCCCCGAAGATCAACATCTTGAGGCACTTAGTTCATATCTTCTTGAAGCCACGGCAATAATAGAGAATCCCATTAGAGGCTGTGCTACTCTCCTTACTTCTCTTGAACATAAGGTGGAAGAGTTACAAGCACGGGTGACGGCATTAGAGGCTAAATTATTGGGTTTTAGTCCAGAAAGTCTCAAGCCCAATCTCATTGGTGATCATCCTCCTGCAAATCTCAGAAAATACCCTCCTCAAATCTCTATCTTTCTCTTCATTATCTATCTTCATCCCCTATAAATCCCAGCCCCCTCATTAAAATTATGTCAAACACTCACCGTTTTGCAGGTCCTCCATGCGTGGCTTGCGCTTATAGCCACAAGAGATGTCCACTATCTTGTGAGTATGCCAAAATTTTTCGAAATGTGATTGATCGTCAGGATTATCACACAATCTTCACTGTTTTTGGGGTGAGGAACGTTGCATCATTTTTGCAAGATGTCCCCGAAGATCGGCGTCTTGAGACTCTCAATTTATATCTTCTTGAAGCCACGGCGAGAATCGAAAATCCAATTAGAGGTTGTACTACTCTCCTTGGTTCTCTTGAACAGAAGATGGAAGAGTTACAAGCACGAGTGATGGCATTAGAGGCTCGGTTAGAAATAAGCAGTAAAATTAGTATCTAATCAAATCCAATTAGAGGTATTTACTTTTTACCTTTTAGTATTTGATAGAAGTTCATTTAGCAGTAAAATTAGTATTTAATCAAATCATAACTCACTATATAAAAATAAGCAGTAAACACTATCCAGTTTTTTCTTTTAAGATAAAGCTACTTTGAGGTTTTATTGATAATAAGATGTAATTAAATTAAAATGATAAAAAGTAATTAATTATTTTGAGCAATTCCTATATCTCATGTTTATTGTTGTAAATTGATATTTTCGTATTTCTTTATCTTTTATGAAAAAAAAAATTATCACCCGAAAATTATTTTCTATAAAAAAAATGAAAAAGTAAAAAAATATTTTAACAAATAAATAATAAATGACTAAAATAAATAATTCTTTTATATAAATATAGAAAATAAAAAATAAATTTAATTTTAAAAGCTGAAAACTCTTAGGAGACATACCAATATATGCATGTCTCCTAAGATTTAAAAAAAAAATTGAAATTTTTGCAAAAAAAAAGAGAGGCAAAACTTTTTATCCAAAAAAAAGGAGGCAAAAAGTATTTCTCCCATTTCATTCAATCCTTGTAACCTAAAAGCATTTCTCCCATTCTCACTCTCTTCATCGCTTCCCGCCTCTCACCCCCCCCCCCACCGTCCCACCTCCGCCTCTCACGGTCTCACCTCAGTCTTTCCTCTCTTAGTCTCCCCGCCTCTCATCCACCGCCACCATCCTCCTCCCATCCTCCGCAGGTCACCATCCTCCAGGCTCCTCCTCCGCTTGAGGTAAGACCCATCGCCATATACATTCAGATTTTCTTCTCTCTCCATTAACTCTTAATAAAGCATAGCAACCACATAACACACGCAACACACAACACATGTTCTCCATTAACTCTTATTTTTCTCTATCTAGAATTGATTGAAGAACATATGTTCTTAATTTTTGGAGTGTGTAAATCTAGAGATAGACTTGATTTTTGTTAAGTTTCTTTGAAGATTTTTCTCTTATCTTGAGAGAGTATTTTAGGAGATTTTGATTAGTTATTTTGTTGAGTTTGATTCGGATTTTGGGGGTTTTGAAATAAGAGATTGCGGACTCTTTCTACTTAAGATTTGAGGCACTTGGTTGATAAATTTTTTACTGCCGTGTGTATATCTTGGTTTTGCTGTGTACCTATTCCATTGTGATAAAATATGTTATTGCTGCTGAGTGATTCGATTGTGATTATACTCGAAAATTAGTGTATCTTATATACTTGAATTTGAAACTAATTAGATCTGAAAATTCCTGAATATAACCTGTTTGTTTTAGGGTTGTTTTTATTAATTATTTCTATATATTAATTGGTGTAAAAATCTGTTTGTGTTAATTTCCTATTTTTAAGGAATGTCGGCAGCATTGTTTTTTTGCTCAGCTTTGTTAAAGTTTATTGCTAGTGGAGTATGCAAAGAAAAGTATGCAATATTTGTTAAAGCTTATTCATATTGTTAAAGTTTTGTTAAAGTTTACTTTGTCAAAGAAAAGTTTATTTTGTCAAAGAAAAGTACACGCAGTATGGTCATGCAATATTGCTAGTGGAGTATGCAACATCACTAATTTATTTAAAACACTAACATCTATATTATAAAACACCATCTTTGACTAAAATTTTCACCAAAAAGTATAAGAATCTTTAAAAAATTAAAAACAAATAGGTCCAATCCGGTATACTTTTAATTTTTTCAGCATGAAAATATATTGAACTTACATTTTAGTTGTTCACAATGTTATACTAGACTAGACAATGGACTCAAAATAGACTGATTCATTTTGTCGTTACGTGGTTGGATTATGATTAAAAGACTTTTTAAAAAATTTAAAATAAGTCGGTTCAATCTGGTATACTTTTAGTTTTTTCAGCATGAAGATAAATTGAACTTACGTTTCAGTTGTCGTCACACGTTAATTTTTTTTTATCCTATTATTAGATTTTTTTTATTTCACCGTGCCGGATGGTACGGGTATACCCTAGTATATTTTAAATTATACTTGCTACTAGTAAAAGTAAATAAATTATAGATAGGAATGTCACCCAGTACAGTTATTAGCGAAAGAGTAAATAAATTATAAATAGGAATTATAAACTATAGATAGGAATTATAAACTATAGTAGGAGCTTTATGTTTCTTTTGTAATATATATCAGGATGCCTCCGAAAGATTTTGCAGCAAAGAAGAAGTCCCGTGAAGAGGTGTGCGATGAGCTCCACCTCGCCCTGCAGCGGCATCAGCAGCCCTTGCAAGCGTCGTAATCCTCACAACACGCCGACGAACCATTGGGCTCGCAGCAAGAGTCACCGATCTTGCCGCTGGTTCTGCCCACCCCTTCCAATCATTCGTCGACCGGTAGCACGGGGACCACCAGCCTTGCCACACGCAGCATTCGCTGCACCTTTGCTACTACCAACCTGGCCACCGAATCAGGTAAAGTTCTTAATTAGCTTTTTAATTATACACTGTAATTATTTTAATTTTATATAATTTACCGATTAATTTATATACTTGTTGTAATATGTAGGTTCTGCGGGCAACTCCTCAAGTAATAAGAGGAGAGGAGTTGTAGTCGGGAAGAAGACGGCGGTGATCACTAAGGAAAAGGGCAGGACTCCGGTGAACTACGATGATTCGGTTAGGGGGCCGCCGAGTACAGTTCGCTCCCGATTCGTGACAGACCTATCGGCTTATATAAAAGATCGATGTCCGATGCTTCATCCCTCTTGGTATGACCTTCCTGAGACGGAGCGGACGTGGCTTTTGGAGTTCCTATCTGTAAGTTGCATTTTTTTAGCATAACTTTCTTTATTTTTGTTAAATTTGTTTCCATTACTAATGTTTCTTTCTGTTATTTTGGTTTGTAGGTGAGCTACGATATCGATTCCAGGCGTAGGGACCTCATCGTTTGGATAGACGAAAAGGCCGCCAACCGGTTCAGGGAATGGAAGTCGTATTGTCACACCGACTGGCATGAGAAAGGAGACGAGCCCATTCCTATTGAGTTTGTACATCGGCTTGCCGAGTGGGAGTGGTTATGTAACCACTTCAAGGACCCCAAATTTCAGGTATTTTGAATTGTTTAACTTAATTTAAATATAATTTAATATATTCAAATATTCTAATTTTTTGTATCTTATGTATCTTGCAGAAAAAAAGTGAGCAAATTAAGCAGGTTCGCGCCTCGTCGAACAAAAAGTCCCATAGCGGAGGGGCCAAGCCCTTTGTAGTTTGGGCTGAGGAGCACACGAAAAAAGGTGAGCAAGCTCCTCACTCGAAGACATACATAGATGTGTACAAGAAATTCATCCCCGAGGTCACGATAAGTTTCTTATTTATTAATTGTTTCTTTAATATAATTAGTTATGCTTATTTATTTATAAAATGCTATATGTGTTATATAAATTCATTACATTTATTGTTTTTTGTAGTTGAAGGTTCAACAGGCTAGTGATGAGGCAGTTGCCTCTTTGATGGCGAGTATGCCTCCGATAGAGGATACATCGGACGGTTCCTCGCCAGCCTCAGTCACAGCCCCGCCACTCCCGAGGCTTCATGTTGATGTTGAGATCGACATCATGGAGAAGGTGGTTGGTCCTTCGAGAGGGACTAGGGTTTCTGGCTTAGGCAGTGGCTTCGCCAAGCAACCGAGGAGGAGGGGTCCATCACAATTGGAGGAGCCTAGAAATGAAGTCGTTGAGGAAGAGTTGGCCCAACTTAGGGCAAAAACAAAGATTTTAGAGGAGCGACTTCAACAGCAAGATCGCGAGCGCGAAAGGGAATGCCAGAAGCGAGAAAGGGAGTGTGAAATGGAGCGCCAGGAGCGCGAAAGAGAGCGCCAGGAGCGAGAAAAGGAGCGGTTGGCATGGGAGGCTAGAATACAGACGCAATTTGAAGAAATGGTGAGGCATATGCATATGGGAGCTCCACCATCCGATGGCTCCAATAACTCTGCTCCTTAGTTTAATGTTTAATATTGTTGAACATTTTAATATATGTGAAATTTTTAAAACAGTTATATATATATATATGACATTTTATATTTTATACCTTTTGAACATTTATTTTTTGTGTGATTGAATAATTAACTGTTTGAATGAAAATATGAATGATTGGGGCAGGTTGTATTGGTTGCCAACACAGATTATTTGTATAGATGTGCAGGTGTGGGCTGCATAGAATGAAAGCAATTCTCAGTTAATTTTTTTCACAATTAGGCGACGTAGAAATAATTGTACGTCCCTTAAGTTACTACTTGGGCGACGTATATAAATGCCTGTGTCCCCTAGGATAATACTTGCGCGACATACGTAGTTAATTAAGTCCCCTTAGTTTCTTCTTGGGCGACGCATACATTTACGTATGTCCCCTAAGACACTTACTTGAGCGACGTAGGTATTTACCTACGTCCCCTCAGACACTTACTTGGGCGACGTATACATTTACTTAGGTCGCCATACGTGCTTACTTGGGCGACGTAGTTATTTACTTAGGTCGCCTAAGGTTCTTACTTGGGCGACGTAGGTATTTACCTACGTCCCCTAAGGTACTTACTTGAGCGACGTAAGTATTTAACTACGTCCCCTAAGATCTTACTTGGGCGACGTAGGTATTTGACTACGTCCTCTAAGGTATTTTAATTGAGCGACATATACGTTTACCTACGTCGCCTAAGGTATTTCTTAGGCGACGTAGTTATTTTACTACGTCGCCCATTATCTTAGGCGACACAGTTTAAGCGAAGTATCTTAGGCGACGTAGTCTACGTCGCCTAAGAAGTGGGCGACGTATTTGTCTAATTGGGCGACATACAGAGTACGTCGCCTAAGTGACCTTTAGAGGTTGTGAACCTTAGTGAGCTCCAAAATTTATTATCATGATCTAAGGGTATCCGAACAATCTCGTCCATAAACTATACTGACATAGGATCAAAGCAGTCTTTGTTACATTAATCGTAACTCGACCTATCAATGGTCACGTACACCAACATAGCCAAATGACATAGATCAATCATGGTGCGTAGCATGGAAATTACATGTAATGTGATCTACACATGCCTATTTCCAACTGATCCTACTTTACTTGATTGAGATTAGTCCTTAAACTTTCCTCTTAATGTCATTACCATAATGGAAAGCAAACATTCAGAGTCAAAACCAAATCCTTTATTCGATCGAAAAATTACAGGTATACTTAAATAGAAGCAATTAAGCACAAACTCCTACTAAACTATCACACCATCAAGTAAACAATACCCTATGACCAAGTTGACCGTAATGGCCCCGGGTATCCAGCCTTCGGTGAGTAGATTTGTATTTTAGTGGAGTTGTCCTAATATGCTCTATTCATACTTGTCAACTCTGAACTTATCTTCTTAATAATAAGAAGACCTCGATGTCACAATAAAACTTTAGCGATTCTTTAATACCTTATGCAACCCTTGTGACAATCATAACCTTAATACATAATCAGAATACCAAATAATCTCAAACTAATCTGATTTTAAGATATGAGCATGTAATCTTTATGAATACTGTAAAATCTTTATTGCTGCCTTTATTAGTTCATTCCATAAAACATATACCAAACATCCCTTACTTCATACGCTAAAACCAAATGCTTTAATACTTAACCACGAATATTATTTCCAATAGCCAACGCTTATGGAAACTTTATAGTTAATTTGTGTTCTTTAACAACAGGAGTATCCCTTAGAGTTTAGTCTTGTATACCAGAAAATCTGACAAGATATTTTCCCGATATAACTCTTTCCAATAACTTGTATACCAGAAAATCTGACAAGATATTTTCCCGATATAACTCTTTCGCAATAACCAAACAATAACTTAAGACTTAAGTATTTTTGCAAAAGAGTACATTCCTGAGATATTTCAACTTAAAATTCTTTATATGAAATTTCTCAATTTCATATGATAAACCTATATCATAAACTAGTAGAACACTATCTACATAGTCCCCAGGAATGTCAATTTACTCCTACTGATCTTAGGGTATATACTATCATCTATCACATTAACCTCGAAACCGTATGAGGTGATAAATTGATGGAATCTGTAGTACCAATCACAAGCAACTTGCTTGGACACATAGATAGATTTCTTGATTTGCAAACTGTATATGTTGTATCTCCTTGATACTAAACTTTGCAGTTGCACTGTATATGTCATTTCTTCAATGTTCCCATTGAGAAATAACATCTTAATATACGCCTATGTATATGAGTTTTCTGGATGATATTTTGAATTGAGGTTATTGAGTTTGACTTTTCTGAAATTGTTAATCTTTATCGGGAAGCTTCTTTATTGTCTTGATAGTCTAGATTTTCTTGATTTTCTTAATTATCTCTTCACCAGTCAATCAGAATTAAAATTCTGATTACTATCAATAATATCTAACAGGAAAATTAATACTTTATCAAAGACAACATTATAAACCTTATACCATTCCCCCTAAACTCAATATCTTCAAGAATTTTCAAAATCTATAACGATGTTGGCAGAAATAAAAATAGAACTAAAATTGAATATCAATTCAACATGCCCACAATTATTATGCAGTTGTTATACACATAACATTTAATCCAATAATCAAGAATGGGGTCCCTCTCAAGATGCCTGGCACAACATTGATATTAATGGCTTTGGTCAAAAACATCAATTTGTAAGTGGCCATGTTCATGCAGTAATCAAATATATAAGTCAAATCCTGTCAAATAATAACCTTCCTTTGGGCCAGTTATTATTCACATGGAAAACCTAATAAGGATCTCACATTTATTACCGCAAGTATGCTCATTATTCGGCCAAATAATTCCCTTCCTTTGAGCCGGTCAGTATCCGCATGAATAATAAGCATACACATCTAATTATGTGAAAATAAATAAATCTAACAATAGAGGTTACTTTGGCAACATATTGTTTCGACTCATCGATTTTGAGATAACTGGACAATCCATACTTCGCTTTCCTTATATTCTGGATAATTCCAGAACTACTGTAATGATGAGAAGCGAAAAGTACAGAGCCTTTCTTTCCCGTTTTGATGCAAAACCGCAATTGGATTTAATGTTTCTATTAAACAAGTCTATCGGCATTCTCAATGCCAAGTTTATGTCTATATAATCAAGAACAATTAACATGTTCTCTTTTACATCCTTAAAATCGAATAGAAAATAACCAGTCTTTAAATTGATTAATTCTATTGCAACATTTCAAGATACCTAACACAACATCAATACCAAGCCTTTGGACAGTGATATTAATTGTAAGTGGTACTCTTGTTGTAATGATCAAATATTGACAATAAGTTATGTCAAATAACAAATCTATATTTGGATTGATTTATTATTCACATTAATTTACCTTGATAATTGTCACATATTTACCATCACAAGTGTGTATGAAATTTGGCCAAATATGAACCCCTCTTTGGATTAGTTAATATTCGCATAAATTAAACAAATACGAGCATCTAATTATTCTTTATTTACATAAGAGAAGTCACTTTGGTAACGTCTCTTGTAAATTTGCCTTAATAGAATATTTAGACAAGTAATAAAAAAATAACAGATGTCACATGTAATTAAATTATGATCACTTTGTCACTGCCGAAAACAGTGACAAACTGAAACTAGTCACAGTTAAAAACTGTGACAATTATGGATAAAATGGTCACTGCTATAAACAGTGACAACTTTGGCGCGGAAAAAAACTGTTCATCTGCTTCATCAAATTTTTGAAATTTTGCCCATATATATATATAACTCAACCAAAATTTGCAGAAAGAACTAAAAAAGGTTAATTATGGCAGATCATTATATATAAATAAATATATTAATGCATACATGATTGTTAAAATCCATGTATAAGCCTTTAACCATTAAGTAATCACATGATAAAAAAAAGAAAGAGGATACATGAATATATATATATATGCAAAGATCATGCAGTGATTTTAGTCACATCGGCCACACACATAAAGATCACAAGTATATATGCGTAGCTCAGGAGTTTATATATGTAAATCACATATTTATATACATGGCAATCCTTATATATATCCACTGCCATCCTTAAACATATATATATATTAAAATACATGCTTACTACATGTCATTAGATATATTTAATTGAAAGCAAAAAACAAAAAAGTGTTGCATCCACATATCAACCGAATCTAAATTGATGCAATTAATTGATTATGACCCACTGACAATTTTAACCATATGTGTGTATATTTCTGTAAACTTATATTAATGCTTGTCATTGCAATAAAACCCGTACGGCAGTAAATTGATGTGTATATATATTTTATTCAAAAATGCCGTGAACACATATCAATAAAATCCGTACGAAATGCAATTATACATATAATTATCATATACACATACGGATCAAGAAAATACTTAAGGAATTAATCATGGAACCTCCCTCTGATACCAATTGTTAGAACATAATTAATCTATCCATGTCAAAACCATGAGTAAATATAAAGAGATAAATTAAAACGAAATATGTACCCGACTTGATAGATAATGATTGATCAATACAACATGCAGAATAAAGTTTTATCGGGTTCGTCTTCCAATCCCTTTCCTCTTTGTTCTTAAGTTTTCTCTTGAGAGGATGAGAAAAATGAATTAGGAGAAATTGGGGATCATAACCCAAAGTATATATATGGCGGTTGGCGGCGGTTGCCAACTTTCACTATTTCTAATTCTGCCCCTCATAGAATTAGAAATTGCTCATAGGTATTTACACATTAATTTCATGACAAATATATACCCCGAAACCTACTTAAAACCTTAATTTAGATCACTTGAATTTAAGCTTATAAATGATAACACACATTAATTATATACATGTGTGGTCCCTAATTGTACTAATATAAAATTAATCCAACGCGAGTTCCATTGATAAATATCAATGTTTTTCTTATTATAATTAATATAATATCATTTATGATGTTATATATAAGGTCAATATTATATTTTCACTTGGGAGAGCGACACTTATTTTAATTCAGAGAAAATTATATTGAGAAAATTATTTTGCTACTGGAATGAAATTGGACTCAGGAATGCTGATTTTCCATTAGGACTGCCCATGCCCAAGTCTTCACTACTTTTACTAATTAGCAAAATGAAATCATGATATCAGTTTCATTGACGACACAATAATTTAAACCTAAATAAAAATAAATATCTTAACTTTTTGTAAGTTTATTCTGTCAAGTAATAACTTATAATTTGATTATGGGTAAGGTAACTAACGGTCTTGTAACACAATACCAAGAATAAACCCAAGAGTGAGAAAGTTTTTTATTTTTATTTTTAATATAATAAATTAAAAGGTCCTTAATTTGGTTATGATACCAAAAAATTAGAAGAAATTCAAATACGCAGTCTGAAACTAAACAAGAAATTTTTAATTATTGAACTAATAATGAATTTATATTTTTTTTATTATCACTTAAGATTAGTTTATGTGCGCATAAATTTAAAGAAAATAAAATTGTAGTGATGGGTTAAAGCATTTGGCCACTAAACATATGACCGTATTTTTGGTCAGATCCGAAACACAAGCCTACAGTCTTTGACTCTTTGTAATTCTCCAAGTAAAAGGACAACAAAATCGGGATATTTCGAGAAAATATGGCTTGTTTAAAAAAAATTCCAAAAAGAATAAGAGAATAATATTATAAATTAAGGATTTATATTTGATCAAATTTTAAAATAAGTGCAAAGTTAAATTTGCAATATATTTGGGTGAGAAGATGAAAAATTAGTTGAGAGATGTCGTGAGATTAATTCTAATTTTTTGATTTCTTTCATAGAAAAATTTTATTTTTCACAAAACATAAAGAAGAATGAAGGATACATACTTACAAAAATGAGTATAAGATGGAGAACATCTTACCACATGCTTCAACTTATTTTCCACTTTCTCACTCAAATTAGTTGTTTTTTCTTTTATTTTCTATGTTGTTATTAATCGGAACCTTAAATAGTATTTTTTGTATGGAATCATGCAAAAATAAGTTTGCACTTCATGTTTTTTAAAATATTATTATAAATAAGTGTTTAATTGACAGTATTTTAAAATAATTTTAACAAATTATATATTCAAAACCTATTTATCAATAAAACGCACATAATATTTTTCTTAGAGTTATGTAAAGTTAAAATTTCACTCCTTATTTTCTAAAATATTACTATATATTTTTGCATTAAAAAAATATAAACACATTATACAAAACAAATTTGCGTTAAAAACATTATTGCAAAATTAAGTTTACACTCGGTGAAAGACTCAAAGCCCTTATTTTAAAACACAATTGATAAACAAACCCTTATTTTAAAATGATAATGATATTAGACCCTTATTTCTAAAAAATATTATTTATTATTGTTTTGTTTTTACAAAAAATATTGTTAGACAAGATCTTTTACCTCATTTCCATTAACCAAATTATCATGCATATTTTGAGGTGTGCTACACGTTCCAGAAGTTTCCATCATTTCTCCCAGCCTTTACTCAGTCACCTCTTTCTTCTTCCTATGTTTTTTATTTTTTGGGTTTTCTGGGTTTTCTGGGTTATTTCCTCTTTCATTCATTTTCAAATTTATACCAGTTATTATTATTATTATTATTATTATTATTATTATTATTATTATTATTATTATTATTGATGGTGTTAAAATCTAAAAATAGATAATTAACCAATCAATAAGTGAATATCGGTAAATAAAAAATAAATGCGGCGCAGTGATAAACACATGGCATTTTTTATTAAGGTAGGTTCCCCCGGTAGCGCTTATGCTAGTCTGGCAGTACGTCCTCCTTTCGTGTGTACTTGCTTTGTATTAGCTCAAATGCAATCAATTTGGATGATAATACAAGCTACCAATCTTTCTCTATAATTTCCTTAATTCTATTTATAAATATAGAATTAGGATTACAAATCTCTCTCTCTATAATTTCCTTAATTCTATTAAGTATAGAATTAGGATTACAAATATTTCAAGAAGATGAAATAATAAACTGTGTAGGAGAGAGAGTGTATAAGGGTTGTTGATATTTTTTTAGGGTATGAAAAGAGAGAGTATAAGATCCTCCTATTTTTTCTTAAATTGGCTTGTATTTATATTGCCAATGGCTTTTTATCTCTTGGATGAGATGGATGAATCTTCGGAGAGAAGGAAGATATATTTTTTGGTGTGTTTTGAATGAATGAATGAGGGGGTATTTATAGGTAAAATTTAGGATGGTAAAAGAGTAAATTTGATGAAAATGAGGGGTAAAAAGGTAATTTTATAAAGGTGAGTGGATGTAAGTGGAATTTGAGTGAAAGTTAATGGAGGTGAGTGAAATTTGAGTAGAGGTAAAAGTGAGATTTTACCGGACGTAAATGTGGGATTTTACCGGGGGTAAAATTATCGAATTACCTTTGTAGGCCAATGGTAAAAATCAGTATTTAACTCCATCAATTGCCAAATTTCAAGATGTAACGCCCCCACCTTAATATACAGGACATCGCCCGTAATTAAGACCTGGAGTGTTACTAACCCAGCTTAGATTGACTAAAATGGGTATATATGTAAATACATAGAGAAATTCAAATAGTAATATCATGCGTGTTAACAATATTTTCATAATCGTACTGATGATGATAGCACCGTACATAAACATGCATACATGCATACAGCCGTTACACAAAACCAATTAAATAAGTTCAAGCAATATATAACACTTCGGGCTAGCCGTGGCTTTCCAAGATAACATATACACAACAAATTGATGAATCCATATCAGAGCTCTCTATTTCGATCCCGAACCCGCCGTCTCATTAACATCACACGTCCCCTGTGTACCTGTAATAGTTAAAAAACGGGGTGAGCTCACAGCTCAGTAGGGGGGGTGAAGGGCATATATATTCAAATAACAAGTTTATAAACATATCTTTCAAACCACGTGTGATTCATTAATATCAACAAGAACTATGTTCATCAATTGACTACGCATGCACGTGCTAATGCGATTTACCTCCCGTGTCAACCGATTATCATACCGTAGAGAGCCTGAGCTGTAAGTATATTCCCATGCCACCGAGATGTCGAATCATTAAACTGATACCCTCGGATCAATTGTCCTGATCCCATATGAATATAGATAGCAATAGTCCCGAGATGTCGAATCATCAAGCTGATACCTAGGGATCAATTGTCACAATCCCATATGAATATAGATAGCAACAGTCCTGGGACCAATTATCCCGATCCCATATAAGCATTGATAACAACCAAACTATAGTGCCTTGCCAATTTGCCTAGGTTCCCGGACTCCACACCGGTGGCTTATAAGCGGCCAAACATTGCTCCCCCAGGAGTTTAAGGCTTTTCAACGCAAGGGCACCGGGCCCTGCCTATTTTTCCCATCTCGACAAGCATTATGAAATTAAATATTCACATCACCCTTGGTCATCCACGAGCAAGTACAATCATTTCCAAGAGATCAATCAACCAATCATATCCGATAAGACAATATCAAGATAAAAATAAGCTTTCATGAATTTCTATGACATGTAACCTCCGAACAGATATATATATATATAGATATAAATGAGCTCTCAGCATCATGATAAGAGATAAATGCCCATTCGGTAGGCCATAAGGGAATTCGAGCTTGCTGAAGAATCTTCAAGATTGCGGTTGACACAAAAATGATGCACAACATGCATACATGCTCTTTATGACAACTAAAAACAACACATGCCACTTAAACTTCATTCATCATGTATTCGTGTTCCTCAACGCGCACATAACCCATTTACAAATCCATTTAGATACAACCAAGTATGTCTATCCAAGGAACATCACTTACAAGTCTATATTACATAGATATCAAGTTCAAGCAGCATATCTTGTTCCATTTCATGCATCAAATATAAGGTAGATACTACATATGCCATATAAATTCTATCAAAATCATGTCCATGTCCTTTTGTGGATATAAAATCTTTTTTTTGTCAAATCAACACATACATACCCAGAGGACATCCATATGAATCAATAACATGTAATCATAGACCTTAGATGGCATATCTTGCTTAAATACGTGAATTCATACTCTAATTAACCATATATCATTGATACCAATAGGCAAAGTCATCATAATTAATATACATGTATAAATCATCCATTTCTAGCCAAATGAAATCATATTATCAAGTACACATAGCATCTATTGCCACAAACCTCACTTTTCAATCTTTATTAATCATAAAACATCATGTTATAAGCCATGCTTTAGATAACTACGACAAATGAAATGAAACCATGATGATATTCATGAAATAAGGCCAAAATTTCAAGTTTAAAAGCATATAAACCCCTACCTCGATTTATGAGTGAGAAAGAAGAAGGAAATTTGATGCTTTAAGCTTCCCAAAAGAGTCCTCAAGGTAGAAGATGATGAATAGCAAGCTAGGAGGTGTTTTGGATATTTTTCGATGTGTAATCCTTCGATCGGAAGTGAAAATAGGTAAGAGTCGCTCAAAAACACCTATATTTCTCTCTCTAGAACTCTCTAGAGTTTTGTGGAAGTGGCTGGTTCGAAAATGGGTGAAAAACACCTTAAAACGAGCTTCAACCGACTTTAAGTTGGTTGCTACAGTAACCGCACGTAGGTTTTTTGTGACGCCCTGAGTGATGAGTACTCCCTTGTGTGGAGGAATAGTAGCTCGAGCGATGAGTGCTCCCTTGTGTGGAGGAATGGTAGCTCGAGCGATGAGTGCTCCCTTGTGTGGAGGAATGGTAGCTCAAAGGGGGCATCCCACACCGGAAGTTGGGGGATCCTTGGAGACCCATATAAGTAAGAAATTGTTGCTAATTAAGTACGAGGCCTTTTGGGAGGCTCACTGGCTTCGGATCCCATGAGAACTCCGAAGTTAAGCGTGCTTGGGCCAGAGCAATCCCAGGATGGGTGACCCCCTGGGAAGCTGGTCGTGAGCTCCCAGAAATAAAGCCGTGAGGGTAGATGTCCTGGGGCTAAGGCCTGTCTAGGACGCTACCCAGAGCGGACAATATCGTACTGAGGTGGGACCGGGTCGTTACATTTTTGGTTCTGAAGCACTGTTTTTGTTTTGGCCATAACTTTTGACTCGGAACTCCGATTGAGGTGTTCTTTATATGCACGAAAAGGTAATTCAAAGGTCTACAACTTCCTAAGAGGAAGTTTTCCAAAATTATGGACTCATTTTTTCCAGAAATTCACCGAAGACAGCGCTCTACGAAAATGTTATTAAACGACCAGAATTTAGTGATGGGCCTACTTTGTGCCCTGTTTTGACCCACGAGGAGTGCGAATTAGCTTTCGGCCAAAACATGAAAGTTGTAGAATGATGCAAATACTAGACACCAGAGTGAACGAAATATTAATTAGGTAAGCAGTAAATAAATTATGATAGCTCAAAGATAGCTAAAATTAACGAATAGCGAAGAGCCAAAACTTCTTACTCACCAACCGAAATCGATTTGGACCTCCCGAATCACCTAACGATCACTCATATGAGAATAAATAAGTTAATACAATTCAATTTAAAAAAAATTAAAGTACAGTGTATTACACAAGAAGTGCAACTTTTCAGTTCAAGCTTTTTTCAAATTTGTTCATCTCGGGGTTCAAAACTTCGATACAAACGTTCTGGAACAAAAAAGGCAAAAATTTCGTGGGCTTATGTAGCTCAATATTATCAGGCGCATAACTTCTTGTTCAGAACTCTAAATTATACGATTCTAGAGTCTATTTTAGAGAACATTTCAAGAGTTACAACTTTTCAGTTCAACACTTCTTCAAATTCAGCCATTTCAGGGTTCGAAATTGTAATACAAATTTCTAGTAGCAAAAAATGCGAAAATTCATAAGCACTTCGCAGTGAATCCATTCCTACTCAGTTTAGTCGGCGCACTAGGCTCTAAAAAGCACGCTTACACTCCGGAAAGCCCTAAAAAAAACAGGCATACTTTAAACATTCAAGTGGAATATATATGGAACACTTGTTTAAAGTACAAAACCCTCGCTAGAGGTCGGTTTAGTAAGGACACTTACACTCCGAAAAGACCTGAGAAAAACAGGCATACTTTAAACATTCAAGTGGGATATCTACAGAACACTTGTTTAAAGTACAAAACCCTCGCTAAAGGTCGGTTTAGTAAGGACACTTACACTCCGAAAAGACCTGAGAAAAACAGGCATACTTTAAACATTCAAGTGGAATATCTACGGAACATTTGTTTAAAGTACAAAACTCTCGCTAGAGGTCGGTTTAGTAAGAACGCTTACACTCCGGAAAGACCTGAGAAAAACAGGCATACTTTAAACATTCGGGTGAAATGTCTACGGAACACTTGTTTAAAGTACAAAACCCTCGCTAGAGGTCGTTTTAGTAAGGATACGTACACACCGGAAAAAAAAAAAGGACCTAACACAGGCAAAAGACCTCTCGCAAGCATTGAATTGTTGACTTTGTTCACCTATGAAGGATTCGGGCCCAAGACATCTCGAACATCAGAGCTTAAAGCTACTGATAGCTCCCGGGTTAAAAGATATCCTCACTAATTAGCTCATCCGAGCTAAGAGATAAGGATAGGGGCAATTGATGGAGTTAAATACTGATTTTTACCATTGGCCTACAAAGGTAATTCAATAATTTTACCCCCGGTAAAATCCCACATTTACCTCCGGCAAAATCTCACTTTTACCTCCACTAAAATCCCACTCATCTCCACTCAAATTCCACTCACCTCCATTAACTTCCACTCAAATCCCACTTACATCCACTCGCCTTTATAAAATTACCTTTTTACCCCTCATCTTCATCAAATTTACTTTTTTACCATCCTAAATTTTACCTATAAATACCCCCTCATTCATTCATTCAAAACATACCAAAAAATATATCTTCCTTTTCTCCTACGTCCATCTATCTCATCCAAGAGATAAAAAGCCATTGACAATATAAATACAAGCCAATTTAAGAAGAAATAGGACGGTCATATACTCTTTTCATACCCTAAAAAATTACCAATAACCCTTATACACTCTCTCTCCTACACAGTTTATTATTTCATCTTCTTGAAATATTTGTAATCCTAATTCTATACTTATAAATAGAATTAAGGAAATTATAGAGAGAGATTTGTAATCCTAATTCTATATTTATAAATAGAATTAAGGTAATTATAGAGAGAGATTGGTAGCTTGTATTATCATCTAAATTGATTGCCTTTGAGCTAATACAAAGCAAGCACACACGAAAGGAGGACGTACTGCCGGACTAGCATAAGCGCTACCGGGGGAACCTACCTTAATAAAAAATGTCATGTGTTCATCACTGTGCCGCATTTATTTTTTATTTACCGATATTCACTTATTGATTGGTTAATTATCTATTTCTAGATTTTGACACCATCAATTTTTATTATTATTATTATTATTATTATTTCTATAGCTGTGTCACAAAATTAATAAATAACATAATGCATAAGTTAAAAGTGTCATATATGACATAAGTTCTTGTAGTAGAGTCAAACTCACAAACTTCGTGTTGTCTTCTTGTTGAATTATATATCATTTGATTATCATCGTTGTTAATGTGTACCCTCTATCTCGTCTTTTGATTTAAAATATTTTTATACTTCTAAACTAATTTCAAAGAAATGGAAGAGGAAGCTTTTAAGTCAGCGAACATACTTCAATTTTTGAGGTTTTCATAACCACTTGTGATATGTAATTTGCATGATGAATGTATATGCTCCACATTTAAACTACCCCAATATGTAAGGTATGAGGAAAAATTGGAGCAAACCGTGCTTTCAGCTTCTTTTTAAAGATAAAAAAAATAGTGAAAGTTAAATAATTTAGCATAATTAGAACTATCCCTACTATTTGTAACATTAAATAATTGAAATAAAGGTAGTAAATGATACATTTTGATTGATAATTTAAAATAGAAGTAGTAAATGATACGTTTTGATTGATGAATGGAATCATGATAAATCATTAGTTTATGGGTGAATTTGTTGCCATTGCTTTTAACAGCATTGAGCAGTATTTCTCAACCTTGGAACTTGTTGCGTTTCTAGAGGAGCTGGAGCAAATTGTGCTTCTAATGACCGATTTTGAGTATTTGTGCACGACTTGGACAACCACTAAAATTAATTAAATCTAAGCATTTTTTTCTTTGTTTTGTCGCCAAACAGTTTCACCCTATGTTTCACCTACTATTTTAGACCAATTTTTATTACTAATTTGATTTACTCCGATATCTCACATAGCAAATACCAACGACAAGACCATTACTAAAGAGTAAAATTGGTTTTATTCTATCGAAAATGAACAAAAATACAAAATAATCCAAAAAATTAAAAAAATTAGAAAATAAAAACAATGTTTCTTCATTTTTGTACGCATTATGTTGCATGTGTTAGGAGAAATGATAACACTTCTACAACGCAACAAACTTTATATAAGCAAAGCTCATACGAATCGTCAAATAGTCATCATATAAGGTGCATGACTCCAAAGAAAAATTCAATTAGTTAAATTGAATGATAGATAATATTTTCTCCTTGTTAATTTAATAGTTTTATTTTTCCTTTTGAGTGTTTAAAGTTGTCTTATTTCTTTTGAAATATAATGAATGAATTGCATCTCACAGTAAAAAAAATTAAAATAAAATACTTTTATTCTTACCATGGATTAAGTTGAAATAATGTTTAAATTCTTAAATAAATACCAAAGTCGAAGTACAATTATTATTCTACTATATACTCCTCTCTCCTCAAATGGATATACATATATATCTGATGTACAGATTATTTCCCATACGCACAAGTGCTTACGCACTTGTGGGTATTTCGGTGGGACCCAGCTAAAAATAAACGGAGGAAGGCAAGTGCATACAAAACAAAACGGAGCTTCAACAAAACAAAACCCCTCTCTCTCTCTCTCTCTCTCTTCACAAACACCGATTGGAACTCCCCCTCTCTCAACTGAACTCCGACTAAAACTCCTCTCTCTCTATCGGATCGGACTGAAACTCTGCTCCTTCAATCTTCTCTCTACCGACCTCCCCCCCTCTCTCTCTCTCTACCGAACCCTCACTTCATTAATTGACAAAAGGTATACTTCTTCTCTTTTTACTCTCAATCTGTTCTATAATTTCGATTTAGTTTTACTTCTTGAGTTTTTGAATACTTTATCTCGAATATTCAATTGGGATTTTAAAAAGCCTTTTAAAACCTTATAGTATTTAATTATGATTTTAAAAAGTCTTTTAAAACTTTGTGGCATTCAATTAGGATTAAAAATAGTCTTTTAAAATCTTATGTTATTCCAAACTCAATAAACTTTGAAAGATTTTATAAATTGATAGATTTTGATTGATTTGAGATTATTTTTATGAATAACAAATCTACCAACAAATCTTCTCTTTTCACATGGATTTCGTTTTCATTTTCTCCCAAGCCCTATGTATTGTTTCTTCTTGTGTTTATAATCTATTAAACCATTCCACTCCATTCTCTCTATCTAAAACTTCTTCTTTTTTCAAACATTATGTATTATTTCTTCTCCGTCTTTATAATCTATTTAAATCCCTCAACTTCATTCACTCTATCTAAAGCCTCTTTTTCTTTCTAAATACTGCTACTTTCAAAGTTTAATTATCCAATTAGTCATGTTCTTTTGAAACTATAAATATATCACTCCCTTCATTTTTTTCCCATTTTATGAATTTATTTTAGACATAAGATGAAAATTTAATGGAAAGGGAAAAAAAAAACTCTATCCGTTGGATTTTTAGACTCGATTCGAAAGTTTGCGGCAAATTTATAATTTGCTTATTACTTTAAAGTTGTAACCAAAATTCTTTTATTATTTATCCTTTGAAGTTTTTATTATAATTAAAAGAACCAATGAATTTATTAAAATCTATAGAAATATTAAAGAGCCCATTCCTTAAAATTTATTAGAGTCTATATGAATTTATTAAAATATGTTAGACTCCATATAAATTTAAAATAATCTATGGATTTAGAAGAATCCATAAATTTTAAAAAATTCATAAAAATCTTTTAAAATTTGAACTGAATATAGTTATTTACATAATGCATTTGTTCTATTTTTCATTTTATTTTTGGGAATAATTAAGAATTAGATACAAATTAATAATAAAAAAAATAGGGTGCCTGCTTTGAGTGTTTTTATCCAGTTGGGTTCTATACTTCTATGTTTTGTTTTCGACTTTCCTTCCTTAGTTACACAATGGGCTTTATTTTTTTTTTATTTTTTTTATGCTTTTTAGAATCACAGTGGGCTAAATGGTCATATTACAACTTCCCAACGGCAGTGGGGCCCATGAGGCGATGACATCATGGCCTACCGAGAGAAGGAAAGGGAGATTTGGGCAATTACTTATTTCCTTCCATTTCTTCAAATGGTCTTCATTCGAAGTATTAATGGTCTGTTTAATAATAACATGATAAAAGAAAATAAAAGTTGTTGAGTTTTATAAAAAAGTTTAAATATAAGTTGAAACATGTAGTGAAATATGTTTTTATTTAGTTTTTTTTTCAATGAAAATTTTTTATTTAGTGGTTAAGAGAGAAATTTTTTTCACAAAAATTACTAATGAATGAAGAATATCTACTCATAAAAATGTGTATGAGATGGAGCGCATCTCGTCATATGTCTTAACTTATTTTTTAACTTTTTACATAAATCAAGCGTTTTTCTTATTATTTTTCATGTTATTATAAAACGGTACTTAAATTGATGAATTTTTTCATCATATTTGGTGGATACAATCTCTATAACGAGCTAGTAGATCATTTCTACAAAAAATCAATGATAATTCAGACCAAAAGTGAGTGTAATAAAAATTTAATATACATGTTCATTTTCGTCTATTGGAATTTTATATAATCATCTCATCTATTTTTAAATTAAGTCTTTCGATGAACTTTTGTAGATATTTTTTACTCATTGTAGATATCATTTTTATAAAATATAATAAAAATATTTATCTGTTTAACTCTTTAAATAAATTCTATTACAAAAATAAAAAAAATAATAATAAAGATGACGCAAATCGAAGAAAGGGATACCCTTCCGTCATATCGAAAGCCTAGCTTAGCGGGAGAAGGAAAAAACACATGAACCTGCAGCTTGCAGCCAAAAACACATATACTAATGTGGGAGACCATACATACCATGTTAAACCAAAAACCATATACTAATGGAACACTCGAGTCGTTTAATTGCATAAATTATCTCATTATAAATTAATAAATTCTCAATTTTTTCATTTCAACAAAAAATAACTGTAATATGATTTTTTTCGCATGAACTTGTATGATAGTTATAAGTTATATAGTTTAAACTATATCTCTACATTTTCTTATTAAATATATTAGGTACTAGCTTAACTTTATAATTTTATATACTAATTTATTTTTGTAAGCAGACGCTTAAATTAAATAATTTGCAAATCAAGTAATTTTAAATTGTTTAATTTATAAATTAAAGGACAACCAAACGAACTTAAATTTATCATATTTGTTTCAAACTTCCCATTCTTTCTACTTTTCCCCTTTTTGTTTTTCTTTCATGTTAATGTATTATGTTTCTTTTATTGTTTCAAATTATATATAGTGAGCAAACTAGTTAATTAGTAAAACACAAATATTGAGGTACTTTTTATATATATTTTTTTTATTTATTGCTTCGTTCATACTCAGGGCATTTTTCATAGCACTTGTTTGCCATGTAAATACCCAAGATTTTATGGGTTGTTGATTGCATTAATTTTAGAAAGAATCATTCTTATGATACTTATTTTTCAATTTTATTTTAGAATCTAAAGGTAATTAGCAAAAATGACTCTTAAAATTTGACTCAAATCTCTCGCTTTTTCCTAAAGTTTAATTTTGGTTGAAACATCCTTAAAGTTTCAAATTTCAGTTGAATTATCTTTAAAGTTTCTAATTTCGGTTGAAATATCAAAAAATGTCCCTTAAAAGAGCTGCTGGTGACAATCACGCACATTTTGCATCTATCCTTTTAACAGGGCATCTAGTTTTGGATGAGTGAGAGAAAATTAGAAACTTTAGTGCTTTAGAGATAAGCGAGAGATTCAGATCAAACTTTAGGGGTCATTTTTGCTAATTACCCGAATTTTAAAAATGAGTAAAAGACATATTTGGCTCCTGAACTATTGACATGTTTTATTCAATCCCTACACTAATTTTAGTTTTAAAATGCCCCTTAAACTATTTAAAACTTTTCAATTCAGCCCTTCTGTCAATCCCCGTCCATAAACCTAACCGCGGGTTGTTTTCAAATACATTTTTCAGGTCTTGCAATTTCCTTCCAAATGAACAACCAATTTTGACGCCAAAATATATGTTTCAATTCAGCCCTTCCCTTACAAGAACAAAGCCAGAGCCACTACCACCATTTGTGTACAATTCACAAAACAACCAAAAACACAACAAACACTAATTAAAAATTAAAGTTGAGACTTGTGTAAACACAGTGAAATTGCCAGTTATATATATAGGAAGCTATCGACTTGTCTATATACCCGAGCATACACCTCCCAGAATTAAAAGGGTACATGTAGTCTATTTACAAGCAACTGTGGAAGACTGTGATTCTTAGAGTACCTCAGAATAAAAAAGATATATGTTACGTACGTAGAACATGAAGAAGTAGTCGGCGAAGCCTTGCACGTACTTTGCATGGGTGGACCCAAGATTTCTTCTATGAGGGGCTAAAACAACAACAAAAAAATAAATTTGAAAAGTAAAAATATTTCCTAAAGTACAAGCATATAGATAAAAAAGAGGTTCAATAGCATAAAAGAAATCTTTAGTTGGTAAATTATAAAAAGTATATAATAAAGTTGAGATCAACTAATCTTTAATGATTCAAATACATGATTAGACTAATCAACATTGATTTCTTCTTCTTCTCAAATTAAGACTGAAAAAATAGTTTTTCCCTTATTTATTTAGTGGTTTATGTTATTCCACAGTTTATATCCTAAAAATTAATATTGAAACAAATAATCATATTTTTGAAACAAATCACATTAACTAATTTTTTTTTTAAATATAGTGCTAATTTAACTTACATCAATATTCAGCCGTAATCTCTAACTTCATTAATCAAATCAAAAACACTACAGATAAAATAACATTTAAACTTTATCTCAAATTTGACCAAGTAAATGTTTCATAGTATTATTAATTCAATAGTCAATATTTAGAATAATAAAAAAGAAATAGCCTAACATATACAGTTATCACAAATTTAATTTAAATTAATATTTAGAAATTTTAAGATTTGCCTCAATCAAGTGAGTAGTGTCAAAAACCATCACAAAACACAAATCAATTTAATTATAAATTAATACAAGAAGCGAGAATAATATAAAAAATATATATAAAAATAACAAAGAGTAAAATAGCAATGTAATGCGCCCCATTTATTAGGGATGAATTAGCTGAGAAATAACTTTATATCTATATTCAAATTTTACATTTGTACTTGTCCAATTCGGGACCTTTAACATTTTTTCCTTGGATTTTTGAACTTTCAAGGTGGGCTGGGCTAACCGGGACACAGAGGGGGGGGGGGGGGGGGGGGGGGGGGGGGGGGGGGGAGGAGGGGAAGGAGTGGGCTAACTTAATTTGTTACTTATTTGTATACACGACGTATGTGTAGAATTTTATACTTCTAGAGTATATACTTTAAAGACCATTTAAAATTTAAAATTCACTTAAATTCTCCCCACACCCGTTCTTAAATCTATTTGCTCTTCCCTTCCCGCCTCTGCCAGCCCCTTCAGACCCCCCCTCCGTTTCACGTCCTTTCCTTTCTTCTCACTTCTTTCTTCTTCTATTTCTTGATCTTTCTTAGTAGTAGGTATATTTCTTAATATTATGTATGTTTTTTGATTAATTGCATAATATTAAATCTATTTCTTGATTAATTGTATAATATTAGATTTATTTTACATTAATTGAAGAATCATTACTGATTACTCAATATTAAGTATATTTCTTGAATAATTGATTAATTGTATAATATTAAGTGATTTAAGTCTAAAAATCTAATTTAAATAACCCTACATAGGAAGAGAATTAATTAATTTTTTTGTATTCTATTGAATACAGTGTTAATGAACAAATCATCCCTAAATAGGAAAAATGTGTAAATCCACTCTGTCAAAACCGATTTTAATATTTTTTTTGAAAGTAAAAATTAAAAGGTTTAATAAATGGGCGTGTAACTCAAAGGAGACCAAGGCTCTATTAAAAACCATTACAAGTCTAAAATTTAATCCCCTATTCTAAATTACTTAAATAAAAAGGATTGTGGACAAGTGCCAAGACATGTTATTTCTTGATATACATAGGGGCGGATCTAGAAATTTAGTCCAGTGGGAGCGAGATTAATAAACTTTTAGAAATTTCTGTATATACTAAAATAAGCCCAAAATTAAAGCATTATATTAAATTAAAGTACTTAACGTCTTAATCTCAATATTTAACAATTTAATAAGTCTAAAGATTAAAAAATAAAAAATAAATCTAAATATTCAAAATAAAATACTCCGTATGAAAGTAGTTTATGAAAGAAATTTAACCTAAAAAGCAATAATTGCTAAGATCTTAGTGAAAATTTCCGTACATTGAACTTAGTTTCAAACTCTAATAATAACTGTCACAAAACCCTCAAAATAAACTAAAGACGAAACTATATTTGACAAAAACCTTTGAAGTTGACTGAATTATAGATACATCCAAATCAACAATCTACAAATACATAACATCTTGCGCATAAGCCGCACAAGCCCCCCTCCTACAACAAGATTTTTCAAACATTTTCAAAATTACGTTGTTTGACCCTACACTAGTGCTTTTAATAGCACTCGGCCCCTTAAACATGCGACATCTGCAAAAAAAAAAAGGTCAATAGCTCAATGTTTGACAAAAAGGGTCCAAAATCCCCTCTGCGTGCCCTTGTGTGTGCATATATATATATATATATATGTGTGGTGTGTGTCTATGTATGTACACATATATGTTTGAATTACTTGGATAAAAATTAAGCTCTAAAACTCTTTCCTCTAAATTTTTAATGCCAGTTAGCCCATTGTAATTAACAGATGGACCACAATAATAAAGTGCAAAGTAATTAGAACCAATATATACATAAAGCATTTCCTATAAATACCAAGTTTAAGAATCATTATGTACGTATTGAAACTTTTGAGAGGGTAAATGGAACTTTTTTTTTCAACCAAACTTGATGGAAATGGTCTCCATGCATGATTGGTAGATTATCGCCATCGAATTTCATCAAAAAATTCAACCAAGAAGTGGATAAACTAAAAACTTGATATATTATTCGATGAAATTTGGTGGAGATCGATGATCCACTAATATTGGAGATCATCTACACCAAATTAATTTCATCAAAAAAAAAAACTCATATGTCAACTCCCTCAAAATTCTCAATATGTGCGAAATGATCCTTAATTAAACTTGTTCTTTACCAATTTTTTTTCAGATATAAATTAAATTATCATCACTGTAAATTTGGTCACTAAAATTATATTTTTCGTCACAAATAATATTAGTGACAACAAAATTTCAAGTTCGTGTGAGGAAAAGTTTGTCTTTTTTAAGTCCATATGCACAAGTGGACATGCAAACACTCAACACTCTGAGTATTTCCAATAGTCTTTTAAATATTTATTTTGTGTAATTTTATAATTAGTAAATTTATTTTATTTCTATCAATCTTTTAAATTGAAGTTTGTATAACATGTTGTGTAAAAACACTCTCATTTTACAATGCTACATCAGTTTCTCTCTATTTTTATTTAATAGTATGTCCCATGCGAGCAGGGCATGTTACAAATATTGATATATACATTTTGATCAATATATATATATATATATATACAGGGAGCATTTCAAGTAAGGACTTAACTTAAGGTCCTTATTTACGGATTTTGCCCTTTTGGCTCGCTTCCCGATATTTTTTGATGAATTTGGTGGGGATGTTCTTCATCGTGTGTAGCTATCTCCACCCACTTTCATCAAAAAATTCCACGGGAAGTGGGTTAATATAGGATTGATAAATTCTGGTCCAGAAAATGATATATATATGTCTAATATTTTTCCATCATGTAGTTAACCCACTATGAATGTGAAATTTGGTGGGATGTTTACACACGATGAAGACATATTTCATCAAAAAAATTCTATCGGTTTGATCCGTAATACCTTAAGTTAGGTCTTACTTGAAATGTCCTATATATATGTCATTATATGTATATATGTGCATATTAAAAATAAATATTTTTAACAACGAAAAAACGTCACTAAAGTTCAATCCGTATGGACTTGTACATATGATAAATTTTATATTTACATATAAAATTTATCCAATATACAAATATGTTCATTTCTAGTGTATTGTACTGTATGTAATGAAAATAAGCTAATAAGAAAAGCTAAGAACGATAAAAAATAGTAAAAGTTATTTAGGGAAAAAAGAAAAGAAAATGAATCAGGGAATTAAATTTTGAACATGACTACTTTATCAAATAAACCAAAAATATGAGAATTGGAATTATGTAATAACAAAAAGACTAATCTTCCTGTTTGATTACATCAAAGAAGGTTTTTGCTGGAGCATACAATCATAAATTTCTTACGGAGGTTGGGGGTGAGGCGTTCTTTTTTGTGCTTCTTCGCTCTAGAATCTAAAGTTACCAAAAACACATGCATATATATATATATTGGAAGAGAATATGAACGGTGCGAAAAGTTAGGAAAATGATAAGTTTTTAGAAACCTCTATCATCAATTAAGGTAGATAATGTTATAAGAATAAGCATTAATTACTATTAAGATGAGGGTGCTAATGTTGATTATACCAAAATGATTGGAAAATGGAAACCATTACTTTTAAATTTGGTTAAAAAATACATTAATTATAAAGATGTATGTAAATTAATTATGGGATACTAAAAGAAAAAGAGGGAGGGAAACAAAAAGAATGACTCAGTATTAACGTTATTATAAAATGAAGAAATTCGCTTGTTCCAAATTAACCTTATTAATGGTATTGATTATAAAATTAATTATATACTAATGAAAGTATTTTAATGCATTTATTACAGGATATGTGGCAGTCGCTCCTTAAAACCTTCTCACTCCTCCCATTTTATATATATACTATTAGAGTTTACACAATGATAAGTTAGCAAGAAGTTTTACACAACAATTATTATCTTAAAAAATTTCACATCCAAATTTTTTTACACATCATTTATATGAGGGTGATTTTATTTCTATCTACCAAATCTTACAGTTAATCCACATTGTTAAGTTAATCTGCATTACATATTAAGTTAATTTGCGAGCGTAGATGAACTGACAAAAAAATATTATGAATTTAATTTTATAAATATTATTTTAAATAATAATTTAATATGGAAATATCTACTAAATTAATAAATATAACCACTTTAAAAATTTAGATGGGTAAATTTTAATTAAAACGAAAGTTAATTAAAAGGAATTATATTTAGATTAGGAATGTTAATAAAAAAGGAATCTAAAGTTATACAATTATAATTTAATTAAAATTGGTGGATATATTAATCAATTTTAAAAAGGGTAATTTTGTGAAACTCCATTTAAAATTTTCATAATTTAAGGGTTGATTAACTGCAATATTTGGTGGATAGAAACAAATCACCCTTATGTAACAATATATTTAGATAACCATTAGAGATACTCATAGTTATGCAATAAACATAATTGAATCACTACTTTCACTTCATTTTCTTAATCTAATAGACATTGCCACACCTGCAATAGGAGTGCACTTGGATCATTTATTTCAAAATGAAAATTGTTAATAGTTAAAATAGTAGCACAATAGTAAGATGTTCATAATTTTAAGAATAAGCTACTCTAACGTCTTTTAAACTATTCATCAGTTTTCACTTTGACTGTTAAATTTTAAGGGTGTATTTGATTACCAAAGTTTTTCGTAGAAAAATTTGGCAAAAGATGAAAAATGTCTACTTTTCCATCTTTTGTTGGTGTTTGATTGCCTAATTTTCTAGTCAAATCTAATTCCACCTAGTTCCTTTGTACAATTGGATAATGTATATAAAATTAGGAACTTATTTTGTTACTAGGATATACTCGTGCAATCCGGCAAGGTAAAATAAAAAAAAAATCTGATAATAAGATAAAAAAAATAACATGTGACGAATTTAAATCGACAAAATCAGTCAATTTATTTTGAACCCATTGTCTAGTATAACGTTGTAAACAACTAAAATGTAAGCTTAATTATATAATATTAGGTGATTTAAGTCTAAAAATCTAATTTAAATAACCCTACATAGGAAGAGAATTAATTAATTAATTTTTGGTATTCTATTGAATACAGTGTTAATGAACAAATTAGCCCTAAATAGGAAAAATGTGTAAATCCACTCTGTCGAAACTGATTTTAATATTCTTTTTGAAAGTAAAAATTAAAAGGTTTAATAAATGGGCGTGTAAATCAAAGGAGACCAAGGCTCTATTAAAAACCATTACAAGTCTAAAATTTCATCCCGTATGCTAAATTACTTAAATAACAAGGATTGTGGACAAGTGCCGAGACATGGTATTTCTTAATTATTATATATAGGGGCGTATCTAGAAATTTAGTTTAGTAGGAGCGAGATTAATAAACTTCTAGAAATTTATTGTATATATTAAAATAAGCTCAAAATTAAAACATTATATTAAATTAAAATACGTAACGTCTTAATCTCAATATTTAACAATTTAATAAGTCTAAAGATTAAAAAATAAAAAATAAATCTAAATATTTAAAATAAAATACTCTGTATGAAAGTAGTTTATGAAAGAAATCTAACCTAAAAAGCAATAATTGCTAAGATCTGAGTGAAAATTTCTATACATAGAACCTAGTTTCAAACTCTAATAACAACAGCTATAAAATCCTCAAAATAAACTAAAGACGAAACTATATTTGACAAAAACCTTTGAAGTTGACTGAAATATAGATACATCCAAATCAACAATCTACAAATACATAACATCTTGCGCATAAGCCGCACAAGCCCCCCTCCTACAACAAGATTTTTCAAACATTTTCAAATTACGTTGTTTGACCCTACACTGGTGCTTTTAATGGCACTCGGCCCCTTAAACATGCGACATCTGCAAAAAAAAAAAAAAAGGTCAATATCTCAATGTTTGACAAAAAGGGTCCAAAATCCCCTCTACGCGCCCTTGTGTGTGCATATATATATGTGTCTGTATGTACGCATATATGTTTGAATTACTTGGATAAAAATTAAGCTCATGTACGCATATATGTTTGAATTACTTGGATAAAAATTAAGCTCTAAAACTCTTTCCTCTAAGAATAAGCATTATTTACTATTAATATAAGGGTGCTAATGTTGATTATACTAAAATGATTGGAAGATCGAAAACGATTATTTTTAAATTTGGTTAAAAAATACATTAATTATTAAAGATGTATGTGAATTAATTATGGGATACAAAAGGAAAAAGTGGGAGGGAAACAAAAGGAATGAGTCAGTATTAACATTATTATAAAATGAAGAAATTCGCTTGTTCCAAATTAACCTTATTAATGGCATTAATTATAAAATTAATTATATACTAATGAAAGTATTTTAATTCATTTATTACAGGACACGTGGCAGTCGCTCCTTAAAACCTTCTCACTCCTCCCATTATATATATATACTATTAGATTTTACACAATGATAAGTTAGCAAGAAGTTTTACACAACTATTATTGTCTTAAAAAATTTCACATCCAAAAATTTTTACACATCATTTATATAACAATACATTTAGATAACCATTAGAGATACTCATAGTTATGCAATAAACATAATTGAATCACTGCTTTCACTTCATTCTTTTAAGACACTTCATTTTCTTAATCTAATAGGCATTGCCACACCTGCAATAGGATTGCACCTGGATCATTTATTTAAAAATGAAAATTGTTAATAGTTAAAATAGTAGCACAATAGTAAGATCTTCATAATTATAAGAATAAGCTACTCTAATGTCTCTTAAACTACTCGTCAGGTTTCACTTTGACTCTTAAATTTTAAGGGTGTATTTGATTACCAAAGTTTTTCCTAGAAAAATTTGGCAAAAGATGAAAAATGTCTACTTTTCCATCTTTTGTTGGTGTTTGATTGCCTAATTTTCTAGTCAAATCTAATTCCACCTAGTTCCTTTGTAAAATTGAATAATGTATATAAAATTAGGAACTTATTTTGTTACTATGGTATAAGCGTGCCATCCGGCACGTTGAAATAAAAAAAAATCTGATAATAAGATAAAAAAAAATTACATGCGAATTTAAATCGACAAAATCAGTCAATCTATTTTGAACCCATTGTCTAGTATAACGTTGTGAACAACTGAAATGTAAGTTCAATATATTTTCATGCTAAAAAACCTAAAAGCATACCGGAATGGACCGATTGAGATGACCAATAATGTAATAATGTACGAACACATAACGTACGTCCTAAAAATGACAGATTGAGATGACCAATAATGTACGAACACATAATGTACGTCTTTAAATGTTACATAATAATTTATTTTTATTTTTATTTTGCGTAATTATATAGTCATGATGGATCTTGTTTAATTGATCTTGATTAGTAGATTTTAAATATTAAATTTTTATTAAATTTTGAATTTTTTATTTTAAGTTATGGCATTTTTAATGTAAACAAAATTATTAGTATGTGACAGTTTGTTGTGTGTATATTATTGGTGTTAATGTTTTAACTTTGATGTGATATCTTGATGTGTGTATAAAACTCATCCAATGGTGTTGAACTAATGCACACCATAACATGAGTATTTTTAACCATTAGATTCTTATACTTTTTGAAAAAAAAATTAGTCAAAGATGGTGTTTTATAATATAGATAATTGAAAATGTGTAATAACTTCAAATTTAAAATATGAACTTTAATAAAAACTATATATTTGAAATTTACTCTTCAATACTTATAAATCAAGATCAATTGTGACTATAAGATTATTTATAGAAAAAATTTAAAAAAACAATAAAATTTTTTTGCTTAAATTGATATTTAACATGTATTTAAATCTTATTGGTTATTTCAAAATTTATATAAGACCTTATAAAAGTATCTTTTGAGCATATATTTTTTGGCATTTAAGATTTTTATAAAAGTGGGTTGACACGTATGATTTATAATTCAATTTTTACATTACAAAGTTTATCTCAAATACATTTTTAAATTTAACTAAATTAATTATTAACTTTATAAATATACGTTCTCTAACCAATTTCAACAATCAATGAAAACCACTTTTTGTTTTTAAATTGAAAGTTTACAAATATATATATATATATAAGAGCAGAATGGTAGATAATTTTTACCATAAGATATGATGAATACTTTTTTATTTAAAAATAATAATTCGTTAAATATTATTATATTAGATTATCGATCTATTGGAAAATATTATCTTAATTCTCTATTCGTCAAAATTATTTCATTCTGTTCTAATCTTTTGTTGAAAGTTACGTATCCTCAAGTCACTTTGGTTTCTGCAAACCACCTATACCAAGAAATCCTAGGCTAGTATAAGTCTCAAGTGTATGAGCAGTGAACAGCCAAGGTGTGATAATAGGTATGTGTCTGCTTAAGGAAATTAGAGTATGTACCCATAGGGTCAGCCGTAAGCAAGAGTGAAGTTTAGAATAAGTAATCAAAATGAGTAGATTATTTAGATCTTATTCTTCAGTTAGTTCGAGGTCAAATATGTCCTCAATCCCAGATATAGTTAATCAAGAAGAACAAAGTTTCGAAAATATAAGTCAAAGTTTTAGTGATTGGAATATCCCAAAAATCTCACTAATAGAAATTTATAAATCAACCTTCTTTGAAAATTTTAAATCAGATTATAATGTTAAAACTGTAGAAAAAGTCTACACAATTAATAAAAAACATGAAAATTGTAGTTTATTAACTCCAGAAATCATTAGTAAACAAAGATCTAATGGATATAATTTTATACATATAGGACTAATTCAAGTGGCAATAAACCCACTTATAGTTAAATCAATATTATTATGTCTTAGAGATGCTAGGTATTTAAACTATGTTCCAAGTATATTAGGTATAATGGAATCCAGTCTACATAACGGACCAGTCCATTTTAATTGTTTCCCAGACTTTACATTAAGTGTTAGTGATCCAAATTTACTAAAAGCCTTAACATTAAATATTAAGACTACTGGTGAAATCACCCAAATGTTAGAAGGATCTCAAGCAATTGCTTTAATATACAGAATATATTATAAAACTATGAGAACCAATTTAAATGTAAAAGCATTAAATAAATCACCAAAAGATAAAACAGTCTTAATTCAGAGTAGCACTAATAACGCCAATATACAAGTTCCAAAAACAATATTATGGAAAGATGTTAATCTCCCAAGTCAATGGATTCTACAAAATGAAATCCCTGAAAGGCCAATCTCAAGTAATTTTATGAATTTAGACAATATTCGACAATATAGAGATGGAACAATTAGGATAAGTTTTGATGAATCTAGGTTCAGAAAACCACCCCTAATTCTAGAAACATCTACAAGTTCATCTACAGATATACCTTCTAGGATCGACAACATATCTAGAAGAGATAGTGATTTAATAAGTAACATATCCCTTCCTGAGACAAAAATATCAGGTACCACAAATTTAGGACAAGTAACCCATCCAATATACAAAAATAAGGAAAAAGAAAAAGAATCAGTAAGTGATGAACAAGATATAGATGAGAATGAGTCGATATCACAAACTGATTTCCAAGCACCATTTCACCAATTTGGAGTAATAAATAAAAAAATTTAAAATTAATTTGGACACGTTAACCAATAACTTTAACTCTAAAGAAAATAAAAGGTTAAGACATGAATTTAAAGCAGAAAACCCTGAATCTGAAAGAGAAAAGATAATACATAAATGGAAAAAATGGATAAAGAAAGAGAAAATAAATATGGATTTCTTTTCATGGTACAAAAAGTATTATAATAAATGTAATGTAATAACCAAAACCCAATGGACCAAAGAAGATGATACAAAAATTACATCTAGTCAACTCCACTTGAAACTCTGAATATACAAGTAAAAAATACTTTAGTAAAAGCTTCTCCATTTAAAATACCTGAAACAGACAGTAAAATTGATGATAAAAAGATAATCGAACAAAATAATTATACTAATCAATATCTAGTTTCACTAGGAAAACAATTAGACAAAATTGAAGATAAAATTGAAACAAAAATTGAAGGAACTATAATTAAAAGAAAATCTGAAAAACCAATTTTACACTTACCTGAACAAAGAGAAGGTTTAGGTCTACCGAATAAAGACAGAGAATTAATAAGAAAAATAGATCAATTACTAAAACACGTATCCTTAACAAGTGGAACAAAAAATGTAACCACTTTAAAAAAGAATAATGAACAAAGTGATCAAAATAAATCTGATGATAAATCTGATGATGAATCCATTGTTCAAGAAATTGAGAATCAATTTAATAAATTGACATTTAACAGACCAAATCCCACTAGTAATACAAAAAATTGGTACTCTAGACCAACACCTCCAGATCTTCAATATGAAGAAAGAAATATAAGTAATCAATTTGCAGTATCATCCAATAAAATGTATGAATAGAATATTGATGGTCTAAATGAACAAGAATTAATCAACAAGCTAAGCCATATGTCTATGGTAGCCAATAGCTACTTAAATGCTTACCATGATCTAACTCAACCAGAAATAGTTGAACTCTTAGCATCAGGATTCACAGGAACCCTTAGGTCTTGGTGGGAAAAACATCTCACTGAAGATGCTCGAGAAGCAATAATTCATGCTGTACAGTTAAATGATGAAGGAAATCCCATCTATGATGAAGAAATCAATTATGGGCCTCCAGATGGTGTCAACACCTTAGTTTATACCATAATTAAACATTTCATAGGAACCCCCAGCAATATAACTGAGAGACTTCACGACCAACTTAGTAACCTTACTTGCCCAACTCTTAGTGATTTTAGATGGTATAAAGATGTATTCACCTCTAGAGTCATGATGAGAGATGACAGTAACAAACCATTTTGGAAAGAGAAATTTGTAAATGGTTTGCCCAGCCTATTTGCCCATAAAATTCGAGAAGAATTAAGTAAAAATTTAGGTTATATAGACTATGATAACCTAACTTATGGAGATATAATAAGTCAAATCCAAAAAACAGGTCTAAAAATGTGTATAGACTTTAAATTAAGTAAGCAAGCAGGTAAAGATAAAAATAAAGCTAAATATGAATTAGGAACATTCTGTGAGCAATATGGTTTACCCCCAGTTGCCCCTTCTAGGAGAAAAACCCACATTAAAAAAGACAAAAAATATAAGTCTCATAAAAAGAAAAGTAAGAAAAATAATTTAGAAGATTATTATAAAAAACCTTCATTTAATAAAAAGAAAAAATCAAATAAGAAATTTGACAAAAGTAAAATAATTTGTCATAATTGTGGAAAGAAAGGACATTACAAAAATGAATGTAGAATCAAAGACAAATTAAATCAATTAAATGTACCTGAAGAAGAAGTAGAACATATTCTTGAACTTATGAGGATTGAAAATCAATCTGAGGGTGAATCATTGGGATCTAGTTTACCTTCACAAAGCTCAGAAGAATCCACTACTTATTCTAGTCATTCTGATGAAGAACCACCAAAATTAGGTTGTAGTAACAATTGTACTAAAACCTGTTGTAACAAACAAATAAATGTATTAACAAAAGTCCAAGAAGAAAAGAATTTGTTAATAGACTTAATAAGTAAAATATCAGACCCACAATTAAAAACCCAATATATGAACCAATTAGAAAAATTGTTAACAACTGAATCTAAAGCACAAAAATTACTCAAAAATAAATAAAAACCCATTTTTAGTATTAATAAAACTTTAGAAAGGTTTAAAAATCCAATTAAAGAAGTAACACTTCCAGAGTTAAATTTAAAAGTTAATAATCTAAAGAAAGAAATTTCTAAATTAAAGAAAGAAATTCCTGAACTTAGACAATAAATGATTAATAAAATAGAAGAAATTAACAAGTCAAATTTAAAAATTAATAGCTCCTCTGAAGGAGATAGTGAAGAAGAATCAGTTAATGAAAATATTGAAAAGAAGAATCAGATAAAGAAGATCTTAATGTAGAAGTACAAAATCATTCTCTAAATAGATTAAAGGATATAACTATCCAAAAATGGCATATAAATGTCACTATAGTCATAAATAAAACATTTGTATTAAAACTACCAGCTCTTTTAGACACTGGGTCAGACTTAAGTTGTATCCAAGAAGGATTGGTTCCAACAATATATTATAAGAAAACAAGTGAAAGACTAAGTTCTGCCAATGGAAGTAAAATGGAAATGAAATACAAAATACCTAATGCACATATCTGCCAAGATGGAATGTGCTATAAAACATCTTTTGTTTTAATCAGAAACATGACAGATAAAGTAATTTTAAGGTTACCATTCATATATTTATTATATCCATTTAATACTTCAAGTAAAGGACTAGTAACTAAACATTTAGGACACAAAGTCACGTTTAATTTTACTACACAACCAAAAGAAAGAAACTTGAGAATGATAAAAGAATAATCGATCTCAAAAAGTTTAAACTTACTAAATAATAAATCAAATCATTTAAAACATCTAAAAGATGAAATTAAATACAAGAAAATTGAAGAACAATTACAAGATTCTAGACTACAAATTAAAATTAAAGAATTTAATGAAAAACTTGTCAAAGAAGTTTGTTCTGATTTACCTCATGCTTTTTGGCACCGAAAAAGGCATATTGTAAGGCTTCCCTATGCTAAGGAATTTAAAGAACATTTAATTCCTACTAAGGCTAAACCTATACAAATGAATCATGAACAAATGGAATTTTGTAAAAAAGAAATAAACGATTTGATTCAAAAAAGGATTATAAGAATGAGTAAATCTCCTTGGTCTTGCCCCGTTTTCTATGTTAACAAAAATGCTGAAATAGAAAGGGGATCCCCTAGACTTGTAATTAATTATAAGCCACTAAACAAAGTCTTAGAATGGATTAGTTACCCATTACCTAACAAGAAAGATTTAATTAATAGGTTAGACCAGGCTTTAAGTCTTCAGTAAATTCGACCTTAAGAGTGGTTTCTGGCAAATCCAAATCCATGAAGAAGATAGATATAAGACAGCCTTTACTACCCCTTTTGGCCATTATGAATGGAATGTTATGCCATTTGGCCTTAAAAATGCCCCTAGTGAATTCCAGAATATCATGAATGATATTCTGAACCCTTATAGTCATTTTTCCATAGTCTATATAGACGATGTGCTCATCTTTTCTAAGTCAATAGAAGAGCATTGGAAACACTTGAATTCATTCCTTAAAACTATCAAATTAAATGGTTTAGTCTTATCCCCTACCAAATGTTGTTTATTCCAAACCAAAATAAAATTCTTAGGACACAATATTCAATATAACCAAATTAGACCAATTGATAGAGCCATTCAATTTGCAGATAAATTTCCTGATGAAATCTTAGATAAAAATCAACTTTAGAGATTCTTAGGATCCTTAAATTACATCAGTGATTTCTATAAAGATCTACGTAAACAATGTAAGCCGTTATTTGAACGACTTCAAAATAATCCCCCTCCTTGGACTAAAATCCATACTTCCATAGTCCAAGACATCAAAAAACATGTTAAGACATTGCCCTGTCTTGGCATCTCAACTCCTTCTGCTTTCAAAATTGTTGAAACTGATGCCTCTGAAATTGGATTTGGAGGAATCCTCAAGCAGAAATTAAGTTCCACTTCTCTTGAACAAATTGTACGTTTTCACTCAGGTGCATGGGATAGTACACAAGTAAATTATTCTACTATCAAAAAAGAAATTTTGTCATTAGTACTTTGCATTAATAAATTCCAAAGTGATTTATTAAATAAAAGATTTTTGATAAGAATTGATTGTAAATCTGCTAAATATGTTTTAGAAAAAGATGTTGAAAACATTGCTTCCAAACAAATTTTTGCTAGATGTCAATCTTTACTAAGTATTTTTGATTTTGATATAGAATATATCAAAGGTAGTGAAAACTCTATACCAGATTTTCTCACAAGAGAATTTCTGTTAAAAGAAGGGAAATGAGCGTAACAAGCGACAGAGGCCGCGGAAGAGGGAGAGGGAATAAACCAGCCTCAGGGCCATGTATTCCCCCTTTTGATATCTGCGAATCATCATCTAGTAAACCCAGAGGAACTATGGTTCCTTTCCAAGTAAACCCAACTCCTGTCTCAGTAAATCAATACCAAGTTTTAGGCCAAATACCCCAGCCTAAACAATATAACCAAGCCTTAGCTAGTAAACCCAAATCCAATTATCCTTATGACATTGAGACTAAACCCATTCCAGTAAAACAAAGCCAACTAAGTTTGAGCCAAAATCCTAGCCCTTATATACCTAAATATACCCAAAAATTGTTCTATATTTAACCCCATATGATGGAACTCAGTAACCCAATCCAAATTTCCAACCATTTCTATCCTCCTGGATGGCATTTCACTCCAACCCATCCAAGTAAAACCCTCAAATATTACAACCGAATTTTAGTAACCACGGAATCCATTTTTGTTAAACCAATCTTTGACAGAAATGACCCATCTATTGTTATTTATCATTCTTTGTATATTAAGAAAATATTACTCATAGAAGAATGGGGAAAGCACCCAGCTGAATTAGTTCCTTTAGAAGGAACTGATGAATTTTATTCTTATCATGATTACATTGAAGCCTGGATGAAAATACTCTTATTTCAAAATAAGTCTTTCACCCATTCTTGGTTCGTACAATTTGACCACAATTTTCAATGGTCATTCCCTTGCTGGTTCATTAGATGGTGGGAAATGTTCGGTCTTAATATGGATATTCTTCCCATGCTTATTAGTGAACAAGTAAAATGATTTGAAAAAGTAAGCCCAGAAATTAGTAATACTTACATGCCAATTCTAACCCTTTTTGCTTCCAAATATAAAGTACCCTGGATAGTAAAATGGCAGTACCATTTAATAAAAAATCCAGTTAGTAAACAATGGGTGCAAAGCTCAAGAACCTCCCAAGCATTAGTTAAACACCATGCCCCATTCGACATATTAACTAGACAAATTTTTGTTAAATGGTGGGATAAATTTGAGCTAGCCCGAATAGTAAACCAAGTTCAGAAAGAATTCCCAGAACACCCTAAAATCACTAGTGTTCCTATTCCAATTCAAAGTAGTCTCACGGTTCCGCTTCCAAGTAAAGCCAAAACCCCTCAGCCCAAACTCAAACAAAAGATAGAGAGCCCAGTTGAACCCAAAATAAACCCCAAACCAAAAAGGTCAAGTCCTACTCCTTCAGTAAAATCCAATGAAACCTTAGACATTAATAAATGCTCAAGGGCCCAATTAAAATTACTACTGGCTCAATCTCTCAGTTCAGAGTTATCTAAAGCTGCAAGTGAATCTGATCCTGAGGAAGAGGAAGAGGTAATAAAGCCTGAACCATCAGACAACAGGACAATAACTGGTACAGAAAAAATAAAAAATTGGTATGATTCAACCTTATTTGAAAATGCTCAGAACCCTTATGATATATAGTGCTTTCACTCACTACTTGGACAATTTTGCCAAGAAAAGCTAGCACCTATATCTACATTGGATTCTCTTCTTTAAATAAAATACAATCATCTAATTATTTATAGGTGTTGTTGCAAAGTCGACAAAAGAAAAACAGGTGGGTCCTATTAATAGCACAAAGTTGCCAATTTGGCCCAAAAGTCAAAAAGAAGAAAAGAAAAAAGAGAGAATCTCCTCAATTAGAGATCTGTGTCTCCTCCGGACTTGAAGTATTAAATAGATATAATAAATATATGAATGGTAACCCTAAAATTACTTTATCTGTCATGTTTCTGATTAAAACAAAAGATGTTTTATAGCACACTCCATCTTGGCAGATATGTGCATTAGGTATTTTATATTTCATTTCCATTTTACTTCCATTGGCAGAACTTAGTCTTTCACTTGTTTTCTTATAATATATTGTTGGAACCAATCCTTCTTGGATACAACTTAAGTCTGTCCCAGTGTCTAAAAGAGCTGGTAGTTTTAATACAAATGTTTTATTTATGACTATAGTGACATTTATATGCCATTTTTGGATAGTTATATCCTTTAATCTATTTAGAGAATGATTTTGTACTTCTACATTAAGATCTTCTTTATCTGATTCTTCTTTTTCAATATTTTCATTAACTGATTCTTCTTCACTATCTCCTTCAGAGGAGCTATTAATTTTTAAATTTGACTTGTTAATTTCTTCTATTTTATTAATCATTTCTTGTCTAAGTTCAGGAATTTCTTTCTTTAATTTAGAAATTTCTTTCTTTAGATTATTAACTTTTAAATTTAACTCTGGAAGTGTTACTTCTTTAATTGGATTTTTAAACCTTTCTAAAGTTTTATTAATACTAAAAATGGGTTTTTATTTATTTTTGAGTAATTTTTGTGCTTTAGATTCAGTTGTTAACAATTTTTCTAATTGGTTCATATATTGGGTTTTTAATTGTGGGTCTAATATTTTACTTATTAAGTCTATTAACAAATTCTTTTCTTCTTGGACTTTTGTTAATACATTTATTTGTTTGTTACAACAGGTTTTAGTACAATTGTTACTACAACCTAATTTTGGTGGTTCTTCATCAGAATGACTAGAATAAGTAGTGGATTCTTCTGAGCTTTGTGAAGGTAAACTAGATCCCAATGATTCACCCTCAGATTGATTTTCAATCCTCATAAGTTCAAGAATATGTTCTACTTCTTCTTCAGGTACATTTAATTGATTTAATTTGTCTTTGATTCTACATTCATTTTTGTAATGTCCTTTCTTTCCACAATTATGACAAATTATTTTACTTTTGTCAAATTTCTTATTTGATTTTTTCTTTTTATTAAATGAAGGTTTTTTATAATAATCTTCTAAATTATTTTTCTTACTTTTCTTTTTATGAGACTTACATTTTTTGTCTTTTTTAATGTGGGTTTTTCTCCTAGAAGGGGCAACTGGGGGTAAACCATATTGCTCACAGAATGTTCCTAATTCATATTTAGCTTTATTTTTATCTTTACCTGCTTGCTTACTTAATTTAAAGTCTATACACATTTTTAGACCTGTTTTTTGGATTTGACTTATTATATCTCCATAAGTTAGGTTATCATAGTCTATATAACCTAAATTTTTACTTAATTCTTCTCAAATTTTATGGGCAAATAGGCTGGGCAAACCATTTACAAATTTCTCTTTTCAAAATGGTTTGTTACTGTCATCTCTCATCATGACTCTAGAGGTGAATACATCTTTATACCATCTAAAATCACTAAGAGTTGGGCAAGTAAGGTTACTAAGTTGGTCGTGAAGTCTCTCAGTTATATTGCTGGGGGTTCCTATGAAATGTTTAATTATGGTATAAACTAAGGTGTTGACACCATCTGGAGGCCCATAATTGATTTCTTCATCATAGATGGGATTTCCTTCATCATTTAACTGTACAGCATGAATTATTGCTTCTCGAGCATCTTCAGTGAGATGTTTTTCCCACCAAGACCTAAGGGTTCCTGTGAATCCTGATGCTAAGAGTTCAACTATTTCTGGTTGAGTTAGATCATGGTAAGCATTTAAGTAGCTATTGGCTACCATAGACATATGGCTTAGCTTGTTGATTAATTCTTGTTCATTTAGACCATCAATATTATATTCATACATTTTATTGGATGATACTGCAAATTGATTACTTATATTTCTTTCTTCATATTGAAGATCTGGAGGTGTTGGTCTAGAGTACCAATTTTTTGTATTACTAGTGGGATTTGGTCTGTTAAATGTCAATTTATTAAATTGATTCTCAATTTCTTGAACAATGGATTCATCATCAGATTCATCATCAGATTTATTTTGATCACTTTGTTCATTATTCTTTTTTAAAGTGGTTACATTTTTTGTTCCACTTGTTGAGGATACGTGTTTTAGCAATTGATCTATTTTTCTTATTAATTCTCTGTCTTTATTCGGTAGACCTAAACCTTCTCTTTGTTCAGGTAAGTGTAAAATTGGTTTTCAGATTTTCTTTTAATTATAGTTCCTTCAATTTTTGTTTCAATTTTGTCTAATTGTTTTCCTAGTGAAACTAGATATTGATTAGTATAATTATTTTGTTCGATTATCTTTTTATCATCAATTTTACTGTCTGTTTCAAGTATTTTAAATGGAGAAGCTTTTACTAAAGTATTTTTTACTTGTATATTCAGAGTTTCAAGTGGAGGATGACTAGATGTAATTTCTGTATCATCTTCTTTGGTCCATTGGGTTTTGGTTATTACATTACATTTATTATAATACTTTTTGTACCATGGAAAGAAATCCATATTTATTTTCTCTTTCTTTATCCATTTTTTCCATTTATGTATTATCTTTTCTCTTTCAGATTCAGGGTTTTCTGCTCTAAATTCATGTCTTAACCTTTTATTTTCTTTAGAGTTAAAGTTATTGGTTAACGTGTCCCAATTAATTTTAAATTTTTTATTTATTACTCTTAATTGGTGAAATGGTGCTTGGAAATCAGTTTGTGATATCGACTCATTCTCATCTATATCTTGTTCATCACTTACTGATTCTTTTTCTTTTTCCTTATTTTTGTATATTGGATGGGTTACTTGTCCTAAATTTGTGGTACCTGATATTTTTGTCTCAGGAAGGGATATGTTACTTATTAAATCACTATCTCTTCTAGATATGTTGTCGATCCAAGAAGGTATATTTGTAGATGAACTTGTAGATGTTTCTAGAATTAGGGGTGGTTTTCTAAACCTAGATTCATCAAAACTTATCCTAATTGTTCCATCTCTATATTGTCGAATATTGTCTAAATTCATAAAATTACTTGAGATTGGCCTTTCAGGGATTTCATTTTGTAGAATCCATTGACTTGGGAGATTAACATCTTTCCATAATATTGTTTTTGGAACTTATATATTGGCGTTATTAGTGCTACTCTGAATTAAGACTGTTTTATCTTTTGGTGATTTATTTAATGCTTTTACATTTAAATTGGTTCTCATAGTTTTATAATATATTCTGTATATTAAAGCAATTGCTTGAGATCCTTCTAACATTTGGGTGATTTCCCCAGCAGTTTTAATATTTAATGTTAAGGCTTTTAGTAAATTTGGATCACTAAGACTTAATGTAAAGTCTGGGAAACAATTAAAATGGACTGGTCCGTTATGTAGACTGGATTCCATTATACCTAATATACTTGGAACATAGTTTAAATACCTAGCATCTCTAAGACATAATAATATTGATGAATCCACTCCTTTAACTATAAGTGGGTTTATTGCCACTTGAATTAGTCCTATATGTATAAAATTATATCCATTAGATCTTTGTTTACTAATGATTTCTGGAGTTAATAAACTACAATTTTCATGTTCTTTATTAATTGTGTAGACTTTTTCTACAGTTTTAACATTATAATCTGATTTAAAATTTCCAAAGAAGGTTGATTTATAAATTTCTATTAGTGAGATTTTTGGGATATTCCAATCACTAAAACTTTGACTTATATTTTCGAAACTTTGTTCTTCTTGATTAACTATATCTGGGATTGAGGACATATTTGACCTTGAACTAACTGAAGAATAAGATCTAAATAATCTACTCATTTTGATTACTTATTCTAAACTTCACTCTTGCTTACGGCTAACCCTATGGGTACATACTCTAATTTCCTTAAGCAGACACATACCTATTATCACACCTTGGCTCTTCACTGCTCACACACTTGAGACTTACACTAGCCTAGGATTTCTTGGTATAGGTGGTTTACAGAAACCAAAGTGACTTGAGGATACGTAACTTTCAACAAAAGATTAGAACAGAATGAAATAATCTTGACGAATAGAGAATTAAGATAATATTTTCCAATCGATATAATAATTAATATAATAAATACATAATATTAATCTGATCGAGTCAAAAATGGGTAAATGTATAAAAGTGAAATGTTTAGATTTGTCCGCAAATAAAAGTACACTGCGTGTACCTTTATATCCACATGAAACTTCCAAACACAGAATTTCGGCCGCAGACATAGAATGTCGGCGGGCTCGGCCAAACATAGAATGTTAGCGGGCTCGGCCAAATATAGAAAGTCGGCTATAAGTCTTATACTAGAAATTAGGTAGAATGTCTTACTATACATTGATTTTTACTAAAATTCTAGTATATAATATTTTTTTGAATGAAAAGTCTATTTTTAATTGGTAATTAGTGTAAGAGGCCTATTTTGTTTTATATTTTAAATAAAAGTATTTGAATAAATCTAAATATCATTTAATTAATAAAAACATGTTATATATTACCTAAATTACACCCTCTTTATGAAATTTGCACAAAAATATAGATATTGCAGTGAAATATGGACTGCAATATGAACTTTGCACTAGAAATATGGACTGCAAAGTTCACATTGCAGTAAAATATGGACTGCAATATGAACTTTGCACCAAAAATATGGACTGCAAAGTTCATATTGCAGTGAAATATAGACTGTAAAGTTCATATTGTAATCCATATTTTAATGCATATTAGTATTTTTTAGTTTATTTTAAGGACTGTGATGTCATTTTATAATGAAAAAAAAGACACATGTCATATTATCAATAAAATAAAAAATAGGCCCTTTATTTACAAAAAAATTATTCATTGACTTTAGTGTGAAAATATTTCTCTAATAAGACCTTTTTTTTAATTGTCCATAACTTATAAGTCACATTGTTCCATTCGAAAACAAGATATTTTAGGTATGCACCAGAATTAGATCTAACAATTAACATTATACTTGACCTTTTCAAATACAAATTAAAAAAAGAAAGAAAAAAACTGCTATTAACATACATCAATTAATTCTATAACACTTTTTTAAAAAAATAAAGAATAATTATTTTATTCATACATACCACTTTTTTTTATATTTTTAATTAATAAATAAAATAGTAAACTCAAATTAATAATAATTAATAACTCTAAATTAATTAAACTCAAATTAATCATTAACTCCATTAATTAAAGGGTTATTTGGCTTTTGTCCCCTATTAATTGTGCCATAATTAGCTTTGGTATCCAAAATTTACCATATTGTAGCTTTAGCCCCCATTTTGGACGGTTTCCATCAAAAGTCCGTCAAACTAATTGTGAACTTAATTTTTACTTGAATGTCCTAAAATACCCTCATCTTTAACTAAGACAAGATTTTTTTTAACCATTTCAATGATGCCCCCTCTTCTCACTCTCTAATAAACGACCTTCTCTCTTCTTCCACTCTCTCATCAACACCATATATTGGACTGTTTCGTCTCTAATGTCTTGTTGCTAGAGATTCTTCATTAGGGAAAAAGCAAACTCTTCAATCAATGCTACAGAAACTCTTCAATCAATAATACATTAATTATGTACTTGACCAAAGATGTTCCAAGTAATATTTCCCAGAACATGGAGACTTGTGGGTACATTTTCATTGGCTTGGTGTTAAAGGTCCCTAGAGCAATGTGAGCTTGTTCGTGTATTGTCAACAATTCCTTCCCCAACTCTACCAATTTTCTTTGGATCTACATATATATATATATAATATATACATACTTATATATCAACAAAAGGGCCCTCTGTTTTGAGCTTTGACCCAATCGATGTTGGATTCCTCGTCGGCAATGAAAAAAGAAAACGAAAGCCTCCTTCGCTGGTGGGGCCTGCATCGATGGTAGAAGTCTCAGTGATGCCACCAGCGAAGAGTTCGAGGTGTCATGAAATTCTGGTGAGATTGAAGGTTATTTTAGAGAGAGAAATTTGATGTGTGTTATGTATATAATTACTTTTAATGAGAGAAAATGGGAGCCGTTGATGAATTTTTAGTAAGAAAAAAAACCCACAAATCATACACCAAATTCATCTAACATGAATTTCCGCAAAAAAAAATTGAACAAAAAAAGAGCAACAAAGTAGAGAGATAGGGAGAATATGGACTACACTTAACCCACAATGGCAGAGCTCCCAATATGTATATATAATACTTTGTCATATATATATACATTACATATATATATATATATATATATATATAATTTAAAAGAAGCAACAAAATATGTGGTGAAGTCCTACCATGGCGAAATTGATGGCGGAAAATGAAGGAAGAGGCGAAGAATATGTGGTGAATGATTTAATATTATATTATGCTCCTTCATTTTTATTTTATTTTATTTTATTTTATTGCTGTTTGATCTTCTTCATTAGGCTTTTCGTCGCGTCATCTTTTTTCTCCCTGCTTCATCTTCTTCATTAGGGCCTTTGGTTAAGTGATTTTACTCTAACCATATTATTAAGAAGGGTATTTTCTGGCATTTAAAGTAAAGTAATAGTCAACAAACGATTTGACTCTCATTTGGACGGAAACCGTCCAAAATGGGGGTCAAAGCTACAATGTGGTAAATTTTGGGTACCAAAGCTAGTTATGAGACAACTAACGGGTGCCAAAAACCAAATAAAGCTTAATTAAAAACTCAAATTATTGGGTTCGGGAATGGTAATTTAAGAAGGTTCACATACTACGAAATGTGACCGAATCAATTTTTAAACCTTAAATTTCTAAAAAATTTAAAAATTAATTAATTTTTCCTTTGCCATTATTTTCTTTAAAATGTTATGTTACTCTAAGGCACTAAATATACTCTTTTTATAAGAGTTTTATTTTCCTTTCCAAACAGTCTCACATTAACAAGACCAAGCTCGTCCTCTCATTCTCAATCGACTTTATTTCAGCCAATGACATATTCTTCCACGACTACTTGCTTCTTCTCCACCTAAATCAGTAGAAGTGCTAAAAAAGCTAGGTTATGAAACTCTACTTACTTCAACGTAACCGAATTTTCATTTATGTCTCTTGCTTGGTAATGGCCGAATCTTTGTAGATGCATTTGCTCAAAAAAGGGTATGAAACTCCACCACTTAACCATGAATGGAATATTCCTTTACTTCTTAAGTTAAATCATTTTCAAATTGTATTACAAATTATGAGTATTCATTCATCTTAATATAATACCATTGACCTTCTAATTTGGAAACCTAGCCATTCTGGTTTGTTTTTTGTGAAGTCTACATATCTTTGGCTTCAAATGAAAAATTATATTTCAAGGTCTCTACCCCTTCCTTGGAAACGATCATGGATTTTAAAATGTCCACCTAAAATTAAAGCTTTTTTATGGTTACTTATTAATCAAGGAAGCCCATGTAGCAACATTATTTTTTATCTTTATCACCAATAGATTACTCTTAAATATACTTTGTGCAGAGAATTGGATGATACCCTTTATTTCATTAAATCATGCAAAGCATTTTTCAATAATAGTCAGGTTAGTTGTATTAAACACTTTGATCCTATATCCATCCTGATTCACCAAACTAATTCTTTAGAACATCTTTTTTTTTTGCATGGCATTTATGGTAAGCTTGAATAGAGCAATCTTTCAAAATACACCTATAAATATTCACAAAATTAAACACCGAGCAAAGGTGCAATTCCTCATGTATAAAGAAAATAATACCACTAAACAACAACATGTAGTTCTATTCAGCACTCACAATATAACTTAGTGCCCATCGTCCTATACATGTATGTACAATATACCCTTAACATCGGTGGTTCCTTCAATGCTGACACTAGAATAGCTGGTATTGGTGCTCTACTAAGAGATAGACTAGGCAATTTTCATGGTGCAATAGTAAGAAATATTGGCTATAACAGTAGTATTATACCAAAATTATGGGCTATTCTGGAAGGGCTCAAACTTGTCTAGCAACTCAATATCTCTCACATTCACATATAACATGATTCTCTCGTTGTTATACAATTGATTTGCAGGAAGCACACTTCTAAAATTCAGCACGACACCATCCATCATCATATCCTTTGGAAGATTGAAGAACTTGAAGAAGTGCACCTCTCTTTTATTTATAGGGAAGCAAATGTAGTGGTAGATTGTCTAGCTTCTTTTTTTCTAAGAAAAATTGTTTAATGTATATGTTTTTTTGTACTCATCCCCCATCCTTTATAAAGGATGCTATGAATATGGATATATTAGGCACCAATAGGCCCCGAAAAGCTAGATCATTTTGTATTATGTCCATATTAAATAATAGCTTCTTTATTTCTTGTCAAAAAAAAAAATCCACTCGCTTTAACATAATCGAATCTTCCCTGTGTTGCTTAGTTAGTAATGGTCGAGTTTGTGCAGATGCACTTGCACCATATGAACCGAGCTAATGTTAAGTTTTTACCCCATGACCTTTTTTATATATAAATTACAAGAAACATAACCTTTGCCGTCGCATTACTTGAAACGCGTCGGGAAAGATCGTCTATACATACACGTTCTTACCACACACGTCAGTATAGCCATGTTATAATACATTTGTTCCAAGTACTTTTATTAGCGCAGTTATACGTGTCATTAATAGTCACATAAACTTTTGCCGGCGCATTTGTGTCAACGCACCATTATAAAGTGTAAAAAAAATGGCCCCACTTCCCCGCCCTTCTTCTTTTTTCTCAAAAATATTTATTTTAATTAAAAAAATAAGAAAATACTTTACCCATCGCTCTCTCTCCTTCTCATCTCACACAACGATGTCACGCTTTCTTATCTCACACAATGCCTTCGCTCTCTCTCATCTCGTCTCCGCCCCCTTGTCGACTCTACCGCCGTTGAACCACCCGCAGTCGTCCCCGACTTCATCTGACCTCCACAGCCACTCCCCCTTGTCATCTCCTCCACAGCCTTCTAATAAAATTTGAGACAAGAGTGAACTAGTAATAGTATTAATCCAAAACAAACAGAAGAAGAATAGTCTAATTGAGATGATGATGATGATGATGATGATGATGATCTCATATTAGGCGAGTCTGTAATAAATAAAAGTGATATGTAAATAATTAAAATATATGAGTCATTTTTTTTATTAAGATAAAATCAAGTGATTTAAGGTGTATATGACAACTCCCCTATAATATAAACCGAGGAATTAACCATTCATTGGCACTGTTTTTTAAAATTAAAGGGCTCTACAATCATCCGCCACGTACAAATACACCAGAATGACCCTTTTGTAATGGACTTAATCCGTTGGAAAAATTGTTTCTAACACATAAAATCCGTTACTAATTAGGCGTGAGAAACACTTTAGTAACAGATATATTTGTTACTAAAATTAACCAAAATCCGTTACAAAAAATAGATTCGTAATGGACTAAATACATTACTAATCCGTTACAATACTAATTTTAGTAACGGATTTAATCCGTTACAAATATTGAACAACCGTTACAATGTCACATAAAAGTACTTACAGCTTTGATGGTTTGTAACGGAATATAACTGTTACTACTTGGAAAACCGTTTCATATTTGTAACCGTTCATAACCATTACAGAGTGTCAATTAATTTTTATTTTAATTTTAATTTTAATTTTTTGTCCATTATCCCTGTATAAGAACAATACAATTTTTTGTAGCCGTAAATGCAACTAGTTTTAGCGCATATAATACAAATTTCCATATTATGATCTAATGGTATCATACAAAGCAATATTCATTCAAAAACCAACAAACTAATATTCATTCAAAAAACCAACCCAATATTCTTACAAAAATATATTCGTTCACTAATATAGGATACCAAAGATGTCCAACCATACATCAAACAAACTAGAACCAAAATATCTAAGTCAAAATATAAAATACCATCATGTCCAAAAGAAAATACTCAAAAGTGCACATAACAAATAAAAAAGTAAACTGGATATACTTTCAACCAAGGATCGAACCAAATTATATAACCCCAGTAACATAGGCAGAGAAAGTATCATTACCATCTTGAGGGAACCATAATGGAGCATCCGGTTCTAATACTTCATCAATATAGACTTTCTTCTCACCAATACCAACTTTCCTACCATGACAAATTCCAGCTGTTGCATCTGTCACGATGTACCCCTTGGCTAATTCTTTATTTTCTTTATCAATCAATATAACCGAAGGTTTGTCGGATGAATTAGGCCTTTCAATGGGACTCGAGGTGAAACATAACAAACCCCTTAGTACAATACCCATAGCACTTTCCAGCACCAAACTCAAGCTCTAAGTAACACATCAGCACTCTCAATTTCTTGATCTTCATTTCAAACACTTACGGGCAAAGATTCTCTAGTTTGTCTCAGACCAACTGATGCTGTAAATAGGAGACGTTGTAGCAACTCTCCCAATTCTAGCAAAGCAACAAATTAAACGAGTTCCCCTTATACCTCCTTAAATTATAGAATTAGTCACTTCCACCTCATAATCTAAGTCAATTTTCTCACTGATAAAGTTTTTTTTTCCCTAATAAATTGGGATTCACCTAGTCAGTTCTACAGAGAATTTTAACGAAGCTTCAAATTAAGTTACACTCATCAATCTCAGGAATTTTACTGAAGTTTTCTGTTATACCATTTTGTATAGGTCAGGTTCATGCTCCCACCTTAATCTGTATTTTTTTATACCTTTAAACGTTACTTTTTTTTCTCAAACTTGTCCCAAAATTCAAAGCAATATATTCAGACTCAGTTACAGACCATAAATCTGCCTTTTCATAAAATTGCTCTCCTTCAACATTCAAACCAACTCACGGCCTCTCAATGTTACATTAGCTATTATATAATGTTGCTGTCAAAGGAGAGTTGAACTTTAAATAGTAGTATCTATTGTGACTCACTACGTTTGAAATAAGTCAAAACATAAAATGATTAGCCAAAGAATTACGGGGAAATACGAGTCATTAACCCAAAATATACATTAGTTTATATATATACGTACATGTACGAGAAATATATAAATATTTATTATATATACATGCACATTGTATAGTTAGTCGACATAGAGAGAGAGAGAGAGAGAGAGAAAACTTCACGGAAAGATGATATACCTATATGCACCAAAGTCACGACACTTGCATTTCTCCCCAGTATCTCTATTTTCTCCCTCAAAGAAGCTTCCTAGAAACTCCATACAATAATTAAAAAAAGAAGATATTATACATATAAGTGGATAATAAGCTTAAGAAAAGAGAAGAACACTACAAAGAATCCACGAACCTTAAAGTCTGGAATTTGGGGATTTTGATATGGAGTGCCTGCAAGATGAGTGAGATCTGAGAGAGAGAAAATTAGGGCACGAGAGAATGCAATTTCAAACTCAATCCAAAATTATTCACAAATCTGAACCAAGTTACTCAAAGAATAGGGTTTCAAAATTACCTATGTTGCTTGAAGCTTGAAGTATGATAGTGAGGAAGGAGAACACCGGAAATGGTAGAGATGTATCGGCGGAGAAAGTGCTAACTGGTCATGAATGGCGAACTAGAGAAAAAAAGAGGAGGCGCATTGACAATAGGCAAAGAGAGAGAGATAGAGAGAGAGAGAAAGAGAGAGAGAGAGAGAGAGTCGACTACCAGCGGTGAGAGCTAGGGCTTTTGGAGGATGAACTCTGTGCTTGAGCGGGATGAATGAGAGAGAGTACGTAAGTGTGGAAAATTTTGGAGCTGAAAATTTTGGATTTTTTTTATTTTTAGTTATTCTTTTAATAAAAATGTAACGGGATGCTTGAAAAAATAAGCAGACTGAATCAGTAACGGATAAGTAACGGATTATCCATTACTAAAAAAATATTTGATCTTTTATTTATTAAAATAAGGGGGAAATAATATTAGCTTCCATCAATAACAGATAATTTTTCTTTGTAACGGACTAATTATGTTACACCTTTGTAACGGACTTTGAGCGTTACAAACGCAAAAATTTGTCTGTTATTAATCCCGCAGAATGGTGTAGTGAAACTGTTGTACTAGGCGGTGGTAGTGGGGGTTGATGCAGACCTTCTTCAGCTTGGTGCTGAGAATGAGAACAAAAAATACGATTTGTCCCCACACACCGCCCCCTTTCCCAAATAAGTGGCGTGGTCAGAAAATTTGTTTAATGTGGGTAAGCTCAAAATAGCACAATGTAATAGCAACTCTAAATCTATTTATATCAGTTAAAATGCATTTGGAATACAATTTTTGGGAGAGTTTGCCATGAAAATTGTGATTAGGTTACATAATTTTTAAATTCTTTTTTTTATAATTTAACCCCACAATTAATTAATTTTTAAAAAATATAAGTAATATCAATAATACACACTAACTCAAATTTATTCAAAACATGCCATACTCATGTACATAAATAACCAGACAACACAATACCAAAGGCGAGCCACCCCCTCAACTTTCTGATCTCTCACGTCATAAACTCACAACCCACGCACCCCCCCCCCCAGTCAGCTTTATGACGTCTTTCCCCTCGTCTCTCTGCTGACGAACGCACATAATATGAACCCCATCTCGTCAGCTTTATGATATCTCACTCTCTCTGGTCTTTCCCCTCGTAAATCTTTTGATCCCTCACGTCTCTCCACTGACGCGCCAAAGCGCCCGCACATAATATGAACCGTGCTTTCATCAAAATTTTAATCTTAAATTTCAACAAAATTTTAAAATTAATAAAAAATTTCTTTCTCATTACTTTTTTTTAATAAACTAATTTTTATATACGTGATTTTATTGTTTTACAAAAGTTATTATACTTATTAATAAATTTGTGCATTCTAAAAATTGAATAATTAATATGAATTGTGAAATAAAAATAAAAATAAAAATAATAAATAAATAAACAAACAAAAATATAGTATCAAGTATAAAATTCAATTAAGTATTATAAGAAATTATAAACTCAGTATAATGTAGAAAAATGTTGTAGATAAATGATAAAAATTTGTTGCACTAAATTCTTTTGGTATATAAGTGGCCAGACAAATTATTCATCTGAGACATAATTAAGGGAGTAATATATTTGTATTCATAATTATAAATAAATAAATAAGTTTTAGAATGCGTAAATTAATATAAATTTATAATGTTAAAAGTAATCAAGTAGAATTTAACATACATACCTTTGTGATGAAATTTGGAAGAAAATTCTAATTCACACAAAAAGATTTGCAATTAAATACGATATATTATATAATTTTTCTTATTAGGAAGTTTCTTATAATGTTATATAGAAGTCTTATACAAACCATCTAGTTCAACACAAAGTCTAACTTGTTTAATTATTTTAACCAAATAAAGTAGAGTTTAAATAGATTTAAAATACTGATATAAGTTTAACTTGTTTAATTAGTTTAACCAAAGAAAGTAAAGTTTATATTTATTTGGATTACTTATACTATAATATAAAAATATATGAAATTATATATATATTTTTAATGTAAATCTTAAAATCTTCAATTTAAAATCAAAAGTATATTTGTCTCTACAAAAAAAAAGAGAAAAACACTTAAGTTATTCGTACTTTTATATATAGTGTAGATGAAAAAAAAAATATTATATCTTTTAGAAAATTTTAAAAATAGTGTATCAAACACAAATTGATTTAAGAAAAAGTTTTAAAAGAACTCAACTTGAGACTAATATTTAAATTAAATATTTAAAAACTCCAACCAAACCAAATTTAAATATTCTCCTTTTGCAAGAGTTTTATTTTTCTATCCAAGTAGTCTCAAATTAAGATTTCTATTTGTTCTACAAAAATAATAAAATAAGATTTTCCTCATTGCTGCTCCGGTCATATATATAAACTTGACACGCAACCAATCAGAAATGCACCCATTCCATACGTTCCTGTCCATGTCACCAAACAGCTGAAGCTTTTGGTCTCTCTCTCAGTTCTTCGCAGTTTTCTCGACTCTCTGAGTTCTAGGCAGCCGCTTTCTCGTCTCTCTGAGTTCTAGGCAGCCGCTTTCTCATCTCTCTCTGAGTTCAACGCAGCAGCTCTCTCATCTCTCTCTCATACCCTAATAATATCATTCCAAGATCATTAATGTGACGTCCAATATATATTATTACTCTTTTAATATTAACTTTTAATTTCTCAGTTCATGATTTAATGCAATGTTAAGAAGCTTCGTCAAAAAGAAAAACCACAAGGTCCAAAATATCTATGGGGCTTTTGAAAAATTTGCTTATAAATGGGCTTTCTTTTCTTCGTCTTCTAAGCACCTCTCTCATCTCTCTCTATCTCTCTCAATACCCTTATAATATCATTCCAAGATCATTAGTGTGAGCTAGGGCCAATATATATTATTACTCTTTTAACATTAACTTTTAATTTCTCAGTTCGTGATTTAGTACTTCTGAAAGAGAGATATGGCGCATACACAGAATGGTGGTGGTGAAGACACTCTTGCAAAACCCTTTCAACTTCAAAATGATTGTATCAGGTTAGTTAGTGTAGATATTAGTTTTTCTCCATTTTCCAACACACACTCTCTCTATATATATATATTGGTGTCATATATATCTGAGCAATATCTCTCCGGCGACCATTTCCGCAATCCAGTTTCTTTGTATCTCTATATTACTATATATATATGCTGAGAATGAGTTGAAAAAAACACGTACAAACGTTAATAAATATATATACTCGGAACATGGCAGGTAAGTACCAAAGCTGTTATCCATATCACCAAAGCTTTTGAAATATATATATATATATAGACGGGTTTCCTTTTCTTCCTCTTATAATATCATTCCAAGATCATTTCTGTGAGGTCCAATATATATTACTACTCTTTTGATATTAACTTTTCTCAGTGATCACGATTTACTACTTCGGAGGGGTTTAGAGAAAGAGATGGCGGATATAGAGAATGGTGGCGGTGAAGACAATGTTGCAAAACCCTTTCAACTTCAAAATGATTGTATCAGGTTAGTTAGTGTATATATTAGTTTTTCTCCATTTTCCAACACACTCACGATCTCTCTATATATATAATATTGGTGTCATATATATATATATATATATCTGAGCAATATCTCTCCGGCGACCATTTCTGCAATCCAGTTTCTTTGTATCTCTATATTACTATATATATATATATATGTATGGGTGGGTGGGTGCTCTCCTGCGAAAATTGGTTTCCTGAAGTGCCTGCCGGAGAAATAGATTTCCGTCGGCCAGATGGTGATGATGCATAGGTCGGCTCTGTCATGAAGAAATATATATATATTATATATACATAGCACTTACATGAGATGCAGTATAACAGAGTAGCTAGCTAATACCACTGCCACTTCTTGCTCCACTCTAGAGGAGCCCAATCCCTAATGCACACGTTCTTCGACCTGATTTCAATTTAATTACTAAACTATTAATTGTTTTAATTTACCCACTCAATATACAGTTATTTTTATTTACCCATTAAACTGTTAATTGCTTGGATTTACCCACTAAATTATTCGGTTGTTTCATTTTACCCACTAAACTATTAATCATTTTGATTGACGATGCTCATCTATTTATTTGTTACACTTTACCCATTGATTTCGTCAAAATCTGTTTAAAAAAGTTAACAGAATTGGACATGCTCGGTTCACATTTAGAGTGCTCCAAGACCAATTTTTCCTCCCATGTGAAATAGCAAATGTCCAATTATGTTAACATTTAAGTTTATTTTAGTCATTTGTGATAAAATAACCCAAGTTGCTTTGTTTTGTTTCATTTTGGTGAAAATTATTAGAGGAAATGGGTGTTTTGTTGCCAAAAAACGATATACAATATAGTGCGTAAATCGAAACAAATGAATAGTTTAGTGGGTAAATTGAAACAACTTAATAGTTTAATGGATAAATTGAAACAATTAATAGTTAAGTGGGTAAATTGAAACAATTGAGTGGTTCAGTTGATGAATTGAAACAATTCATAGTTTAATAGGCAAATTGAAACAACTCAATTGTTTAGTGGCCACTAATATAATCTACTCTAAATAAAAGAAAAGAAAAATCCAATTGCAAATCAAGTGTACCAGCTTTTATGATTAATTTTTTTTGAAGCTTGTTTCGGCAGTATTAGGTAAAAAAACATGTATGCATTCATGTGCTCTGTAAAATGAATTTCTAGTTCAAGTACATAAGATTCTATGTGAAGGGAAATGCTTCCCTTTTTAAGACTTTGGTAGCAAATTAATTTGTCAAGGAGATTTCTAATTAAAGTCCAGTGGCTGTTATATAAGATTTGGAATCTCCCACTCCCTCTGTGCCTAATTTTGATTGCATTCTTTTCCTTTCATTAAATGTTTTTTCAAAAAAATAAAATGAAATTGGATCTTTAGAGTTTGCTCGATTGAACAGGAGTTTGGGGACTGTGTTACAGAGGTGTTATGGCATCCTCTTTTTATCGGAGATGAGGTTGGACCTAGAACAAACTGTCGGTTCGATTTTGGCTGGTTCATATGTGAAGATTATACTTGCACTATGCTATGATCTTTTTTCCTAAAAAGAAGGGTGGAAATTGTTGAAAATTGTTGGCTCAAATCATTGATTCCACATGAAAAAATTGTAGAACTCAACATGGGTGTATAAGTGGGGGAGATTCTCAACATAGTAACGAGACTTTTTAAGTTAAACCCTACACCTGTGTTCCAAAGGTGTTTATGTTGGGAACAATATCAATACTATGTGCGCGGACTGGCGGACCCAGTTGGTGTTCTAGGCCCAACCAAAGTGTCAGCGGGCACAACAAAAACATCATGCAAAGATGTTACGATATGCCTTGTTTGATTCAACATCTCATTAAAAAAAAAATTGTGTCAAATGTTTTCGCAAAAAATTCAGCGAATAATATTTTAGGAAAATAAGGACCTATTTTTTATTATTTTTCTAAAATAAGGACCTATTTATTAATTGGGTTTTAAAATGAAAGCCTTGATCAAAATTGTATTTTGCGCAAGAGTAAATAACTCAAATGACCACTAAATTTTTGATTTCATGCCACTTTGACCATCCAACTTTAAAACAAACCAGTTTGGTCATCCAACTTTGGAGTGAGTACCACTTTGATCATTTCGTCCAATTTGGCTGTTAAAATTGATGCATTTGCGTGGCACATGACTTTGTGTAAGGTTATTTTCATCATATTGCAATAAAATGACATTTTCCTCCGACAATTCTCGTCAAAATGAAACACACAAACTGTATAAAACATGGCATTCAACAAATAGCATAACTTTGATTATTTTATAAGCAAAATGATCAAAATACACTCAAATGAAGTCACGTGCCTTTTACATGGTTTCATTCCGTTCAATTTAATAATCAAATTGGAAGGAATGATCAAAGTGGTATTCACTTCAAAGTTGGATGGGCAAAGTGGTTTGTCTTAAAGTTTGATGGCACGCCAAAGTGGTTTTAGATCGAAAGTTTAGTGGTCATTTTGGTTGTTTCCTCTTTGTGCAAACTTAACTTTGCAATCTAAAAAATTTAATGCAAATTTGTTTTACATGATGTGTATATATTTTTAACAAGTATATTTTTATGTTTCACTCATAAAACTCTAAAACAATATGAACAAACCAAAATACCTAGTAATGTTTTTTAAATTAAGAAAGGCAAACGAAATTTTGCATACCCTCAAAAAAATTATCATGTGTATTTTATTATTAAATGAGTTTTAAATATGTAATTTGTTGAAATTATTCTAAAATACCGTCAATTAAACACTTAGTTATATTAATATGCTAAAAAACATATAGTGCAAATTTAATTTTGCACGAATTCATAAAAAATACAATTTAAAAATCTAATGCAAAGTTAACTTTGCACTCCTTTTGGAGTTTGGTCAAATATAGTCCCTTAATTTATAAAAATATTATTCCCTATTTTTTTTTATGTAGAAAGGATTTTTCAAACAAGCCTCATATTTTTTTTGTTCTCTTTTGTGGGGGCTACTTTTTCCATTTTTGGCTACCCAAACATTGAGGTCCATAATAATTGAAAATTAATTTATAGATGCGTATTTTGTTGTATATCTTATCCATAACCTAATGCCACACTGAGGATTTTCAACTGAGTAAACTATATTAGAACTTAACTAGTAAGTGATCAACACTATATTTTTCTAATTTTTGATACATCTAGTCAAGGATTGGCCTTAATCTATCATTGTTATTGAGATTTATATTCTATTGTGTTATTTAATCTCTCCTACTCTTCCATCCATGTATGTGGCTAGTTGCTGCAACTTGGTCATAGTTTGGCATATATTTGATTTGGCTCTGGCTAAGGCCAACGTGCTCATTGCACATGGCCTCCTTTGTAGCACTGAAGGCCACCCCACGAAAGATGAATAAACTGGTTTCAAAAGACTTATAATTTGCAACTTGTGTACTATACCATTTTATATTTTGAATTTCTTTTCTTTTGTTTGTTTCAAACTGATTTTGATTAATAATTGTTCTAATCAGTGAAGGGGAAACCCCTATGAGTATTGCTTTGCATGCTACAAACTTCGCCTTTATCGGATTACTGGTTGTGTTCATCCAAATGAAGTTCCCTGAATCTCCCACTGCTTTTGAGACTCACAACGTCAGCATGACTACTTCCTTGATATCAGTGTGCCTCTATGCATTTGTGGTAATTCTGAGGATGATGGTGAAGGCGCTCGCTCAAGACATTACCTGCTGTCAACTAATCTTCAACCACTCACTTGTCTTCTTTGGAATTCTAACTCCAACCTCCCTTTTATCGGTGTTTCTCCCCTACAACCCTTTTTGGCTCATATCTTTCATCTGTGCCCTCTTCTTAACAATACTGAGTCATTATCTTTTTCAAATCACAAAGGCTCGTGCTGTTATCAGTAAGTTGGCATATCTGCGCAACTTTGCCAATGGTGTAGAATCAATATTCACTCGTTCATATGTATGAGAGACAAGATATATATATATATATATATTGAAATTTTGACAGCATTTGTCCGTGTACCAAAACCAGCTATAAGCATAAATTAATTTTAGTAACTTGAACTACTAGTGTATATATATTTTTACTTCATATTGTAAATTGTGTATTGTATAGCCCCTTCCTATATTTTGAAAGATTGAGTTAAATATGGGTGTGTTCTTGAAATAATATTTTTTATTATTAAATTTATGTCTTATCTGCTATATTCGTCGGAAAATTTTGCTATGAATATGAAATGTATTGTGTACCTCTCCCTCCTATAAATGTTCATATTTATAAATAGAAATTAATGCCTTAGTATATTTCTATTCATAATAATCATAGATCATAATTCTGGTGCATGTATACGTAAAATATCTCTTTTTTATGGTCCCTAGCTACTTGTTGTTCCCAATTTTCCTTACACGTGCGTCACTATATTTGCGGACAAATCTAAACATTCACTTTTACTAACTTTTGACTCAGACTCAGACTCAGACTTTGAGACCCAGAAGTCCGTCGACTCCACCAACCCACAAAAGTAAACATTTGTGGAAAAAACATATATATATATATATATATATATATTATAAGTTTCACAGTAAGTTATGATATATATTTTATTTTTTAAAATTAATACATTTTTATGTTTTGAACGGTTGATTTATTAATATTTTAATTATTTTTATATGATATTAAAAAGATTAACCATTTAATTTGAGAATTTTTTCATAATTAACTAAAACTTATTATTTTGAAATTTCAAGTAATGTAAATTTATGTCATATAAAGTATTTACTATGGTATGCGCATGTATATCATAATCTCACTCATTCCCTTGCGAGAGAGATTATTCAAGAGTGATTTTATTGCTATCCGTGAGTTTTTGATGTTTATCCACCATTAATTTATACTAATCTTGATTCAAACTTCCTTATAAAAATTGAAAAATATATCCACTGATTAATAATTCTTTAAATATATTTACTTTTAAAACTAGTTTCTTAATTACAATATACTTCTTTAATAATCTAGTTTCTTAATTTGTAAAAAGGTTTATTGATGCTAGTCCTATAGATTAATTTATTCATAAAAAATATACAATACTACTAAACTGAGAATAATTAATTTGTATTTGTACACCATAATACTAACAAATAAGTTTACTAGTTCTTTTGTACACCAGAACTATTGGAGGTAACGAATATGGTTTCCTTCAACCTCAATCATTCACGAGTCATTGATGCTCCGGTCATATATATAAACTTGACACGCAGCCAATCCGAAATGCACCAATTCCATACGCTCCTGTCCATGTCACCAAACAGCTGAAGCTTTTGGTCTCTCTCTCTCTCAGTTCTACGCAGTTTTCTCGTCTCTCTGAGTTCTAGGCAGCCGCTTTCTCATCTCTCTCTGAGTTCAACGCAGCAGCTCTCTCATCTCTCTCTCACTACCCTAATAATATCATTCCAAGATCATTAATGTGACGCCCAATATATATTATTACTCTTTTAATATTAACTTTTAATTTCTCAGTTCATGATTTAATGCAATGTTAAGAAGCTTCGTCAAAAAAAAAAACCACAAGGTCCAAAATATCTATGGGGCTTTTGAAAAATTTGCTTATAAATGGGCTTTCTTTTCTTCGTCTTCTACGCACCTCTCTCATCTCTCTCAATACCCTTATAATATCATTCCAAGATCATTAGTGTGAGCTAGGGCCAATATATATTATTACTCTTTTAACATTAACTTTTAATTTCTTAGTTCGTGATTTAGTACTTCTGAAAGAGAGATATGGCGCATACACAGAATGCTGGTGGTGAAGACACTCTTGCAAAACCCTTTCAACTTCAAAATGATTGTATCAGGTTAGTTAGTGTATATATTAGTTTTTCTCCATTTTCCAACACACACTCTCTCTCTCTATATATATATATATTGGTGTCATATATATCTGAGCAATATCTCTCCGGCGACCATTTCCGCAATCCAGTTTCTTTGTATCTCTATATTACTATATATATATATGCGTGCGTGCGTGGGTGTGTATCTTCTCTCCTGCGAAAATTGGGTTTCCGGAAGTGGCTGCCGGAAAAATAGATTTCCGTCAGCGAGACGGTGATGATGCATAGGTCGGCTCTGTCATGAGGAAATATATATCTATACACGTAGCACTTACATGAGATGCACTATAACAGAGTAGCTAGCTAATACCACTGCCACTTCTTGCTCCACTCTAGAGGAGCCCATTCCCTAATGCACAAGCTAAGTGCTTCGACCCAATTTCAATTTAACCACCAAACTATTAATTCTTTTAATTTACCCACTCAACATACAGTTATTTTAATTTACCCATTAAACTGTTAATTGTTTCGATTTACCCACTAAATTATTCGGTTGTTTCATTTTACCCACTAAACTATTAATCATTTCGATTTACATGCTCATCTATTTATTTGTTTCACTTTACTCATTGATTTCATCAGAATATGTTTAAAAAAGTTAACATAATTGGACATTCATGGTTCACAAATAAAGTGCTCGTGGACCAATTTTTCCTCCGATGTGAATCCGCAAATGTCTAATTATGTTAACATTTAAGTTTATTTTGGTCATTTGTCATAAAATAGCCCAAGTTGCTCTATTTTATACATTGTGTGTTTCATTTGTCATCAAAGCAGTCCACCTTAGACTAACACCAATCCACCCCCGATTTCTCTGAATCTAACTCCACCATAGACTCCACCAAGTCCAGCTAGCTTCTCTGAGTCTAACTCCACCATAGGCTCTAACAATTCTCAACAATCTCCGCCTTGGATCAAACCAGTCCACCTTAGACTAACACTGGTCCACCCCTGGCTTCTCTGAGACTAACTCTTCCATAGGCTCCACCAAGTCCAGCTACTAGGACGCTTTTTATAGCGACTTATCATCTTAGGCTCTACCTAATTCTTCCTGACTCCATCGAGTACAGCTACTGGTACTGCTTCACAAGTACGTGGATCCACTATCGAGCTCTGATACTAATTGTTGTGCCCGCCTACACATGCGTAGGGCCCAAGGCACCAACTGGGCCTGTCGGTCCGCTCACATAGTAACGATATTGTCCCCAAGTTAAACACTTTGGAGCCACAGGTGTGGGGTTTTAACTTAAAATACCTTTTTACTATGTAGAGACTCTCTCCCATTTATATACCCATGTTGAGTTATACAATTTTTTCATGTGGAATCAATGGTTTGATCTAACCATTCTCAATATTATCTTTATTGACTTAGCTTATAGATGTGTATCTTGTTGTATATGTTATCCATAACCCAATGCCACACCGAGGATTTTTAACTTGTTAAACTATATCAACATTTTTTTGATTTTTGATACATCTAGTCAAGGGTTGGCCTAAATTTATCATTTTTATTGAGATTTATATTTTATTGTGTAATTTAACTTCTTTCGTTCTCTTCCATCCATGTATGTGGCTAGCTGCTGCAACTTGGTCATAGTTTGGCATATCTTTGATTTGGCCCTGGCTAAGGCCAACATGCTCATTGCACATGGCTTCCTTTGTACCATTGAAGGCCACTCCATGTGAGATGAATAAATTGGTTTCAAAAGACTTATAATTTGCAGCTTGTGTACTATATCATTTTACATTCTCAATTTATTTTCTTTTGTTTGTTTCGAACTGATTTTGATTAATTATTGTTCTAATTAGTGGAGAGGAAACCCCTTCGAGTATTGCCTTGCATGCTGCAAAATTCGCCTTCGATAGAGTACTGGTTGTGTTCATCCAAGTAAAGTACCCAGGATCTCCCACTGCTTATGAGACTCACAATGCCAGCATGATAATTTCTTTGATATCATTTTGCCTATATGCATTTGTGATAATTTTGAGGATGATAGTGAAGGCGCTGGCCCAAGACATTACCTGCTGTCAACTAATTTACAACCATGCTCTTGTCTTCTCTGGAATTCTCATTCCAGCCTCCCTTTTGTCGGTGTTTCTCCCCTACAGCCCTTTCTGGCTCATGTGTTTCATCTGTGCCCTCTTCTTAGCAATATTGGCTCATTATCTTTTCCAAATCACAAATTAAGGCTCGTGCTGTTATCAGTAATTGGCACATCTGCACAACTTTGCCAACGGTGTAGTAGCAATATTCACTCGTCCAAATGCATTTGCATCCATTTTTATAGCAAACTTCAGAGTATGAGAGACAAGATATATATATATATATTGAAATCTTGGCAGCATTTGTCCGAGTACCAAAACCAACTATAGGCATAAATTAATTTTATTAAATATATATATATATATTGAAATCTTGGCAGCATTTGTCCGAGTACCAAAACCAACTATAGGCATAAATTAATTTTATTAACTTGAACTACTAGTGTATATATATATATATATGTTTACTTCTTGTTGTAAATTGTGTATTATATAGCCCATTCCTATGTTTTGACAGATTTACGTTAAAAATGGGTGTGTTTTAGAAAAAAAAAATTATCAAATTTATGTCTTATCTGTTATATTTGTCGGAAAATTGTGCTATGAATATGAAATGTTTTGTGTACCTCTCCCTCCTATAAATGTTCATATTTATGAATAGAAATGTCTTAGTACATAAAAAGTTAGATTTTCGCTGTGATATTTTGTGCAAAAATCTGACGTAGCTGCAGTTTTTTTTAAGCATCCATATTGCTGCTAAAGATTTAGTTTGTACAAAATGATGCATTAGGGTGAAAAATAAAATCAATTTCTATTATTTTCTAACATAATTGCATTCATATATTTGTTTGCTTCTAAAAATTTTACTATTAAATATGACTTATAATATTTCTTTCAGTTGTAATTGATATTAATATAATATATATAGGGTCATACACGCAATGACTCTTACATTTACATTTTTTGAGGTGGGGGTGGGGTGGGGGGGGGGGGTATAGCAGTAAAAATTATCAAATTTTTTGAGGCGCTCCCCCTGAATCCATCCTCAATTAGAAGTCATTTCCGAAAACACGGCCTTTTCTTTTCCTTATAAGGGAGATATAATGTTTGTTTTATTGGGGAAACCATAGAAAGGGATTCCAAACTATGAGTATGTTTCTAGTACGGATCGAGCTTTTTTTCGACGCTTTTTTATCGGAAAAATATTGGGAATGTTTTTTACTACGAAAAAATATCGTAAAAATGCCTGGTTCGTGCGAATCGGTTCGCATAAACACTTATCATTACTATTGACAAAACAACAATAAATAAACATTTTAGTAAAGTGAGTGTAGTACTGATTTTGATGAAATATTTTAATAAAATAGCACATAATAATTTATTGATGAGTAGATAAAATTGTGTGTAATGAGGTGATCCTGATGGGTAGAATCCCTCTTTTAAATTGTTGAGAGATGACCAAAATTAATGCTTCAATTATCTAACTTTTTTCTTTCCATCAAGGTGAAAAGTTTAATTATGTTACAATTATATATGCCTTGAAACATATCTTACTTAATTTTTTCGTAGGCATAAAAGTTCACAATGAAGGCATCAGTTAAATGTATTTTATTCACTTCATATGGACCATACTTATAGGATATGTCAAATTCATTTTTTAATTAATTAGCTATTGAAAAATAAACAACAAGCATAATAATAATTTGATTTTAGATTCTAGCGGATTTGGCGCCTTTTTTTTGACCTTGGTGGGATCTTTTCCATTGGCGTTCTAGAACTCGCACAATTGCCAATAATATGAAACGTGCTTTCATTAAAATTTTAAAATTAATTAAATTTTTCTTTTCCCATTACTCATTTTTAATAAATAACAAAAAAAAATATTATATCTTTTAGAAAATTTAAAAAAATAATGTACCAAACAGAAATCAAATTGAAAAATAGTTTTAAAAAACTAAATTTTAAATTAAATATTCAAAAACTCCAACCAAACCGAACTTAAATATTCTCATTTTGTAAAAGTTTTATTTTTTTTTATCCAAATAGTCTCAAATTAAGATTTCTATTTGTTCTACGAATATAATAAAATAAAATAATTGTATTAACACTTCACATAATTACTCCGGCCCTTTAAAATTTCTGAAACACTTATTATATATTAAATATGTATATTTCCCTCATTGATGCCTCCGTTATATATATGTATTCCCCATCCTCTTCTACCTGTATTACTTATTCACTGAAACTCCGCAACCACGTTATTCTAATCCTTGTAAATTGGTTTGAAGTATTGTAAATTGGTTTGAAGTAAGATATAATAATAATAATAATAATAATAATAATAATAATAATAATAATAATAATAATAATAATAATAATAATAATAATAATAATATAACTTAAATTTATTATGCCTGCAATCACGTAAGGCAATTAATAGAGAGGTATTTAAACCAGTTTATGTGATGGTCCAGTTTATTTCAACTGCTTCCCTGATTATTCTGTTTCTCTAACTGATAAAAATCTATTAGATGTTTTAACCCTGAATATTCAAATGAATGGTTATGATTTAAAAGAATGTAGTGAACATTTAAATGTTACTTATAGAGTCCACTATAAAGTTATGAACACCCTTAGCCCTAATGCTAAACGTTATGATCCTAAGGGTAAAACTACTCTTATTGAAACTAATTTATTAAAATCTGATATAGCTATGCCTAGAACCATTAAATAGAATGAAATAGAATTACCTGAGCAATGGCTCCTTGAAGCTGCAGCTCCTCCCATCCCTATTGAAAATAAGAAAATTGAAGAAATTCTCCAGTTTGATGATGGAGACGTTATTGTCAGGTTTGATAATAATAAAACTGCTAGGTTATCAACCTCTTCTAAGAGACCCTCTTTGGCTTCTCATTCCGAAAGCCAAAGATTCTATACTCCAGCGCCTACTATTAGTTCTAGTGTCCCTATCCCTAGAACTATCCCTTATGAAGGAGTTTCTAGTACAAAAAATGATGATTTATAATTTGAGGGCGTTATTAATTCTCAACAAAATATTCCTCATGGTGTTTATTCTAAACCTTCAAAGAATGAACCTGATATTGTCTCAGAATTAGGCTTTGCCATGAAGCAAATTTTAACAATTACTAGAAATAAATTTTCTTATAAAAGAACCGATTGTAATACAGAGTTTATGCAAGAAAAATATTCTGATTTTAGAAAATGGTTTTTTGCTGAATTTTCAGAAGAACAAAAACTATTTTTTAAAGCTAAGTTCTATGAACATATTGATGAAAATGAGGAAGTCATTCCTTTTGTTACATGGTTTTATAGTAATTATGAGGGAGATTATCCTAATATTTGTACCATTGATAGTTTTTATAAAACTTGGAAAACAATTTCTGGAAATACGGTTCAATCGTTATATCCTCCTACTGAAGCCTTAAAAATAGAGGTGGGAGAAAATCAAATTCTTGAAACTAATGCTTTCACATCTAGTATCAGGTTAACCTCACCCCATATAGCTCCGGATGACCTTAATAAGGTTATTAAGCAGAATAATTATACTAATTTACATATACAAACCATGGCGAGTCAATTAACCCGCATTGAGGAAACGTTAGATAAGGTTCAAGCCTTAGAAGATAAGAAACAAATTTCTATAATAGAAAAACCTAAGGTAGAAACCTCTTATATTAAACCTGTTATTGAAATCACTGAAAGGTTTAAGACTACTGACAAAAATAAAGATATTGTTGATGCTCTTACTAATAAACTAGAAAAACTCCGTTTGTTTAATGGAAAACAGATTCTTCCTATTACCCAAACTGAGGATGTCTCTGAGTATGAGACTGAATTTTCAGATATTACTCAGTTTAAGAATGAGTTATTAGCCATGGAAGGTGATCTTAATAAGATAACTTTTGGCAAAACCCATATGGCTACCCAAATGGCTCCTACGAGGATTTATTACCAGCGTCCTACCTCGCAAGATATGATATTTGAAGAAGAGGCTATATTTAATCCTACAGTTAATTTTAGTGCTAAAACTATATATGAATGGTATATTGATGGAATGTCCGAATACCAAATATTAACTCAATTATATAGAATGACTATGTATGGTACTGCTTGTAAAGCCAGTGGTAGTAGCGACAAAAGTGTTGCTGAATTTATGATTGCAGGATTTTCTGGCCAATTAAGAGGATGGTGGGATAATGTTCTGACTGAAAGTCAGCGAAGTGAGATTAAAAATTCGGTAAAAATTGTGAATATAAATGTTGTTGTTAAAAACGAACAAGGTCAAGATATTACACAAGTTCAGCCCAAAGCTGAAGAAAATGCTGTTTATTCCCTTCTTACTGCTATTGTTCAACATTTTATTGGTCCTCATCCTAATATTTTAGACAGAAGTAAAGACTTATTAATAAATCTTAAATGTCCTACATTAACCCATTTTAGTTGGTATAAAGATGTATTTCTATCTAAAGTTATGATTAGAGAAGATGCTAATGCGGATTTCTGGAAAGAAAAATTCATAGCGGGTCTTCCTACCCTATTTGCTCAAAAGGTTAAAGACCGTATTTGTAAAAAACATGGTGGTACATCTATCCCTTATAAGGATTATACTTATGGCTATCTTATTAGTGAGTGTATTGCTGAAGGCCTATCTTTATGTAATGACATTAAGCTTAAAGCCCAACTTAAAGCACAAAATCTTACTGGTAAAAAAGAAATAGGTGAATTTTGTGATCAGTTTGCTTATGATATGAGTATTCCTTATTCCAGGACCAAGAAAACTACTGAAAGTTCTAATAGGACTAGAAAATACCATAAACGGCGTAAAAAGAGCCATAAAAAATCTCAAGAACCCTCTTCTTCTAGGACTCCTCAAAGGAAGTCTAGGCCTAATAAAAGGCCTAATATAAGTCAAATTATTTGCAGAAAATGTGGTAAAACCGGTCACTACGCTAATAATTGCTGGACTAAAAAGAAACTTAATGAAATTTCTGATGAATGCCTTAAAAGACAACTTATGGCGGTATTATTAAACCCTAGTGATAATGAAGAAGAAGAAGATAATGATATTGATGAAATTAATGAGATTAAATCCCCTGTGAGTGGTTCTTCTCCCAATAATTCTGAGTCCGATTCTGATTGTCAATGTAAGGCTCAAACTGACTATTATAAGGCTATTCTAGAAACCAATGGTTTAAGTATTAATGTTTTGACTAAGGAAAAGCAGTCTATTTTAGATCTTATAGATCAAGTTGAAGATAATAATGTTAAACGTAAACTTATAGAGCAATATTTGGCTACTTTTAAGACTGAAAAGAGTATCTTACCTAGTACAGAACCATATTCTTTACATAATATTCTTGAAAGCTTTTATAAAACTCCTGAAAAGGAAGTCACTGTTTCTGATTTAAAAACATAAATTAATAGTTTAAAAACTGAAATCAGAGATATTAAGTTTCGTCTTACTATTTTAGAAAAAACACCTAGTGTTAATAGCGAAAACTCTTCGAATGCAATTACTACTAATACTAGTGAAAATTTTCTTAACCTCATAGACAATATTACTATTCAAAAATGGTATATAAATGTCACTATTGTTATAGACAAAAACTTTATTCTTAAAGATATAGCTCTCCTTGATACTAGAGCTGATATGAATTGCATTAGAGAAGGATTAATCCCTACTAAGTATTTTGAAAAAACAACTGAGTCTATGACTAGTGCGGGAGGTAATAAGCTAAAAATAAATTTCAAATTATCTAATGCCTATGTTTGTAATGATGGCATGTGTATTAGAAGTACGTTTATTTTAATTAAAAACCTTTCCCAACGAGTTATTCTGGGAACCCCTTTTTTAAAACTTATTGAACCATTTTCTAAAAATGAACAAGGGGTTGTTACTCAATTTGATAATAGAGAAATTTTATTTAAATTCATCACTAAACCTCGTACTAAAGAGATTAATGAGGTTAAGGATAAACTTGTGTTTAAAGAAAAACATCTTGATTATTTACATGAAGATTTAAAAATTATGAATATTAATCTTCAACTTAATACCCATAAAAATAAATTGTCTATTAAAAATTTACAGGAACAAATCATTAGAGAAGTTTGTAGTGATATCCCTACGGCTTTCTGGAATAGAAAGAAACATATAGTTCCCCTTCCTTATGAAGAAAATTTTGATGAAAAGGATATTTCTACTAAAGCTAGACCTGCACAAATGAATTCTATTCTTTTAGAACATTGTAAAAATGAGATCTCGTCTCTTATAGAGAAAAAACTTATTAGAAAAAGCTATTCTCCCTGGAGTTGTACTGCCTTTTATGTTAATAAAGCTTCTGAAATCGAGCGTGGTGCTCCGAGATTAGTTATTAATTATAAACCTTTAAACAAAGTTCTAAAATGGATTAGATATCCTCTCCCTAATAAAAAGGATTTATTAGCCCGCCTACAAGCCGCTACCATTTTCTCTAAATTTGACTTAAAGCCTGATTATTGGCAGATCCAAATTGCTGAAGCTGACCGGTATAAAACTGCTTTCACTGTTCCGTTTGGACATTTTGAATGGAACGTTATGCCATTTGGGCTCAAAAATGCCCCCTCAGAATTTTAGAATATTATGAATGATATTTTTACTCCTTATAGTACTTTTTCTATTGTCTATATTGATGATATTCTTATCTTTTCTAATAATATTGATCAGCATATTAAACACATACAAATTTTTATTAAAATTATAAAGAATGCTGGTTTAGTTGTATCAGCTAAAAAGATGAGTATTTTCCAAACTAAAATAAGGTTTTTAGGTCACGAAATTACTAAGGGAAATATTATTCCTATTAATAGAGCCATTGAATTTGCAGAAAAAATTCCTGATGAAATTCGTGATAAAACTCAATTATAAAGATTTTTAGGATCTTTAAACTATATTAGGGATTATTATAAAAATTTAGTTACTGATTGCATTCCTTTATATGAAAGGCTAAAAAAAAACCCCCTTCCTTGGTCTGATAAACACACAACAGCTGTTAAAATTATTAAATCTAAGGTTAAACAACTTCCCTGTTTGGCACTTGTATCTCCTCATTCTTTCAAAATTGTTGAAACAGATGCTTCTGATATTGGTTATGGTGGTATTCTTAAACAAAAGTTTAAAGATTCTGATAAAGAAGTTTTATCTAGATTTACTTCAGGAAAGTGGAATGATGCCCAAAAAAATTACTCTACAATTAAAAAAGAAATTTTATCTGTTGTTGAATGTATTTCTGATTTCCAAGAAGATTTATTAAATCAGGAGTTCCTATTACGTATTGATTGCCAAGCAGCTAAAGATGTGCTTGAAAAAGATATTAAAAATAAATTTAACTATGATCGAGATGTAGAACAGATGTACATAAAACTTGAACTTTATTAAACTTGAAACAGATTTACAAAGAAGGAAAAGGGATTATAGGGAGAAAACACAACGGATAGAGAGAGAAAAGAAAAGGAAAAAGAAGACACCCTCTTCCTTTGGTGGCGTGTGTTGGATGGGGTGCAGGCGTATATCCAAAGGGACCATTTCTTTAATAAAGAAGTCAAAAATCACACCTTTAATAATTATTACTCCACTTGATTTTTTCCCTTGTCTTGTTTTGCAGGTGGGGTTGTTGAGTCCTCATATAGACTAGCAAGCCATCTACCCATATGTGTTGTCATATCTTCGTTTGGCTCAGCAAAATTATCATCGTCATTAATATCCACCAGCTGATTACTTGGTTCAGATTTAATTTCGGACTTTGAGTCTTGGGAAACAAACATAAAATCTTCATCCATATCCAGTTGAGAAGCCAAATTTTGTAGAATCTTTGCTTTAAGCTCTTTTATGGGAGTATTGAGAAATTCCTCTTTAAGAGAGGCCAAAGAAGGAGTTTTAAACTCAGATTTTTCAATAGCTTGCTTCTTTAAGAAAGCATCATCATCCTCAGCTTGTTTATTGAATTCAATAAATTCAAAAAGATCTTTCTTTATTTGAACTATAAGTTCAGTAGTGTCAAATTTTTGCCACCATTTATAATAATAGTCACGAACGAGGAGAAATAACCCATTATTACGAGTAGTAGTATTAAAATTCCATTGAAATATCCAAGGAATATGGTATTTAGTAAAGAAATGTAATAATTCAAAATTTTTAATAGGATACTGCTCCTTAATAAGAAGTCTAGGATTATTTTTGCTATAAGCAATAAAAAGCTCATATAAATTATTAGGAAGAACATCTTCTTCAGGACCAGACAAAATAAACCACTGAAAGAACCAGTGGGGGATGGATTTTAAATAAGAATCATCCTTTTTAATGCTATCAATACGAAAAAACCAAGTATGAGAATTATATTGGTTTTGATATAAAAAGGCTTTTTTCCAGGCTTCAATATAATCCCAATAATTATAGGAATATGGAGCTGCTTTATTATCCGTATAACGAGTCTGTAAGTTCTGTTCTTTATTAGGATTTAATCCCCATTCTTCGATGCTAATAAAGCCTTTAATAAAGGCCTTGCTAAAAGCCATTTCAGAGTTATATGAAAGCAAAAAATGGTAAGAAGCTTTCCATGAAATGTGCTTTCATCAAATTTTTAACTTTAAATTTCTATAAAATTAATTAATTTTTTCTTTCCCATCAAGCTTCATCAAAAATACAAAAAAAAAATAAAGAAATGTTAAGGGCATCATCAAAAACACCATCGACCCAAAATAAATTTACAGTGAAGCTATTGCCACCCCCATACTTCAATGTAACACTCCAACTTTAACTTGGTGTAATAGAACCGAACATGTGCACCTTTAATTCGATGCAATAAAACTGAGTATGTACGCATTACTCGTCGCTCAGCAATCATTCGTCACGTACAAACCTATACTGTAATGCTAAGTAGGGGTTGATCTTTGTGCTGAGAATGAGTTAAAAAAAAAACACGTACAAACGGTAATAAATATATATATATACTCAGAACACTGTAGGTAAGTACCAATGCTGCTATCCACATCACCAAAGCTTTTGAAATATATGTATGTATATATATATATAGACAGTGGTGGTACTAATTCACAGTCACTGAGAAAAGTTAATATCAAAAGAGTCATAATATATATTGGCCCTCTCAATGAACATGATTTAGTACTTCAGAAGGGTTTAGAGAGATAATGAGCCCCATGCCAGAGTTGCCTTGAAGCCACATTGTAATTACCTTTCAATTAATAAACTAATTTTCAGTTGTCAACAAATCTGTTTCTTAAATTTCAATTTTCTGCAAATGAATTATTATGAGATTCCGCTACAGTCATTTCAAATTTGATTTGGCCCTTGCTAAGGCCAACATACTCATTACACATGTCCTCATTTGTACCATTGAAGGCCATTTCAAATTTACTGTTCTCAAAAGACTATCTAATAATTTGCGCGCAACTTGTGTACTACCATTTTATATTCTAAATTTCTTTTCTTTTGTTTCAAACTGATTTTGATTAATAATTGCTCTAATTAGTGGAGAGGAAACATCTCTGAGTATTGCCTTGCATGTTGCACACTTCACCTTCTTCGGATTACTGGTTATGTTCATCCAATTGAAGTACCCCGAATCTCAAACTGCTTTTGAGACTCGCAATGTCAGCATGATAACTTCTTTGATATCACTGTGCCTCTATGCTTTTGAAACTCACAATGTCAGAAAAGACAAGAGTGTTGTTGAAGATTAGTTGACAGTGAAGGCACTGGCCCAAGATGTTACCTGCTGTCAACTAATCTTCAACCACACTCTTGTCATCTCTAGAATTCTCACTCCAGCCTCCCTTTTATCGATGTTTCTCCCCTACAACCCTTTCTGGCTCATGTTTTTCATCTCTGCCCTCTTCTCAACAATACAGGCTCACTATCTTTTCCAAACCACAAAGGCTGTTATTATCAGTAAGTTGGCAAATCTACGAAGCTTTGCCAATGGTGTAGTCGCAATATTCACTAATCCATAAGCATTTGCATCCATTTTTATAGCAAACTCCGTTTGATTGTATATTGAGACAACATTTGTCCATGTACCAAAACCAGTTATAAGTTTAACCTGTCAAGAAATTAATTTTAGTAACTTGAACTACTAGTATAAGTTTACTTGAAAATTGTGTATTGTATAGCCCCTTCCCATGTATTGAAAGATTGAGTTAAAAATGGGTGTGTTTTTTGAAAAAAAAATTATCAAAAAGCACATATTTATGAATAGAAATGTATTAGTACATAAAAAAATTAGATCTTTGTTGTGAAATTTTGTACAAAAATTTGATGTAGCTACAAATTTTTTTTAGCTCCCATACTTTCATTAAAGATTTAGTTTGCACAAAGCGATGCATTAAGGTGAAAAAAAAAATTCAATTTCTATTCTACGTTTCTAACATAACTGCATTCATATATTTGTTTGCTTCTAAAGATTTTACTATTAAAAGTGACTTATAGTGGTAAATATCGTTATTTTTCTAATTGTAATTAATAATAGTATCATATATGGAGTCATACATATGGTGACACTTACATTTACAATTTTTGGGAGGGGTTTGGGGAGAGGGAGGGAAGGAAGTTGTTTAATCACTATATAATCATAACTAAATACTAGTATTAGAATAGTAGCAAAAATTATCAAATTTTATTAGGTAAACCATAGAAAAGGCTTCCAAACCATATAGATCTAGAACAATTTTGCCAGATTCTAGACAGTGTTGCATCCACATAAATAAACAAGGAATTCATTTAAGGTGAAACTAAAATTTGATTCCCATTTAAATTTGAAAGAAATTGTTTCTCACTGAAATTCCCACAATGGATTCTCCAAACTAATATAAACTAGAGATTTAGGACTTGTTTGGTATGTGTTTATTTTTTGTTTTTTTTTCTCAAATTTTAAAAACTCAACTCAAAATCAATTCTATTTTCACACTTTCCAAAATTTATTTCACTTTACTTTCTCTCTCTAAAAAAACTTTTAATACACTATAACTTTAAATTCAAAAATCAAAATTAAATAAAAAATATATATTTAAAACATATTCATCGAGATCTATAAAATAAAATGCATTGCGAGTATTTTTTGAACTTATTTTATGAAATTTTTTAGTTGGTTGAAAATAACTCAAACAAAAACCAAATTCACTTTTCAACATACTTCCAAATTCTACCAAACAACATATTTTAAAAACTCAACTTAAAAACTCAACTCAAAAGATCCACCAAACATCACCTTACTTTTCAGAAGTGTCAAAACCAAATTTTACAGAAAACTTACTTAATTTTTCATGATTTTTGAAAACCTTTTGTGATAGTGATGCAATTAATAAACTCAAAATAAAAATTAATCAATCAATCACAACACAAGAGTTTTTTACGCAAAAAACTCGCAACGTGAGAGAAACATTGACGAAGGCACCACCTCAAAACAAAATCTTTTACAAGAGTTTAAACGGGCAAAAGGAATACACAAAGACCCCAATGCACATCCTGTACACACCAAAAAGTACACAAATTCCCTCACCAAACTGACTAAATAAACTCAACAAAACACTAGTAGGACTTATCCGAGATAACCTCACCAACAACAATAATCAAGTATCAAAGAAGCTCAATCAAAAATATATGCCCCTATTTGGTAGCTATCTTTCTTTTTTCCTCCAAATTTTAAAAACCCAACTCAAAAACAACCCTACTTTACACTTCCCAAAAAAACAATAACTTTACTTTCTCTCTCTAAAAAAACTTTTAAAACACCATAACTTTAAATTCAAAAATCAAAATAAAATAAAATATATATATATTTAAAACATACTCGTCAAGATCTATAAAATAAGATACATTTTGACTACTTTTTGAAATTTTTTGAAATTTTTTTATAAAAATTTTAGTTGGTTGAAAAATACTCAAAAAAAAAAAAAAAAAATCCACTTTTCAGCATACTTCTAAATTCTACCCAACACCATATTTTAAAAACTTAACTCAAAACATCTACCAAACAACCCCTTGTATCCATAAGTTCTAGATTTGTAAAGCTTTAGTTTCAAAAGAATTTTCACAAAAACAATCCAAACAATCCTCAAAAATAAAGAACTGAATCACGTGAAAGAATGAATGCAGCCAAATACAACCAAATAACCAGTTTCTTTCACAAGAGTTTTATCACACTTTCACTCTAACATATCAAATTTTCACAGCAAGAAAAAAGACCAGATTCAGCAGACAACTAACAGTTCAAAACAGTCTCAAATTCCCAGCTATTAATAATCAAATATAATCTGATTTTCACAGCAATAACAACAAATTTAAATGACAGATTTTTTCTCACAAAAACAGCTTTAAAACACACCAAGAAATAGTTTATATGGACTGTTTTACGCAGCAATAACACTATACAAAATCAGTTTTCCGCAGCAATTGAAAGCAGTTTAAAAACAGATTTTCGCAGCAGTAGTTAACAAACAGATTCAGCAATTAATAGACCAGATTCAATAGAGAACGCAGCAGATTTTTCACAAGAAATATACCACACAGATATTCAAAATACACACTAGAGATGCACGAAAATCAACTCAAACGAGAACTAAACTTAAACATAAAAATCATAGCAAATCTCAAATGTAAGAACAAGTAGAATTAGAAAAAAATATTACCTGGTTTTAGTAAGAAAAATAACGACGCAAGAACAGATCGGAAATAAGCACCACTGAGTCACCACCGAGCACCAACAGCCGAGTATAAACATCACCAAGAACAGCACTACCGAGTACAAACAGATCCGAAAACAAATCAGCTCTTCACAACACACAACCAAGTGAATACACAACAGATTCGGTTCAAAAAATACGCAGACCTTCAAATCTTTGATTCCGAAAATCCCAAATCAAATACAAATTCGAATCCAACAAAAATTATATATATAACTTGATCAAAAGCAAATCAAATCTCTCTCTCAAGGTAAGAAGACATTCAAAGTAAAATCCACACTAATCTCTAAATTAATACATAAGAGAGCATAAAGAACTTTTGTTCTTCCAAGATCTACAAAGAGAAAACGAGAGACAGAAGGAGAGAAGAAAAAAATTGTCAAAGTCTGTGATGTGCGGCTGCTGCTTGGACTAAGAGAAAGAAAGAAATATATATGCGTGAGCAATAAAGGGCCAAGATCATTTTAATCCAAAGGTCACAAATAAAGAAGAAAAGAAATATGTTAGCTCATTAAAAAAATCTCAAATAAAGAGTATAACAAACCCACATGTACAATCAATCAACAATAAGTAAAGTGTTCACGTTACAACATTGTTTCTTTTTTAAGAGAGGTCGGCTTAGTGGTATCTTAAGGTTAAGAATTTGACTTATGAAATTGGATGAGAGGTTTTTTTTTATTTGTAAGATTAAGAGAGAGATTTAAATCTTTTTTAATTTTTTTTTATTTTAAAAAAGTGTTCACGTTACAACAATTTACACTATATGTTAAAAATAAATAAAGGACAATTAACATAATAATAATAAAAGCATGAAAGCTCTTTTTAAAAAAAAAAAAAACCTTTAAGATCAATAAAAAAAATTAAATCCATTTTTTAAAATTCTAGAACTTATGAAAACTATTTTAAATGGATAATAAAAAATATACTTACTCTTGTTAGCTTTGCAATTTATTTTCTTCTCAAATATGGCTTCAACATTCTTCAAAAAACAAGACTGACGGTGTGCAATTTTAGACATGAAGGAAGGATTAAATTTTTTTGACTCGAAATACTCCAAAATATTCTCAGCCGAAAAATGGCACTTACACTCACTCCATTGATCTTTATAAAAATCTTTTAATTTAAGTCATAAATAGAATGAGTTTATTAAAACCGATGTACCATAGAATAAGAACATTTAATAAAAAATAATTTCGTTGCCAATAACCAGTAAAAATTTTTAGTGAAACTTTTTTAATACAATAAGCATAGTAAAATTATATGAATTATGCTAAAGTAATGAAAATCTCCCTCTTTATCTATGATACCTAAATGGGAGATTCTTGTGATAGGCCTTGGCCTTGGTCAGAAACATAATCCACATTTGGCAAAAAATATTTCACAATGTAGGACTATTACTATTTTTCTCTTGTTACGATGGATTGGAATTGCCTTTAAAATTCAACCCCGTGGAAAATTTAACCAAAACAAAAATTGTATTTCATTTAAAATTTAAAATAATATAGGATCCACAATCTCACTTCCAATACATACCCAAACTCCAAAAAATGCAATGGTTAATTAGTCCAAAAGAATGGGGGAAAAAAAATTAGTCCAAAAGAATTCTAATAGAAAAGTGCAAGAAAGTCTGAAAACTCACTTTCTCTTCTCTAATTGGTTATCTAACAAACATTCTCTTCTTTTCTTTTTTCCTTTTTTAAAAAGAGGGGGGATTTAAATCTCTTCATTTAATTACAAATAATGAAAACCCTTCTCAACTCTCTAGTAAGAATCGAATCTAGGATCACTTCCTATTCGATTGAGTGCCTCTCTCGATCAACTATACTAGCTCACTTCTTCAAACTCTATTTTTCCCTTCGATTTGATTGGTGAAATAATAAAGTAATTTTGTTTTATCTATACGCGATACATGTGCAACTTGTATATATGTATAATTTTATAAAACTGTTAACATAAGTAAAAGATGGTTTGGTGATAAACTAACCGTATAATGATTAAAAGCAAATATTTGATTCTTGATAATAGCAAATCATATTATATACATAGTAAAATGTCATACATCACCCACATTGTGCCACTTGACAGCTACTTAATGCGTTGCAAATTGTTCTAGTTCTCCCTGTACTATTTATTTGTAAAACCAATCTTTAATTGTCATACTCTTTTACTACTTATTTATAAAACCAATCTTTAACAGTCATGCCTGACTTCCATATAGTAATTACCTCAATGAATTGTATATCTATTGGCTCACAATACGCCAAAATTTCCTCTTCTATATGAAAGTCACATCTAATTTTAACAATTAAATGAGTGATAATATCTCTCGTCAGTTCGTTCGATTCATTCTCTTGCACACACATACTAACAGTCTATATATGTCCTCTTTCTAAATAATAGATCTTGAATCCATTTCTTTTTTCCGTTACAATTTTGGGGTTTGTTGACTTAACCCCCCATGCTAATAGCTCTATTTGAGTAAACCCTCTCAAAATAATTTTTATTAGACATAATCTCCTAAAATTTGAAGCAGTCCAACTTCTGTCCAAAATCATATTTTTTGGTTGACTTTGTCCTTTCCCTTTTCTTCCACCTTCCCCCTGTTCATCTTCTTCCCCCCAAACCCTAATGTCTTCTTCTACCTTCAAACTAAACCCAATTTTCTCTGCCTAAATCTACACTTAATTACAAATATAAACTAAAATCGAAGTCTATAATTAAAATATTGAGATTAAAATCAAATATATAAGTTGAAATTAAAAGCCAAATTTTTTTCTCTCTAAAAAATCCCAATTACAAATAAAAAAGAAAGCCTCTCGATCAAATACAAACCCACTTTGCCAAGAGATTTAATACAAACCCACTTCACCATTCTCTATTTTAGTTGGAGAGAAAAGCCTTAGTGACCAATAATAAAAGAGATATGGGATTAAAAAGAGATTGATCAAATTCAAGTATGGGATTCCAAAATCCCATTTTTTTAACAAATTTTGAAATTACGTAATTCACAAGATTTCAACATTTGACGAAATTTTAAAATATTGAGACTTATCCTAAAAGAAACTCATAAGTTACCTAAATCATGTGATTTACTAAATCCTATTTCAAAATCATGCGAAAAGAACATATGGTTGAAATTAAAGATACTTTTAAATGAGTGGTAGTGCACGGATTACCACCTAGTATATATATATATTTATTTATTTATGCTTGCATGCTATAGTTTTGAGTGATCCGATATACTATATAAGTAACAAGAAGATCAGATATACAAGGGTGAAGTTATCGGTTCGATACTCAAGTCATGAATAAAACTATCTCCCATTAAAGAAAAGTAATAATTGTTGGTGAAATTTAACGAAATTGGATGTGGGCGAAAATAAATATCTAAAATAGTCGAGGCGTGCTGGGCACTGTCCTTAAGAGAAGATTTCGCCCCTCTAGGATAATATCTCGGTGCAAACAGGCTTTCGTGGCGTCTTCTCCCCAGGAAACAACGACTATGATTCTATAAGAGTGCACACCCAAATATAGAACCCTTCTGGATAGCTTTATATGTTTCTCTGGCACAAGATTTATTTTGGAAGGGTTGTGTTATTTCTCTCTTGGTTTTTCCTTTCCTTTTTCTATTTTTATTCTTATTCTTAGCATCCATAATCATATACCTCCTCCTATTTATAAGTGATCTAAGGAGGTGGATTTGAAATCTTGATTAATTTTGAATAATACACCTATGTAGAAGTTTCATGATCATTTAAAAGATAAACTTTGAATAAATGAATACAAATCCAATTTGAATACAATCTCCTAGAAACTTCCATGTATACACATGTAGAAACTTCTTGAATAATACACCTATGTAGAAGTTTCATGATAACTTAAAAGATAAACTTTGAATAAATGAATACATATCCAATTTGAATACAATCTCCTAGAAGCTTCCATATATACACATGTAGAAACTTCAAGATATAATTAGCTTTCACGTAATTAGAATTATGTAGAAGCCTTATCAATTTTGTATTTTAAAATATACAAAATATACAACAATCCCCCACTATTTTAAAATACAAAATACACACCAAAATTATGCCAGAGAAACGCGAGAATACAATGTGTCAGTACTGGTGCCTTTCGGGCTATGAACCATACTTAGGGTAACAAATCTTATTTCACAGGAACTTGGTGAAACTAAGTTTCTATGAACCAAAGATCCTTTGTGTGAAATAAAGGACTTGATACCCACATTGTACCCTCTATATATCGCTATTCCGCGGCTTTGCACATTTTGGCCCTGCGCTATCCTGGTTTTCATGAGTGCTCTAGAAGACCTGCCTAAGTCTTCATAAGAATCGGCCCAGTTCTACACTCATATAGGTGGACTTCCATCAAGTGTGTACTGCAGTTTACACACCACCTTAGATAGTTTTGGGGGGAATCCATTAAGAGCAGAAGCTCAACCTCATTCACTGTAGAAAACACTATCTCGCCATAGGGAGGGACGTCTCAAATATTATAAAGTCGATAATGCTCTCAGGATAACAAGTGACTTGTTTTTACCCATATGAACCTACTTCATGGGATCTCCAATCACATAGGTTGGGTTGCCATCATTCTCGCCCTATGTTTTAGGCATAAGTCCCATCCCCCTCAACGTATCAGCCACTTTCCGCCTATTAAGTGGTTTTGTCAGAGGATCGGCCAAATTCAACTCTGACTTCACATAATCCAGAGATACAACTCCAGATTCAAGCAGCTTCTTTATTATATTATGTCTTAGACGTATATGTCTGCTTTTCCCATTGTATATCTTACTTTTAGCTTTTGCTATTGCGACCTGACAATCGCAATGAATATAAACTGGAGTAGGCGGTTTTGCACTAATGGGAAGATCTGCCAAGAGGTTTCTAAGCCACTCGGCCTCGGTACATGCCTTTTCTAAGGCAATTAGCTCAGACTCCATGGTAGAACGAGCTATACACGTTTGTTTGGAAGATTTCCAAGACACTGCACATCCACTAAGGGTAAACACATAACCACTAGTGGATTTTATATCATCTGAATCAGATATCCAGTTTGCATCACTGTACCCTTCTAACACTGATGGAGATTTGCCAAATTTTAATCCATAATCAATGGTGTCTTTTAAGTACTTGGCTACTCTTTCTAGTGCATTCCAGTGTTCCTTATTAAGACACTGAGTATATCTACTTAATCTACACACAATGTAAGCAATGTCAGGTCTTGTACAATTCATCAAGTACATTAGGCTACCAATGATTTAGGCATATTCACATTGAGAGACACTATGGGCTTTATTTTTCTTAAGTTGGGTATTTCCATCATAAGGTGTCGAAACAGGTTTATTATCAAAATACCCAAACTTTTTTAATATTTTATCAACATAGTGCTCTTGTGATAAAATGAGACCATCACTAGTTTTGATAATTTTAATTCTTAAAATTACATCAGCTTCTCCCATATCTTTCATATCAAAATTAAAAGTTAGGAATTTCTTGGTCTCATTAAACACATACAGGCTAATACCCATAATGAGCATATCATCAACATATAGGCATATAATTACATATGTGTTAGTATCAAATGATTTATAATAAATACATTTATCTGCCTCATTTATCAAATAATCATTTGATACTAACACCTTATCAAATTTATCATGCCATTGTTTTGATGCTTGTTTCAGCCCATATAAAGATTCAATTAGCCTGCATACCTTGTGCTCACTGCCAGGAATAACATAACCCTCTGGTTGATTCATATAAATTTTCTCTTCTAATTCACCATTTAAAAAGGCTGTTTTGACATCCATTTGATGAATAATTAAATTATGCAAAGCAGCCAAAGCAATTAAAGTTCTAATTGAGGAAATTCTAGACACATGAGCAAAGGTATCAAAATAATCTATACCTTTCTTTTGATTGAACCCTTTAGCAACCAATCTTGCTTTATATTTTTCTATTGACCCTTCAAGCCTCAACTTCCTCCTAAATACCCACTTACTACCAATAGGTTTCGCACCAGGAGGCAAATCAACTAATTCCCATGTATTATTAGATAAGATGGATTCTAATTCATTTTTGATTGCCTCTTTCCAATGGGTTGAGTCAGGAGATGTTATTGCTTTAGTATAAGTTTGTGGGTCATTGTCTACTAGAAAAGTATGAAAATTGTCTCTAAAATTGGTTGTTTTTCGTAATCTTTTGCTTCTCCTTAATTCACTTTCGGAATTTGTTTGGGGTTCCTCATTAGGTTCATGATAAGATATAGACTTACTAATTTTTATTTTTATAGGAAATATATTCTCAAAGAAATCAGCATTTTTAGTTTCCATAATAGTATTAGCTTCAATCAAACTATTTGTTAAAATTAAGAATCTGTAAGCCGCACTATTATGGGCATACCCTATAAACATGCAATCAATAGTTTTAGGTCCCAATTTCCTCTTTTTAGGTTATGGGATCAGGACCTTAGCTAGACACCCCCACACTTTGAGATAATTAAGGTTAGGTGCATGACCTTTCCATAATTCATATGGTGTTTTGCCGGTTTTCTTATAGGGTATTCTATTTTGTATATAACATGCAGAGAGAATTCCTTCCCCCCACAAATTCAGTGGTGCCCCATAACTAATTATCATTGCATTTACCATTTCTTTGAGGGTTCTATTCTTCCTTTCTGCTACCCCATTTGATTCAGGTGAGTATGGAGGTGTAGTCTCATGAATTATCCCTTGTTCTTCACAAAATGTATTGAAGATATTATATTCATATTCACCTCCCCTATCAGATCTTAATCTTTTAATTTTCTTATTTATTTGATTTTCAACTTCTGGTTTATATTTTGCAAACATCTCACCTGTCTCATCTTTATGTCTTAATAGATATACTTTTGTGTATCTTGAATAGTCATCTATGAATGTGACATAATAAAACTTACCTCCTCTGGTCATGGTTTGCTTTAAGTCGCCTAGATCAATGTGAATTAACTCAAGTAATTCAGTTTCTCTTTGTACTGATTTACATGTCTTTTTAGTAAACTTTGATTCAGTACATATTTCACATTTATTAATTTTACTATCAGAAAAATTAGACAGTAAACCAGAATCTCTCATTTTTTGAATATAGGAGTAATTCACATGACCTAGTCTACCATGCCATATATCAATAGAATCAACCATGTAGGCAGAAGAGGTAGTTTTATTAATAATATCTTGTATATTTAACATAAATAGTCCTTGACTAGCATATCCTTTTCCTACAAAAACACCATTCTTAGTCAGGACTAATTTGTCACATTCGAATGACATTTTGATACCAGCATTTCCAAGCAAAGACACATATACAAGATTTCTACTAATCTCAAGAACATGAAGTACATCACCTAGTGAGAGGGTTTTTCCAGATGTTAATTTGAGAAGAACATTTCCTTTGCCAAGAACTGGGGTAGGCCTTGAGTCACCCATATAAACTTGTTCTTCTCCTTTTCTTATTGGTGTGTAATTCGAGAATGATTCTCTATCAGCACAGATGTGCCTGGTAGCTCCAGAATCAACTACCCAACTTTTCTTTTCAGCCACCATGTTTACTTCAGTGAGAACAGCCGCAATGACGTCTCCCTTAACTATATTAGCTTTGGGAGGATGATTATTTTTGTTGTCTTTTCTATTTTTACACTGGAAAGCTTTATGACCTTCTTTTCCACAAACATAACATTTTGTTTTTCTTTTAAATCCCGAGCTTTGAGCTTGCAAATTCTTATTGTTTTGCTTGTTATGTTTGCGAAGATTACCACGAGGTTTGCTAGAACTCCCTTCTATAATATTGACTTTGGATTGAAATTCCTTTGATAATGAAGACATATCTCTTTTCCTGTTCCATTCTTCTATTCGGATGTGTATGACAACATCTGCAAGACTCATTTGTTTTTTTTATGTTTCATATTATTTTTATAATCTTTCCATGAGTCTGGCAGTTTTTCAATCAAGCATCCGGCAATAAAAACTTCAGGAAGAGTTATCTGTTTATTTTGAAGATCATTAAGTAGCATATGAAATTCATTAATTTGAGTTGAAATATCTTTATCCTCAGTCATTTGGAATTTTAAGAAATTTCCAATAGCATATTTTTGAGTTCCAGCATCCTCTATTACATATTTCTTATGCAAGCTTTCCCAAATTTCATAAGAAGATTTGTATGAGCAATAAATATCGAAAAGCTCATTAGATAAAGTGCTTAAAATCGTGTGGCGACATACCTTGTTGCTGTTTTTCCAATTCTGTATAATTACCTCATAGTTTTCTGAACCTCTTGAGGCTCAGGTTGAGTGAGATATTGAGCAAGGTTCAACACATCCAGTGTTGAGTATATCTTTTCTTGCCATCGTCGAAAGTGAGTTCCATCGAAACGATCAATTTTTGACGTGTCTGGTAACGAACGAGCAGCAACTAAAGCAGCATCCATAATCTTCTCTTAAGATTGTTGGTAAAATTTAACGAAATTGGATGTGGGCGAAAATAAATATCTAAAATAGTCGAGGCGTGCTGGGGACTGTCCTTAAGAGAAGATTTCGCCCCTCTAGGATAATATCCCGGTGCAAACAGGCTTTTGTGGCGTCTTCTCCCTAGGATACAACGACTATGATTCTATAAGGGTGCACACCCAAATATAGAACCCTTCTAGATAGCTTTATATGTTTCTCTGGCATAAGATTTATTTTGGAAGGGTTGTGTTATTTCTCTCTTGGTTTTTCCTTTCCTTTTTCTATTTTTATTCTTATTCTTAGCATCCATAATCATATACCTCCTCCTATTTATAAGTGATCTAAGGAGGTGGATTTGAAATCTTGATTAATTTTGAATAATACACCTATGTAGAAGTTTCATGATCACTTAAAAGATAAACTTTGAATAAATGAATACAAATCCAATTTGAATACAATCTCCTAGAAACTTTCATGTATACACATGTAGAAACTTCTTGAATAATACACCTATGTAGAAGTTTCATGATAACTTAAAAGATAAACTTTGAATAAATGAATACAAATCCAATTTGAATACAATCTCCTAGAAGCTTCCAAGTATACACATGTAGAAACTTCAAGATATAATTAGCTTTCACGTAATTAGAATTATGTAGAAGCCTTATCAATTTTGTATTTTAAAATATACAAAATATACAACAATAATTTCTTGTAATATGGCACTGTCTTAAAGTTTATTTAAATAATGTTACAATGACACATAAATAAGACATATTTTGCTAGAGAGGTGGTGAGTAAGAAATAGTTTTTAATAATATTTTTAAACGAATCGTCTCTCTTCGATACTGCGGGGTCATAATTTTTTTAAAAGGGGACAAACATAACATAAATGTTATTTTTTATATATTAAAGGAAAAAAATAGTACTAATATTATTTTTTTCAAGATTACTGTGGGGGTAGCTTAATGGGCAACAATCTCCACTTTTATATTTTGTTGGACTTTGGCTTAATTTTGGATGGAACTAGGGATGGCAAGGTGTCAGGTATGGTTAAAACCAAACTCGACCTACATACTCTGTGATATTGAAAATGCAATTCATCCCCATTCAAGCAAACGTGTTTCAATGACTCTCCCGAGCTCCTCACTCGTATGTCTTTAAACTTGACAAAAATTTAATATTATTTTATGCAACTTCCAATCATCTTCAATAAAGTGGACCGTGAGACAGATATATACAGTTTATGTTTTAATAGAAGTCCATGTGTCCATTGTAAGGCAAAGCCTTCTACCTTCGATAAAATGCTTTAAAAGTTTCTTCTTTTTTAAATAAAGTTTCAAAAAATCTCGTGCTATGATAATACGAGAGGGGATAGTTAACCTTGGTTGTGAAACACCTATAAAAGCCTAAAACCTTCATTCTCAACAAACTCAAATGGCAACTCATCAATTATTATCATTTTACCAAGAGCTACTCGACATGCTTCTACACTAAAACTAATTGCCGTAAGATTCGTACCGCTCTCTTTTGTTGGTTCAAAACACAATTGGTTTTGCTTCTTATTTTATGTTTTATATAGGTACTCCTTACAATTAAGTGTGTGAGCAAGCAAATTTTTGTGCCATTTTTTCCTGAATCGCATGCATATGAAATCCCACAATAATTACAAGAAGCTCTCATGCAAGAGACCTTCGCTTATTTCTAGGATTTGGTGGTTTCTTTAACTGATCGGGGGAGGTTTCTCTGATTGATTAGGGCCATGCACTGTTGCTTCAACGAACTTTGGATTCTCGACTTTTGATTAATTTGCATACATATCTAGCAATAAACATGTAAGAGTTCGCCAAGTTGGAGTAAATTTGGAATAAAATTATTTTGGGCAGAAATAAGACTTAAAAGTATATTATGTTCAACTTTTAATTTTATTATTTTTTTAAGAGCATGCATTGCTTTTTACCAATACATTGTTTTTTTTAAGATCCACAAATCCAAATTGGGTAATATAGTAAGACCAGCTAATTAAATTAGGTACTTAAAAAAATAAACAAACAGTTGAACAATCAAACAAAAGACAATTAAACAACTAACTCAAGCAATGAATAAACAAATAGCTAAATCAAGCATTGAATATCCAAACAGTTGAATAATCAAACAACTAAATTAAGCACTGAATAACCAAAGACAATCCTACTATTACAAACACATTTAAAATCAGCACCAGTCAGTAGAGAATTATAAAGATGTAGAATCCTTTTATTATATTACCAATTTCAGCTTCTCCCTTTCTGAGTTTTACAAACACATTAACCAAAGATTTGCAATTGAAAATGCAGAATTGAAGGTTCCTACATGGATAACCAAAGATTTGTAGGTGTCTATATGTATGTATATATATAAGGTAGATCCTATGAGTTGAAAGAAAAACGAGAGAAAGAAAGAGGACAATGAGTTTGCTTAATCTTATCCGATGATCCGTAAGAGAAGGAGAGAGAAGAAAGAAATAAATGGTACCAGATTTAACGGGGATGTAAAGAAGAGCTCATGGTGGCCGGTGGCTAGCAGTGCAGTGGTGGAGTGGACTGGTGCCCATTGGTGGAACAGAGTGGCCAGTGGTGCAGTCAGCTAGAGAGGAGAGGCTGAGAGAGTAAAGAGGCGGGTAGGCGGCTGAAAAGTGAGGAGAGGCTTGTTTGTTATTAGGTTTAGGATTAGATAAAAATATAAAATAAGTATATATATATATTTAAAAATATATATATATATATATATATATAAAAATATAGTCTGTTCGGTCTAGTTTTTTTGTAATATTTATACGTTGGATCGAAGATTGAACCGAACAGTATCAGTCCATTAAATTTTGGACCAACCGGACCTTTGTATTTATAAAAATCGAAAAAAAATCAATATTTTGGTTCGGTTCAATTTGATTTCTGCACACCCCTATGCATATGTACTAGCCCACCCCAAACCCGCCACGCAAGAATTCTTTGAAAGCCGAACTTGCCCTGCCTCGCCTCAAATTAGTAGTCCACTTTCAAAACTTCTGGGAAAAAATTCATTGGAATAGAAATCAAAGAATTACAAATTAGAAAGCTTTGTTCAAAAAGCTAGAAATCAAATAATTACAAACTAACAATTGTTGGAACAAAAAAATAATCAAAAGTATTTGTTCAATACTTTTGTTGATGATAGGGAATGTCAATGGCGACGAGGAGAGTAGAGAGCAGTGAGATAATGAAGACGCACCACTAGTGGAAAAGTTCACGGTGGTAAAGTAGAACTGTAGAAGCAGAGTATTGAAAGGATCAGAGTTAATGAGAAAGATGAGGAGGAATAGAAGGAGGAGAATAAGAAGAAAGGAAAGGAGAAGAAAGAGGATGATGAATAAAAGGAGGAGGAGGAGAAGAAGGAAGAGGAGAAGGAGTATAAGAAAAAGGAGGAGAAGACGGAGAAGAAGAAAGAGCAGAAGAAGGAGGAGGAGGATGAGGAAGAGAAGGATAAAAGAAATGGGTGTTGAAATATAATGGAATTATTTTTGTTATGATTAAAAAATGGAGGTGTTAAAGATTTAAGTTAATTACATTATTAGTTAATTGTTAGTTGTTCTAACCTAGTTAAAAAAGTGAAATGATCGAGAAGGTGATAAGAATAAAGTTTTATTTTAATATTGATAAATTTTTCAAGAAATATTAGTGATCAAATAAGAATGTGAATTTATCAACCCCCCCCCCCCCGGCTTTTAAACCAAACCCGGCCTAGGCTAAAAAAAAATTAACCCCATCTGAGTCGGGCCAGGTCCAAAAACCTTAGCCCTTGTTTTTTAGTTTTCTACCAAAAAGTCAACTTTACTTTCACACTTTCCAAAATTTACTTCATTTTACTTTCTCTTTCATAAAACTTTTAAAACACCATAACTTTAAATCCAAAAATTGGAATTAGATAAAAAAAATTGAAACCTACTCATTGAGATCTACAAAATATGATCAATTGTAACTATTTTTAGAGTTTTTTCATGAGTTTTCTTGATTGATTGGAAAAAACTCTAACAAAAACCAAATTTAACTTATCTTTTTAACTTACTTTCACACTTCTCAATAAAAAGCTCAGGAGATCAACTCAAAACCTCCGCCAAACAGGGCCTTAGGTTTTATTGACATCCCTAAATGGAACTATTAGTTAATAATTAGTCAACCTGCTCAAATGTCAAAAATACCCTTCTTTGAAAATACTTGAGAATTTTTTGGTCGAGATAAAAAAAAATTACTTAAGCTTAATGGGAGAAAATCTCTACTTTTAAGTTACTTTGGTTTTTGGCCCCATTTTGGATAAAACTATTAGTCAGTAATTAGTCAACCAGCTCAAATGTCAAAAATTCGCCTCGGAAATACTTAAGACTTATTTGGTTAATGTTGGTGCTAAAAACTAGAGAGGTATTTTAGACCACACAGTCAATGATTTTGTCAAATGATTAGAGCGATAAATGTAAAGAATCTAAGAGAGTCAAAGATGTATAAAGGAGGTTGGCCTCCTATGAAGATACGAGTTAGTCCTCCTCTGTGGAATAGAGCTAGGAGTTTGGTTTGCTTTACATTGATGATAAACAAATAGATATTACAAACTCACAAAAATCTCTCTCACTATTCTATCCTCACAGTATTACAACAAGAGTATGCTCGAGTTACATGAGTTTTGACTTTCATATCTAGAAGCTCTACTGAGTGTTGTAAGCTTCTATTTGTCAATTGTCCTCTTGCTATTGACTGTTAGATTCTCTCTTGTTTTTGGTTGTTCTATTAGTGGAACTTAGGTTGGTGAAAGAAGTAAATGCTTCTTGTATATATATATGACTGAGAAGAGACGTGCGGCCAGAGCTCCTAGAGCAGATCTAGGGCCATGCTTCTATCATCACCAACCCTCACCTTGCTTCTCCATGAATTCTGGTGCATTAAATGCAATCTGTGGGCATTTAATGAAGGTGAGGGGAGTTTCGTGTCTTCTGCAGAGCAGGTGGCAGTCACCCATATCGTTGGTCAGTCACTCTGACATAGTAGTTAGGCGAGAGCTCCAGAGCTCGTTGAAATGGCTCTGGCTTTTGAGCTTTATAATTTGTTGTGTGGAATTAGTTTTTGAGCAGGTATTTATTTGCTAATAAGCTTAGCTTTTCTTGTAGTACTAGGATATAGGTCTTCGGAGCTCCTCTGGTTGTAATAGGGTAAGTCGTTGTCATTGGCGGCCACATGTCAAATCTTGGTTGGCTGGGTAAATTAGATCATTAATTTACACCATCAATTGCCCCTTATCCTTGCCATTTAGCTTGGAAGAGCTAAATGGGGAGGATACAATTCGATCTGGGAGTTGATAACAGCCCTGAGCTCTGGGCTTTGAGTTGTCCCTAGCTCGAACTCCAATAATCGAACGGTGCTAATAATTTCGCGTGTATAGTGCTGGATTTACGCTGACCTCGTTTATCCGCACAATTTTGTAGTTTAGAGTTCTTCATGAGGACGTCACTTTTTGCAGAGATTGTGTCCCACTAGTTCCACATTCCTTGGAGAACGTGTAGACGTGCGGTAGTGGGTCTGTGAGTAGATAGTTAAGGCTTTGAAAAAACACTTAACTTGTCATACACACCTTATATAAACTCTCTTGCCTTGGGAGAAATTTTTTACTTTTCACTTCTCCTTCTCTTAAACCCTAGGCGCTTTAGAGCTCATTAAACCTTCATCCTTCTTGCTTTATGCCAGTTTGTCTTATAGACCTCCTTTAGAAAACTCCTTCAAGAGGTTTTTAAGTGTGCCCTTGGAAGACTTCATCAGGCTTATTCCCCACTTGGCACTGTCCTTTTCTCTTCACATGCTAGCGTTGCTAATGGAGCATTTCACTGATCCAAGTTAGAGCTAAGGGATCCCTCCCAAAACGGAGTAGGGCTCCATTCTGGGGGATGCCTGAAATCTTCTCGCTAAAGTGAGGTTGATGGAGATTTTAGATAGTGAGGAAGAGCTGGCCCATATTTGTCTTCCTCCCAGCGTATCCAACGACACAAAAGACATCGAGAAGTACATAGAGTACCTCAACTCTCTAGCCGTCTTCCATATACCATTAACTTTCTCCACCCCCAACATTCCCATCTTCAAAAGGATATACTAGATCCCTGACTTAGTCAGAATTAGGGCGCTAGGCCTAGAAGAGAGAGCCCGTTACTACATACTTGGGGAAGTCTACTTCTACGAAGCCACCTTCGAGCACGGGCTGAGGTTTCCTATGGATGCATGAGGGAGCTGTTGGTAACTATGGACCTCGCTCCAGCCTAGGTTAGCCCGAACATATGGTCCTGTTTAGTAGGATCAATACTAATCTTTAGGGCCATCTCCGCGAAGAGCCACGATTTATCGATCGAAGAGTTCATCACCTTCTTCTAGCCCAAAGATAGTGTGGAAAGAACAAAGGGCTCTTCAACTGTCCTTCGAGGTTGGGGTCCTCGAAAATCATTTTTGGCCTCCCAAATAGTTTCCCCAACTAGAAAAAGAGATTCTTCTTTGTTTCAAGGGAGGACTGGGAGCATGACTCGAAGTACCCCAACGTCCACGACCTCAAACAATGGTTCATGGAGCCAGATTCTATTAGTATGTACTCCACTGTTCTTCTAGCGTTACTTATCCCCTTTTCTTAGACTAAGGTATTTGACATCCTCTTCTTATCATTTCTTTTGTAGTTAAAAAGAAAAAGCCTAAACTGGTGAAGTCGTCCTGGATTGAGGACACCAAGGATTTTTTTTCTCAAACACTATGCCGACATAATAGACCCCGAGATGCTGTGGAGGTATGGGTTGGGCCCCAGGCCCAAAAATATCGACCCCAACGTCCTAACTATAGAGGACCTCCCACCTCAGGACGTGTTCCTGCCCTCCGAGAGCAACGACCCAGCTTTGAAGGCTTCAAAGGGAGCTTAAAAAAGGGGGTAACAACCAGGGCCTTGAGGGCCCTGTGATCTTTAGGAGAACTAGAGATGAAGATTGTGCTCTACAAAAGGGAGGTCAGGAAAAGGCCCACCCTGTTTCCCCCAGAAATAGGGGTTTGACGATGGCCCCCCTTCGTCAAATGCCTATGTTGCCTAGAAAAAGAAATCTTTTAATTTCTCCTTTTTTTTTATTTCTGAGCTCTGGTGGTGACTTTAGCTCTCACTAACTTTGATTCTCTACCATTTTTATCTTACCACTGGCCTTCAAAGTGGACAATGACAAGGCTACCAAGAAAAGGACTGCGCTGGCCAGGAGCTTGCCCCTTCGAAGAAGTCTAAGGGACTTGAGAGAGTTGGGGAGGGCGTCTCAACTCTGTCAAAGGACTCCCAAATGGCCTGAGTTAGCATCACCTCCCCTAACAGCTCCTTCCCATAAAATGTTCAAAGTTGGATAAATCTCATGAATGCCCCACTGGAGGACCTCTATCTCCTCAGGTCGGAGAAAACGGTCCTTAAAAGGAAGACTGATGGTAAAAGCTCTGAGGGTACCGAAGGACTCGCGGCGGAGGAAAAGGAAGTGGTCATCACTGGGACCAAGGATGCTCCTGAGAAGACTTCTAGGCTTGTGGGGTTTGACAAGAATAAGCCTGAACCTGACCCCTAAGGCAGCTCTTCTTTCTTTGTACAGGGTTATTCACTCCCTCATTTATCGCAGAAGGTGTTGGAGCATAAAAGGGATCTGGGAATGAGCTAGCTGGCCAACTCTTTCAGCTTGCACATGAGTCAGGTATATGTTGTTCCCATTCTGAGTTTTGTCCTCTGAGTTCTTTAAATTAACCTGTTTCTTCCATTTTTTGCAGGCCATGAACCTTTTCTTCTTTACTCTTCATTTAGCTAAGGAGGGTTCTAGTAAGGTGGCCAATTTAACTCTCAAGGAGGAGCTCATCAAGAAGCATCATAAGTGTTACCTAGCCAAGAGCGACTTAAAGAGAGCCCAAAAGGATAAATAGGTCATCCTGGAGCAGCTCAACAATGCCATGTCAGAGATAGAAGGTCTGAAGTGTACGGTTTTAACAGTATATTCGCCCAACTGAAGTCTGCATACAAAACACTGAGGCAAAAGCAAGAGGCCACAAAGCAAGAGGCTTTTAGTTTTAAATCCGAGCTGATCAATGCTATAAGGGACTTCCAAGCCGCTGGGTCTATGCTTGAGGCAGCCCAAAAAGATGCAGAATTAGATCGCAAAAGGAGATAAGGTGTTGAGGCAGCTCTAAATAGCAACCAGGCTAGACTTTCTGACCTAGAAAAAGAGCTAAAATAGCTGAAGGAGTCCTTTCCTGCAGTTAGAGCTTAGGCCGTCGAAGATTTTTGTGGTTCAGAGGGCCCTCTCTTGAGGATTTATGACTCTTTCGTAACCAACTTCTATTAGTGTAAGGAGATGGCTCTGCAAAGGCCTAATGAGATCGAGGATCTAGAAATTCCCTATGAGATCGACGTGACTCCTAATCTAGAGGCTAAGATAGCTGAGAAGAGGGGAGACGCTCTGGTTGTGCTATAGTTGATTACAGCTAAAGAGCCTGATGTGCTGACTAAATGGGAGACTGCCAAGCCTTCCCCTTCAAAGGCTAATAAAGGAGCTGGTGATGGTGACGAGCAGTAATTTTGATAGGTCTTTCCTCTTTATTTTATTTTATTTTTTTATAAAAATCTAGGATCTATGTAACTACTTTTCTTATTAATGAAAAGAATCATGTTTGCCCTATAAGTTGTCTATTGTTTGTTTTATTTTGCTTTAATTCTTGTCTTTTTTTTTCTAAGTTGTTATGCGAGATGTAATGAGCTCTATTGATACTCCAATGCCCCCACAATATAAAAAAAAGTGAAGCGGAATTAAGCAAGATAGACAACATGCCTCAAGAAAGGTCTTTTCCCATAAGAACTTATTGAACTAGTTATTATTGGGTCTCTTTGTATGAAATGAAATTCTTGTTACTTTGGTTAAGTTTATAAAAGTCATGTCCCCTAGGCTTTAAGCAAAGTTTATTAAGAATTATTATACTTCATGTGGACTCAGTATGCAAATGTGCTCATTAAGCTAAGCAGTTACTACACCGACCTCTTTACAAGAAGAATTGTTCAATTCTCAGCAGGCCTATAGTGAGGTCCTTTTATGCTTAGTGACTGACCTATATAGTGATATGAATTTTTTCGAAGTCCTTGATATTTTAAAAAGAAAATTTGTTCTTTTTGGCTAAGTCTTGAGTTGAGTCATGCCCCCTTCTAACTTAGATTCTGACAATGTTCTTATTTGTTACCAGGCCTCTCCAATTGAAAAACCGACCCTTATGTGAGAGGATTTTATTTTTTGCATAGTGCAACTGTGCTCAGTGAGCTGTCCACTTATTAAATTAACCTCTTTGTGAGAGATTTTTTACAGAGTGCAAGTGTGCTTAGTGAGCTGCCCACTTACTAAATTGACCTCTTTGTGAGAGGATTTTTGCAGAGTCACTTTACAAGCAATGAAGTACTAAAACAAATTTTTATATACATTTTTCTTGGAAACAACTATTACAAAAGTACAATACATTTCAGCTCAAGGATAATATATCTTAAGGTGTTCTATATTTTTTGGTCTCATGAGCTCCATGCCGTCTACAGTCCTCAAATAGTAAGTACCAGATCGGCTGACCTTGGTGACTAAGTAGGGACCTTCCCATTTAGCAGCGAGCTTGCTATGTTCAGAAATCTTGGTGGTTAGAATGACCTTTCGGAGTACCAAGTCACCCACGTTCAGACTTCTGTGTTTGACCATTTTGTTGTAACTTTTGACCATGCTCCTTTTATAGGCATCTTCTTTGATTCGAGCTTGCTCTCTCTTTTCTTCAAGGAGGTCTAAATTAGTTAACAAGTCTTCGTCATTACGAGTTGGGTAATGGTGGTTCATCCTGTACGTCGGTACTCCTATCGCCACTAGAATAACTGTTTCAGTTCCATAGGTCAAGGAGAAAGAAGTTTCGCCGGTTGGACCTCGAATGGTGATCCTGTAGGCCCATAGAACTGATGGGAGCTCTTCAAATCAATTTCCCTTGGCATCATCGAGTCTTTTATTCAATGAGCTTAGTCAGGTTCTATTGGTGACCTCTGTTTGGCCGTTGGCTTGACGAAGACCAAGTTAGAGTACCTCTGAGTTGCTGTCTTAGCTTTAGCCTGAGCCAGATAGGCAGCCATATGATTTTCTTTAGCCATGTTGTGGCCAAGTATTTGGCCAATCACTACTGCAGAGTCGTTATAGATCACCATCTACCTTGCCCTTAGATCACTAGCTATTCTCAATCCTGAAATGATGGCTTTGTATTCAGCCTCATTATTGGAGGCCTTGAAGAGGAATTTGAGAGCTATTTCCAGGGTGTTGGCCTCAGGAGTGATAGTAATATACTAGCACTAGATCCTTGCAAGTTGGAAGCTATATCTGCGTGGAGTGTCCATATAAGAACTTCTAGTCGCAAGTTCAAAGAGGTGGGGCTCGAGGTACTCGAGTCCACCTGTGGCAGCAGTTCTGGTGGCTCAGGGATCAACTCTTCATTGTACGTGAATTATGCTATGAAGTCTGCTACGGTATGTCCTCTGATTAAGGTACAAGGCTTGTTGTTGATCACAAACTTTTTGAGCTCTACAGTCCAGACAAATAACCTTCTTAACTACTCTGGCTTATCAAGAATTCTTCGTAAGGGCTGGTCAGTAAGTACATCGATGGCATGGGCCTGAAAGTAGGGCCTCAATTTCCTAGAGGTGATGAGGAGGGCATAGGCTAGTTTTTTCAGCCTTGGATAATTTAGTTTAGCGGCATGTAGAGCTCTGCTTATGTAGTAAATAGGTAGCTATGCTCCTTCTTCATTCCTCATAAGAGTTGAGCTGATTATTGTTCGTGATAATGCCAGGTACAAGCTCAAAATTTTTTCTTTCTTTGGCAAACTAAGAAGAGGAAGAGATCCCAAGTAATGCTTGAGCTGCTGAAAAGCCAGCTCACATTCTTCTGTCCATTCAAAGGCTTTCTTGAGGGCTTTGAAGAAGGGGTGGCACTTGTTTGTTACCTTTGAAATGAATTTATTCAGGGCTGCCACCCTCCCTGCCAGAATTTGGACCTCTTTCGGCTTGGTTAGCGATCTCGTGTCGATCAGAGCTTGTATCTTCTCAAGATTGGCTTCAATTTCCCTTTGCATCACCATGAAATGTAAGAATTTCCCCCTTTCACTCCGAAGGCACATTTGGCTAGGTTGAAGGACATGCCATTTTGCCCGAGTATAGTAAAAGCCTCGTTGAGGTTGGCTACATGGCTGGAAGTTTTGAGACTCTTGACCAGCATGTCGTCGCTATAGACTTCCATGTTTCTAAGTATCTGGTTTTTGAACAGCACACTCATAACTCTTTGGTAAGTAGCTCCAGCATTCCTTAGACTAAATGGCATGGCCTTATAACAGTATGTACCTTCGTTGGTGATGAAGTAGGTCTTCTATTCGTCTTCTGGGGCCATTATAACCTGATTGTCACCGGAATATGCATCCATGAAGTTCAACATTTTTTGGCCCATGATCGCATCTACGAGCTGATCAATCTTCTGGAGTGGGAAACTATATTTTAAGTAAGCCTTGTTGAGGTCTTTAAAGTCAACACACATCATCCACTTCCCACTGTGCTTCTTTACAAGCACAACATTGGAAAGCCACTTTGGGTAGTGGACCTCCCGAATGAAGCCACCTCGAAGGAGCTTCTGGACTTCTTCTTTGGCAATTAAATTCTTTTCAGCTGCAAAGTTTCTTTTCTTCTGAAGTTGGGTCGACATTCAGCTGAGCTGATTACTAGTTTTTAAAATTTTGTCGGGCTGCAGGGAATCAAGATCAAGTCCTCTAGGTCCTCCACTAGTTTGTTTTTGAGCTCTTTCTCTTTATCCCAAAGATCTAGAGTATATATCTCCCACTTTTCTGAATCATAAAGCCCTTCTGAGTTGGCCATTTCCTTGACAGCAGCGGCTTCGTGCTCTACAACTGCGATATCTTTGGTTCTGACCTCTTTCAGAGTACCAAACTGGCAGTATCGAGCTTCCACTTGGTTACCTCCAACCTCCCCAACTCCGTGGAGTGTTAGGAACCTCATGGTTAAATTGCAGGTCAAAATGGCAGCTCTAATTTCATTGAGAATACCCCTACCGATGATAACGTTATAATAGGGAGCCCTGTCTAGCACTATGAACTCGGCGATAGTAGTGATCTACTTCGGGGTTGTTCCCAGAGTTACAGTGAGCTTGATGGTCCCCAAAGACTTGGTCTTTTCCCCTGAAAAAACAACTAGAGTGATCGTTGAAGGGATTATATGTTTAGTTGTGAAGCCTATGGCCTTGAAGGCATTATAATACATGAGGTTGGAGGTAGCCCCTCTGTCTATGAAGATTCTGTGGACATTGTGATTTCCCACCATCACTGTTATTACCAAGGGGTCATCGTGCAGGAACTCCACCCCATTTATGTCCTCATCTATGAATACGATGTCCTTGACATCATATTTCACTATTTTAGTAGGTCTGAAGCTGAAGCATTTTGCCTCTGAGCTTGAGGACTTAGCTTGCTTGATGTAAGCCTTTCTAAACCTATTGTTGTTTCCAAAGTAGGAGGAGCCCCCCTCGATTATGAAGATCTTGTTTTCATGCTCCTTTTCTTTGGCTTTCGAGGAGACTTCCTTCTTCTTGTCCACATATTGGCAGAGCTGGCCTTTTGAATGAATTTCTTAATCTCTTCTTTCAGCCTCCAGCAATCGTCTATCTCATGGCCATGGTCCTTGTGGTACCGGCAATACTTCGTTGTATCCATCTTTTTCTTAGACGCCTTTATCTTTCGAACTTGTGGGATTTGCCCTGGCTCCAACTGGGCATAAACCTCACCCAAAAGAGTTGTTAGAGGCATAAACTGCTGGCGTGCTTTACCCTTACTTGGTTCGGACTTGTTTGATTCTTTCTTTCATTTCTTGCTTTTTCTCTCTTGACCGCAGGGTGGGTTGTGCCCCATTTGGCGTTAACTTGACAGGTCTCGTCCCTGTAGAGTTTTCTCTACGCCAATCTGTTTATTTACCTCATCCAGGAGCTCAGACATGTTCTTGGGGGGCTAGTCTTGCCAAAGTCATGATGCAGTAAGGGGAGTTCACCCCTTCCATAAAGGCTGGCATAACTACCCTTTTATTGAGGTTTGTGATAATAAGGCTCTTTTGATTGAACCGGCAGGCATACTCTTTCAAACTCTCTGTTTGACATCTGCTTGACTATGAAGAGGTGAGTGGAGAACTTGAACTGTTTTCGGGTTCCAAAAAAATGGGAGATGAATTTGGTGCCGAACTCATGCGAGCTTTGGATCAATCTTAGGAGCAGGATATTGCACCACATTCAGGCTAGCCCTTTAAGAGTGGTGACAAAAGCTCCGCACACTACACTATCTGGGGCATTCTAAAATCCTATCATGTTCCCGTGTTGCTGCTAGTGGTCTACAAGGTCGGTGCTCCCGTCATATGATTCCAGTGTTGGGAGTTTAAATTTCTCCAGGACTTGACAGCTCAGGATGTACTCGGCAAATGGAGATTTTGAGTCCTTTATTAAAAATGTGGCCGAGCTGCCTCCCAGCTGGCCCATTGACTTCATCATCTTGCCTACTTGAGCTCGTACTTCTGTCATCAACATTTTCTCGACCTTTTTCACCAGCTCTTGGTGCGATATCCTGTCGAACACTGACCCCCAAGCTCTGGCATCTACTTCTCACTGAGGTGCTCGAACTGGAAGGAGTGGAGGTCGAGCTCCTCTACTTTGGCTCTGCTATCTTGAGGCCCCCTCTGAATTTCTCTCGTGGACCACATCCACCTAAGGATTCCTTAGCGGTGGGGGAGGAAGTGCGGCTGAGACCTCCTTATAGGAAGATTTTCTCCTGGAGCTGGATCGACCAAATTCGAACTCACTGATTATATTACGACTCCCCTTAGATTCTCTAGCCTCGTCTTTAAGCCTTTGTTTGGTTGGGACTCGTGGAAGGACTGGGGGAACAGCCGCAATCGTGGAGGCTGTGACCGACTTGTTCCTTGAGCTGACTAGGGGTGTCTTCCTTTAGGCTATGAACCTGTCAATCTGGATGTGGAGAGTAGTCTGTTGCTCATGTAGTGTCAACAGGTGATCTGGTTAAGTGTTTTTAGAAGACATGGTATTTTTGTAGTGTATTTTTTTGGGAAAGGAGTGCATGTGACTTTGAAAAAGCATTTGGGAAAGAGAGCGCCAAATTGTTGGTGCTAAAAACTGGAGGGGTACTTTAAACCACATAGTCAATGATTTTGTCAAATGATTGGAGCGATAAATGTAAAGAATTTATTAGAATCAAAGATGTATAGAGGAGGTTGGCATCGCATGAAGATACGTGTTAGTCTTCCTCTGTGGAATAGAGCTAGAAGCTCGATTTGCTTTGTATTGATGATAAACAAATATGTATTACAAACTCACACAAGCCTCTCTCACTATTCTATCCTCACAGTATTACAACAAGCGTATGCTCGAGTTACACGAGTTTTGACTTCTTTATCTTGGAGCTTTACTGAGTGCTCCAAGCTTCTATTTGTTAATTGTCCTCTTGCTATTAAATGCTGGTTTCTCTCTTGTTCTTAATTGTTCGGTTCGTTGAACTTAGGTTGGTGAAAGAAGTAAATGCTTCTTTTATATAGGAGACGTGCGGCCAGAGCTCCCAGAACAGGTCTGGGGCCTCGCTTCCATCATCACCAACCCTGACCTTACTTCTCTATGAATTCTAGTGCATTAAATACAATCAGTGGGCATTCAATGAAGGTGAGGGGAGTTCAGTGTCTTTTGCAGAACATGTGATAGTCACCCATACCGTTGGTCAATCACTCTGATAAAGTAGCTACGTGAGAGCTCCAGATTTCGTTGAAAGGGCTCTAGCCTTCGAGCTCCATAATTTGTTATACGGAATTAGTTCTTGAGCATGTATCCACTTGCTGACGAGCTCAGCTTTGCCTGTAGCACTAGGATAGAGCTCTTCAGAGCTTCTTTGGTTGCAACAAGGTAAGTCGTTGTCGTGGGCGGGCCATGTGTCAGCTCTTGGTTGGTTGGATAAATTGGATCATTAAAAAAAATGAAATAATTATTAAAAAAAAAAAGAAAGAAAGACCCCTTCCAATTAAGGTTTAAATTGGATCATTAATTTACACCATCAGTTGAAATAAAAAAAAAATGAAATAATTATGAAACTTTCATTAATATTAAAAAATATAATTTTATATATAAATATGTGTAAACTAATATTGTATAAATTATGTATGAACTTATTTATCATTAAACCTTTGTTAAAATTAGAAAGTATTTTTGAAGTTAATTAATAAATATTAAAAATTACCGTCTTCATAAATAATTTTCTAATTTAAAATATTTAACATTTTAAATTAACATTGCATTTTTATTTTTGACTCCACCAAAGAAATCTTAAGTAATTTTATATTACCCTATATTTAAAAACCAAGTTTTTTTTAAAGGTCGCTGCTCACATGAAATAAAATTAATAATTGGACACAAGGTTTACTAACCAATCTCGGAGTCTAAAATCTGTGAATATGAACCACTTTATTTTAATTCCCACGCATAAAATTAAATATCACCTCCATATCTTTAGAAAAGCTAGTTTTACTACTAAAATCGAACCGAATTCATTAAAGCAAAGATCACCGGAACAAATAAGGTCAATAGCGCGCTCCTTTGCGCTTGCGCCTAGAGATCCTAATAAATCCCAATTATGTTCACACATTTTATTATGTGTATTAGGGTGCAACAAATGTTATTGTTTCTTAAGATGTTGTACTTAGGCCTCGTTTAATTTATGGGAGGTAAATCAATTTTTTTATCTTTTTTATAGAGGTAGAAAATTAAAGTTTTTATTAAATTTTTTTTCTTATATTTGATAAAACACGGAAAGTATTTATGTAGGATATTGTTGTCCAAAAATTTTGTAATAAATGTTAGGAAATTACAAGAAAAAATTAATCCCATAGGTTTTGAAAGAAATGACTTTACCCCATATTTTTTCATCTATCAGGAAAGTGATTCCGTAATTTATACTTACTAAACAAAGGAAAGAAAAGACTTTCATTTTTTGAGTGTTCAAATCCGTGAACCAAATAAAATCTTAGATTACTGCAAATGGGCATTAGAAAACAAGGACTACGAGAAATTTATCAATGTTCTGTTTGTGTTTTACTAGTTCTTGTTGTAATGTATTGGGCCAAAAGATTAGATACAACAAAAACAATCTTATCTTAATCACTTAAAACGTAATGGTACAATAATTAAATACACTTATTTTGAAGAAAACTATTTATATAAATTTATGGAGATTCATGTATTCTTTAAACTAGATTTTCATTTGTTATTTGAATATACTTAATTTTAAGGGGCTTTTTGTTTTTAGCCCAAAAAATTTGAATTGTTTTGCATTTAGCACACTCTATTTTGACAATTAGGAATTAACCCAAATGAGTGGATAATTACCAATTTAATATTTTTCAGTTATTTTTCAGTTTTTATTAATTGTTTTTTCTTTCCTAGATTACCCTTGATTGACTTTTTAATTCAAAATTAATAACCACCTAAGATTTAGGATTTTGAAAATCAAAGAAATATTTAAAATACCTTAATTAAAATTTTTGAATTCAAAATATAAAGATATTTGAATTCAAATATTTTTGTAACTAATTTATCTTCAAAACACTTATTTTATTAAGATTACTATTTGGTTTTAATTAAATTATTTAGTAGATATATTACAATACATTTTTATGAAAATTAAAAGATATATTACATATTTATAATATGAAAATTAACTGAAATATATTGTGAGGTAAAACATGTAGATATATGTAGTCATATTAACGCGTAATCTAATAGATATATTATGAGGTAAAACATTTAGATATATATATATATATGTGTAGACATATTAACGCGTAATCCAATAAATAAATTATGAAGTAAAACATGTAGATATATATATATGTAGACATATTAACGCGTAAATAAGATAGAACATGTATGTTAGCATATGTAAATAGATACAAATATAATTGAACAAAACAAGTTCATACATGTATATGAATTGACATTTTTTGTTTCATAAACCCATTTAGGATTCTTTGAGCCAATTACACACATTGTACATGTATGTATATATATATATAGAGAGAGAGATAGTATACCAAGGTGAAGTTGGTATATAGTGCCCATAGTGGCAACATCTCTAACATGATTAGATTGATCCCCATATGTTGGCCTAAAAATGAGGTTGAAATGACAATAACAAATCAAAGGTTCATCCGCTGTAGTATTAGGCAGAAACACCCATAATATTCCCTTAAAACTACACTTGTCACCACAGCCTTATCTTTGTCACTACCCAAAGAAGCCATTAATTTTCTTTTTCCATGGTTGACTTCAACTCTCTCTAGTTGTTGGATTCCTTGTCATGTTGATCTCTCGGGGTTTTAAAATATGTATTTAGGGTAATAAAGATAGACTCAATTTAAATTCAAAGATAAGTTTTAATAACATCGAGCATAATTAGGAACAACCCAACCTATCAATAAGGGCAATTATGTCAAATCATCAATAAATATCCAGAATATTAGAAAAATAAAAACATTTTAAAGTCTGGGGTAAAAGCAAAATAGTTGGGTTAAAAACAAAAAATTGGGCCAAATCCTAATTTCAAAATCAGTATGGATCTGAGAAAAAACATATCCACCAAACTGGGCTAAATACTAATTTTCTATAATTTTAATAAAAAAAACTTTAAAAAATAGTAAATAACTTAAACAGTTGAGAGTCTTGCTATTCTCACTATTAGTGAAAGTTTAATTCCCGTTACTTATGCTAAAATATGAATATTTAACATTGTTAACACCTTACACGAGTTGATAGGATTCGAATCTGTTCAATGCTAGAAGAGTGAACGGATCGTTTGGTTCATGCGGATAACCCAATTTATGTAGCTGAGAGAAATAGGTAGAAAATAATTTGAATAAAGAAGGGACTTGACTCTTCTTTATTACTCTTAGATTCAATTTGGTTCAATGGATATAATTTGAGGTTAAATCAATGAAATTTTTCATGAAACTTAAATTTAATCAGAAAATTCAACCTAAAAATATGTGAGAGTCATCTAAAATTAATGGTTGAAAATGAATATCATCTTAATCAAGTTTCATTAAAAAACTCATTCATTTCATCCTTGAATTACACCCCACAAAAGGAAATTTAACCAAAAGAATAATGTAAGAGTATCTCCAACAGGCTCTTCAAAGGATTAACCCGCAAATTTATTGAAAAGCTATGTCAGCAAAATTTATTCCAACTAAAGTAACAAAATGGAATTTTCAATTTAAAGAGTCTTTCTTACTCTTCAAATATGAAGAGTGATGAAAGAGTTCTTCAAATATATTTTTTAATATTTTATTAATAAAATTTTGTGCTAATTTAAAATGATATTATTGAAAAGTAAAACATTTAATATATAATAATATATTAAGAATTAAAATAAAAATATATTTGAAGAGACTCTCAGAGCTTATTGAAAATATTTTTTTAAAATGACTCTTTAAAGTGTCACATAAGTCAACAAAATTATTTTTGTAAAATCATTTTTAAAAAAATTATTGGAGGTACTCTAAAGGAGTTAAATTCAAAATTTTCCACTATACACTCATATTTAAGTCAGGAGAATTCTGTTTTCTCTACCAACTTTTATAAAAAATAGATAATCATATCATCTAAATTAAAATAAATTAATAAATTACCATAAAAAGTATGCAGTCAAATTATCTGAATTAAAGCCCGTTAATAAATTACCATATATATACCGCTTGTATTAAAAAAAAATACAAATTTATTTTGTGGACCCTACAAAACAAGTGGGGCCTCTCTTAGGACACATGTAAATTCCATTTCTGTTCCGTGGAGTAGTCTCTCTTCCCCAACAAGTTCCTCTTCACATTCTCTCTTCTGTGTCACCCCCACGTGATTCGTTCTATTCGATTAGCACGAATGTTAAAGTTGTTCGATTGATTCCTTCCCCCTTTCCCAATCTCTTTTTTCGGAGATCTAGTTTCATGTAAACAAGCTCTATATCTGTAAGAATTCTCATTGCCCCCTTTTCATTGATTCTTTCTTTTCCCCCCCCTTTTTCCCTTTTTTGCATGTGTTAGAACGTGGTTTAGTCTTTGATTTTTCTAGGGTTGATTGATTGATTTATCTCTTTAAATGTGTAGATATGTTGTTGTTATTGCATTGTGAATTCTCTGTTCTGTAAGTTTTTTTTTGGTTTCTGTTTTGTGTTGATTTTGGTTTCTAGTGTTTAATCTATGCACTTTTGTGCTCGTTTGGTTCGAATTTTTGTTGGTGGATCTTGAAATGGTAATTTCACACAGAGAATTTGAGTCTCATTAACATATGACTCAGTCTCTTAACATTAACTATTTTACTATTTTAGGATTATGGGAACGAATCAAAACTCGAACCAAATGAACACTTAAAAGGTTACCTTTGGACGATTAATTTTTTCCGATCGTTTTCTTTAGACTGTGTACATAATTGACTCTGTTTTGAAAAAAGTTTTCTTTGGTTTTGTTTTCATAATGATTTTGAATGTTTTTGTTTTATTTCTAGGGTTTAATTTCAGAACCAAATGATTTTGGACAAGCTTGCATGGCACTCATCACTGTTTTTCTAGGGTTTTGATTTTGATTTTCCTATTAGCTTAAACAAGGATTTTGAACCTTAATTAGTGCTTTAATATGAATACCCATGTTGTAGATTTAGCAGCCCTCTTTGTTTCTGTGGTTTTTTTACTTCTGTTGGTTGTGTTTTATATTGATTTTGAATGTTTTTGTGTTATTGCTAGGGTTTAATTTCAGAACCAACTGATTTGGGGAAAGCTTGGCACTCAACTATTTTCTAGATTTTTAATTCTCCTGTTTGTTTAAACATGGATTTTGAAGCTCACTTAGTGCTCAATTAGATATTTGGTCAGAATTAGGGGCCTTTTTTGTGCTTTGAATAACACAATATAATTAGTTTTTCTGTTTTAGGGTTATCTAGCTCTGTGGCGTGATCTTTTAAGTCGGAAAATTCAAGTACATGGAGAAGGATAAATCTCAAAATCAAGCTGGAAGCTTACTGCCTCCTTCGGGGAGGCATTCGAGTTTTTCACCTCAAAATGGGAATTTCGACATGAAATTGGAGCCTGTAGGTTCAACTAAATTGCCTCCATTGGGACCTGGGAGTACTTCAACAGATTCTTCTTGTTTTGGCCAAAAGATGTCGGCGGATTCTAGCCGTTTTAGTCATGACATTAGCTTAATGCCGGACAACCCGCCAAAGCATTCGGGTCATCGACGTGCCCATTCGGAAATTCTCAGCCTTCCTGATGACATTAGCTTCGATAGCGATCTTGGGGTTGTGGGTGGTTTCGATGGACCTTCGTATTCGGATGACACTGAAGAGGATTTGTTTTCCATGTACCTTGATATGGAAAAATTCAATTCTTCATCTGCAACATCTGCCATTCAAGAAGGCGAGCCATCCTCCTCCGCAGCAGCTCCGGCAGCAGCAACACCTCCGTCGGAGAATGTGGGCCCTGCTTCTAGTGAGAAGCCTGCTAGAATTAGACATCAGCATAGCCAGTCCATGGACGGGTCGACTACAATTAAGCAAGAGATGCTTCTAGGACCGGAAGAAACATCTGCTGCTGGTGGGCTTAAGAAGTCCATGTCTTCTACGAAGCTTTCCGAGCTTGCACTTGTTGATCCAAAGCGGGCTAAGAGGTACTATTTTGAATATTTCATTATTTATTTATCATGCTGTAATTGTGATGAACTGATTAAATCAATGATCTTGTTTACCCCGAGAAAGTAAAACGGCATATTGATACTAAAAGATATGTTATTCTTACGACCATATTCTTGTCTTGATTTATATAGATTTCATTTAGGCATATAGCAATATTCGTGTATTTCCTCTATTCATATTTGCGTTATAGCCATATACTAATAACTAGTATTTACTTGTTGCAAGAAAATATTTATTGTTTATAATTCAAAATAATATAAATTATAGTTTTTGACATTTCCACTACATATTAATGACCTACTCCTTTAGTATCTTACACCTTGGTTCTTGTCATCTCATGTCCACTGTTGCCTAATTCAGAACCACCCCTACGTAATGTAGATTGGGTGGGCCGGCCCCAAATGGGGTGCGTTGTTGACCCAATTTTCACTTGCACAGATACTTGTAGAGAGACATATAGTTCCATATATACACATATACGTACTATTCCAAAAATATCAAGGATTTCATTGTAATATTTACATATCTGTATTGGAACCGGCCTAAGTGTATGTTCTAAAATGAATTGCCACCCGAAATAGTGTTTCAACTAAGCCTACCCCTACCTACCACACTGCAGGCCTGGTACCAGTACCACACGCCAAAGTGGTGTTAGGTAACATTGGTCATGTAACTCATGTTGCACTAGCGTCTCATATAACAGAGAAGTATAATTCCTGGCCTAAAACCAGGGAAGGGACCAAACTTTAATTGTACTGATAATCTGATGACCCAATAAATAATGTTATGTGATAGAGATGCTAATGAGATCTGTCTTTGAAAATATGGATAGGACTTAGGAGATAGAGATACTGTACACTGCTCTGGCATTATTGGGTTGTATGTTTGAAGGGTCTAATTCTTCGATGTCCAGAACAGTTATTTCATATGTTTAACTTTAACCATAATCTATCTATACTATATATAAAGCTAGAGGCTGGCTTTTGGTAAGTTTGTGAAATTACAAAATTACCCTCCACTCTTTGAATATTACTATAAAATTATTTGCTTATGCGAGGACTCGAACTCATGACCTTGAACTTGGCTTCTTGCATATTACTGGTATATCTGGAATTCTGGAAGACCTAAAATGTTGGCGAATTTAGTAGAAATTTGTTCAGAGTAAGAAAAACTAGGTGGATTAATTGGATATAATTAGGGAATCACCATCTAATGTATATATGATTGTCAAATTGATAATGCAACGTTTTGGACAAACGGCAAACTTGTCTAAGGAAATGTTACATAAGACTTCGAAGCTAGATATTATAATGCATAATATTAAACACTAGGGCCCTGTTTGGTGGGTGTTTATTTTTAAAAATTTTAAAAACTCAACTTAAAATCAACTTTACTTTTACGCTTCCTAAAATTTATTTCACTTTACTTTCTCTCTCTAAAAAAACTTTTAAAACACCATAACTTTAAATCCAAAAATCAAAATTAGATAAAAAAATATATATTTGAAACCTACTCGTCGAGATCTATAAAATAAGATCCATTGTGACTATTTTTTGAAATTTTTTATGAGATTTTTTAGTTGGTTGAAAAAAACTCAAACAAAAACCAAATTCACTTTTAACATACTTCCAAATTCTACCAAACACCATATTTTAAGAACTTAACTTAAAAACTCAACTCAAAACATCAACCAAACATCACCTAGAATACTAGAAATTATAATGCAATATAGACACATATTCAAATTGCATGCTTGGCCATGCTACCAACTACAAAGGGCTTAGCGAGCGAGATTAGATTATAAAAGTTGATTCTTAATATCTTACAGGCTTCTTGTCAAAAATATAGATAAAGAACAGAGTTGACTCAGTATTTCACCTGGATTCAGCAATTCTTTGCCTGAAGTTATTGATTTGAGGCAAGTCTAGGGTATTTTGTGAAATAGTTAAAATATGATCCGAAACCGAGTTGACGGAGTCGGACAGTTTTTGGAACTATGGTTGCGAGATCACCAAATATGCATTCTTGTTCATGAGACACCATTAGGTCTTTGTTGATGCTCATTCAACAAATCACTGACACCGAGAAATTGGATGATCGTCGTTCTAAGTCCCTATTTGTTCATATTTTTTCAATTGACGTGTACATGTAAAAGGCACCATACTTTTCTCCTCTAGGATATACATTGGTCTGTGGTTGAACCTTTGTTTTCTTTTAAGGTTTGATATGTCTCTCTATATATATGTATGTATGTATTTATTTGCCGCCTTTTTCCATTCCTTTTCACTATATTTTTGTCTCTTTACGCTTGATAAATGTGTATCTTTCCAAAAAGAAAAGATAAGGCGTATTACCCACTTTCCGTCATTGTATAATTTGGTTTTAGGAGCATTTATTAATTTATTCTAATCTGTGGAATGAATGAAACAGGATATTGGCAAATAGGCAGTCAGCAGCAAGGTCGAAGGAAAGGAAGATGAGGTACATAGCTGAGCTTGAAAGGAAAGTCCAGACTCTTCAAACTGAAGGAACTACATTGTCTGCTCAATTGAGCCTTTTACAGGTACTTTTTATACTCAATTTATACTACTTGACATTCTGAATCATAATATCATATGTTAGCATGATTTAATATGCTCAACACCACAATGTCATACAGTCATACACGCACATAGACACTTATTATATAAACAAGCACAGATTTCAACCATTTTGAGTCTCTATCTTATGTTTGATTTACCCTCCAATCTTTACTATTTTTTTTCTTAATAAATTCGAACACTTTCTATTAAGAATGATTGATTAATACACATTTAGCCATTGGGCCGCCTATCATTTTGGTTAGTTATTTTCTTCAAGTTGATGCATATGAGTTGCACACGTATGCAGGGTATCTAGTGTGTGTATGTATATATTAACATGACTTAATATGTTGAATCCTGGATTGCATTCAATTGATATGCGTGTGCACTTAGTACATAAATTTATATGCCATGTCTATGGGTGCTCCGTAGTTTGTGAGTTATGAATGGACATATGTTAGATGTTTTATAATTTTCACATCAGTGATGTACAAGTTTTGTGAACTTAACTTACTTAAAGATTACACAATGGATATGGCAGTGCTAAATTTGCTATGTGACGAGAAATTTTTGCGTGCACAGGTTTTATTCCTCATATATACTCTAATGGTATTCTCAAATATTGGCTGAAGTATGGTTTTCATCTTCTGAGATTAACTTGATACTCTGGAATTGGTTTTACAACTTTCAAGAGTCCCATATTTTGTCTTTGGTTAGGTGGCCAACTAATTTATCCTCCTCTGCATTATGCAGCCATCTGCTATGCTTGTTTTAGTCGATATATTGAGAAGTTGGCTGCAATACAAGACTTAGATTATGCAAATGGCGTAATTTTTATTTTTTGGTTTTCTCATGCAGAGAGATACAAATGGTCTGGCTGCTGAAAATAGTGAACTGAAACTGCGTTTGCAAACTATGGAACAGCAGGTTAACTTACAAGATGGTAAGGATCTGAACACTTCATGGTTATTGTTTTTCTCTTTAAACCCCCCCCCCCCCCCCCCCCCCCTTCCCCCTCTCCTCTCTTCTGTTTGCATATCTAGTTTTTCTTTCATTTTGTTTTAGTTTTCTAAGAAGTAGTAGGCAGAACTCGGATGCTAGGAGGGAACCTAGTGCCCAGCTGGGACTAGACAGCTAGGGCTAGGTGGCTGACTATTTATTTATTTTTAAGAATATAATACTACAAAAAAACCTAACTTTACTTCCAAAAGGGACACTTGGTGTTTATTTATCAGACATTTGTGATAATTCAGACATGACAAAAATTAATTTTCAAAAGAACTAGGTGTAATAAACTCCTGCCCAATCGCCATCCTGCCCACCTAGGAACCGGCTAGCTAGATGCCAAGGAATAATATTTTTCTGAAACAACGGCCTATTTCGTAATGTTGGTGAAGGGTAGGGTCCTTATTTAACAATTGTCTTTTAGAATGAGGAGTTTGACCAAGACTAAGGAAAACTTAATTATTATTTTTATTTTATGTATTGACAAAAATGCCCTTGTGACATTCTTGTTATCTTTTCTCCCATTGTAGTCTCTAGGACTGACCTACCATTGGCCACCTCTGCTGGAGCTCTGGCAATTGTCAAATATACATCTTAAATAAAAGATGGAAGGGTTTTTTAGGTATTTGAAAAGGAAATGAAAGGACACGTGGAGCGATGTGGTTTAGTAATAAATAGGCCCTTGTTTTAATTTTTTTTTTCTTGGCTTACGTTTACCATTTCTTTTGTCCTACATTCATGTTCTCCAAAAAAATAAAATAAAATTGGACTCTGGCAGAGTTGATCCAATCCAATGTTTAGGAGTTTAAAAACTGACCAAAAGCAATCCAATCCAGTTATATTCTGAAAGATTAGTTTTTCAAATCCAAATATCTAACCTTTAGTTGGATTGGTTTTCATTTTCAATTGGATTTATGGTTCTTGCTATTTTCAACACCAATGCAACTGGATTTGATTTCAATGCTGTCCACCCTTAATCGGGTTTGAAAATTGCGAAACCAACAATCATTGGATTAGATACAGTCTACTTCTAAATGCTTGGATTCGAACTGAGGGTGGTATTCGGTTGGTTTGGTCAGCATTTGGCTTATACCAAAACCATAATGTTCGGTATTTTTGGTATTTGGTATTTTCAGTTCTCACTTTTTGTAAACATGAAACCAAAACCTTACCGTGCAGTTTTTCCGTATATTTGGGTTTTCCGATATTATTTGGGATTAGTGTGATTGTTTTGCGTCATCTTTTTAACAGAACATGTATTGCAACAGTTCTTTTAACGAATTTAGCATAGCTTAAATTCTTCTTGTTTTTATATGGTGAATAGCATTAAATGATGCACTGAAGGAGGAGATCCAACACCTGAAAGTACTAACCGGCCAAACCCTAGCAAATGGAGGGCCAATGATGAACTTTCCTTTACAACCACCACCCTTTGGAGTGAACATTCAGCCCTTTTATCCCCACAACAACAAGAAGAACAATGCAATGCACACACTTTTAACCACACAGCAGTTTCAACAGCTCCATATTCATCATGCTCAAAAGCAACAGCAGCAGCAGCAGTTTCAACAGCACCAATTTCAGCACCACCAACAACAACTGCAGCAACTGCTGCACCAACAGGAACAGCAGCAGAGTGGAGACGTGAAACTAAGACCACCCATGCAGACTCCGAATCAAAAGGAAAATGCCCCTGACATTAACCCTCCTCATTTGTCCAAGGATTGAGTAGAGGGAAATGGGTCCATGTCTGTTTGTTCCGCAATTTTGTTGGATAGCTTTCTTTTTTCACCGTTTTCTTTAGTTTGTTTTAGATATATATATATATATATATTTACATATCTTTCTGACATTATTTTATAGGACGTTAGGGTTGAGTTATACTTAAGAGATTGAAAATTTTTCGGCGCGTTTTACAAATTTATAGTCATATAGGATAAACCTTACCCCATTTTGGATTTTGACTTCTAAGTCTGATCCCTTTTGAAGTTAATATTATTAGAGGGTTCTTGGAAATCTCTCTCTCTCTCGCGCGCGCGCGCTCACATACATACACTGACACATGCATTGGCGTGCTAGCACTCCGTTTCGCACGCAAGAAGAAAGTGATCTTCACAAAAACATGCGCGCGCACGCTCACGTGTACAATGGTCATTTGAGAAATAAGAGATGTTTAGTATTTGGTTTGTCAAAATGCTACTACTAGGTGGGAATGTGATGGTGAGAACTAACATGAACATTTATTATGGTCTGAATTTGCCTGCTTCACTTCTTGAAGATTCAGATACGAGTTTAAGTTGGCATTTTGTATGTAATCCATTTGAGTTTGTGCTTTAACAGGCTGTAAATAATTTGGAGGTAAAACTTCAATTATTTTTAGTGAAATTATTTATATAGATGTGAGACGGGATGATTTAAAATATCTCCATCTCTATGTTATGTATTTACCTTTTTGATCCAGTAAATTTGGGGGGTTGACTAGGTTTCCTTATGCTTGATGCTTTGGTGTGGGAGTGAGTTCTTGCAAGTGTGGTTGCGAATTAATTTTTTGTAGATTGAATATTTCATGTCTATAATATTTCTTATAGTATATATTGTGCAGGTTGGCTTAGTGACTAAGACTCAATTTCAATATGGAGCTTACGAGTTTAATCCCCTCCCTCTTCATGTTATTAGTAGAATGTAAAAGAAAGAGGCTCAAATATATTTTTTTTCGAAAAAAAATATATATGACGCAAAATGTTAATCGTATAATAAGAAATTTAGCTCGATTAAACTTTATCTCATAAATGTTATTGGATAAATTTAGTGAAATAGCTTGCACAAAATAAGATTTAATTACTTTGATAACTGTGCGGTATGTATTATAATTTATAAGTGATTGAAATGGTGCGGCAATTAGTATATACATTTATATGTTACGAACTAATAAGAAATTATATTTTTTTCCAATAAAAGATTAGTTTTTAGACTAATATTATAAGGCTCAATTTAACAAGACCCACTTTTTCTTCTGAAATTATTAATCAACCCAATCTTTTGTTTTTAATCCAATTTTTTTGCATTCAGCCCATTTGAAAAAATATAATTTTCAATTCAAGTGATATTTAGAAATAGGCGTAATATTAGTGTACTAAATTTCGGGGTTGTGTATGTTGAAGTAAATTTTAAGACGGTGGTGTATGTTAGGGTACTGAAAGAGCATGGTTTGTGATCAAAAAACGAAAAAAAGGGCAAGGTTGTAGGATAATTATGGGTGTGCCATTAAGAGTTGGCTGAGTTGGTAATGATTCAAATATTTCGTTTATAAGGTTTAGGTTCAAATTATACTGCCAACAGTTTTTCTTGATGGGCGATTTGTTAGTACCCATGAAATCTTATAGCATTCTCTAAACCTAAGTTGCAGTAAATTTTCCTCACTTAAACTCTTTTTTAAAAAAATAAAATAGATAGTGTGGGGCGCTTGGTGGGATAGAGAGTAGTTTGGTTAGTGTAAGTACTATGAAAAATCTAATGTGGCATATATATATATATATATATATATACAAACGTTGATAGATTTGGGTTGTTCTTAGGGAAGCAGGGTGGAGAGGGAGACTGAAATGTGGCATCTTGAGTGAATTATCACCCTCTTAACTGTGGGAGCAAAGCTCATATCTCATGTGGCATATTTATAACGTTCAATTGGTGTAACAGTGTAACACCCCACTTTATTGTGGGATAATTCTCTGAAAAATAAAAACGAGGGATGAATTACTAAAAATTAAGTGTGGTATCAAATAACTAAATCTATGAGATTTAGGGCTTGAATCTCACTAAAAATAGGATAGGAGGTTTTCTTTGTTACTTTTTTTTGAAGAAAATACTTAGATCTTTCTTTTATAATTAAAAGAAAAAAACGACACAAGGTTAAATTTATAAAAATATTAGATTATTTACATAGATGATAAGTTCATATTTTTCCTTATTTTACGTTGTTTAGTGTATTTTGTGACGCAAATTTAGTTATAAATTTATGTTGCCTAACATTAATAAACCTCTATTTTATTTCTTAAAGTATTGAAATAATCCCTAACACCATTTTTTTTTACCAAGACCAAAATGCATTTTTTTAGTAGACATACTTATTTCAAAATTGTTCACGAGTTTAGTTATTTTTTAGAGTTTATTTAGTGAATATCGAGTAGAGCAATCTAAAATGTGGTTTTTTCTTTTTTTTCCAATAACACTAAACATGATATGAATAACAATTAGATGTGTATGGGGTAACAATTATTTCTCTTGCATGCATTGTAACATCCCCGCCTTAATCTATAGGATAACACCTATAATTAAGATCAGGAGAGTCACTAACCCATCTTAGTAGGACTAAGACAGGCGTATAAGAAGAATATAGGTCAATGACAACATATAAAATAAGCAATGACAAGCATTGGGTGCAAAATGATACTATAACTAATAAACATGCATCATTGATATACATGACATGCATTATATGAACAACAAAATTAGATAGGCCGTCCTCGGGATAGCCGTGGCTTTCCGGACTAACACATCTATTACAAAAATGAACCGTAGTATTAGAGCCTTCTACTTCGCCCCCGAACCCATCGTCTCTTTGTCCCCCTGGGACTCGTGAGTACCTGAAATAGTTTAAAGAAATAGGGTGAGCTATACGCTCAGTAGGGGCAAGTAGTCACATACAAAACATAATTTAGTTTAAAACCATATCTTCATGTTATAATGCATGCATATGCCAATGCATGTTACCTCCCTTGTGTCAACCTTAGATTCACGTAGCCAGAATACATCAATACTGAACCGGAGTATAGCAAGGGCCTGACCGCCCGAGAGAAAATCCGACAATGATCATAAATTGGCCCATCGGCCCCAAAGTATATCAATCGATCATAATCAATTTGGACTACATGTCCACCAATAGTAAGATAATCACAAAATCATCGATGCCTTACCTTTGTCTAGATTTTCGGGCTACACATCGCTGGTTCTAGACAGCCGACGCGTTGCTGCCCTCCGGAGGTTTAGGGATTTTCAACCCAAGGGCACCAGGCCCCACTTATTTTCCATCCCGGTAGGCACCAACCAATACATAATTCCTTCACAATCGAAGGACCACAACTGAATTATATCTGGATCCACACTAAGATCATATCACTTTCAGAATAATATCAGGATCATACAAGCTCATCATCATCATCATCATCACTGAGAGAGATACGCCTCATATGTCGAGCCATGAGAATAATACACATATGCCAAGAGTCTCCAAGCGGTTGGTTGACACAGTAATGATGTATACATTATGCAAACATGCTCTTTTATACGAACATGAAGCACAACATGCCATACCCACTTAAGTATAACCAATTCTATATCTCTTGGTGTGTATAAATCAATCAAGAATTCCATCTTCCCTAAATCAAGATCCACACCGTCAAGAGATATCGTATATGATTTCAACAACACAGTACAACAAGTGGTAAGGCATATCATGCTTCAAATCATGCAACATAGCTTTATAAATTATGCAAACAACATGAACCCCTTTATTTTCAAGTTTCTCAAATAACAACAACAACAACAACAACAACAACAACAACAAGCCTTTATCCCACTAGGTGGGGTCGGCTACATGGATCAAACGACGCCATAGTGGTCTGTCGTGAATCATATCTCTAGTGAAACCATTCGCCTCTAAATCCTTCTTAATAGTTTCACCTATAGTTTTTCTAGGTCTTCCTCTGCCTCTAACAACTAGGCTTCCCTCCATATGATCAACTCTCCTAACCATGGCATCTGCAGGTCTCCTCCATACATGCCCAAACCATCTAAGTCGAGATTCAACCATCTTTTCTGTAATAGGTGCCACCCCAACTCCCTCTCTGATGGTAACATTCCTGATCTTATCTTTCCTAGTCTTGCCACTCATCCATCTCAACATTCTCATCTCAGCTACACTTAGTTTATTCTCGTGTTGGCTTTTGACCGCCCAACACTCAGTCCCATACAACATTGCTGGTCTAACCGCGGTACGATAGAATTTTCCTTTTAACTTGAGTGGTACCTTTTTATCACATAACACACCCGAAGCTTTCCTCCATTTCAACCATCCTGCGTGAATCCGGTGATTTACATCTCCCTCTATCTCCCCATCTTCTTGTATAATGGATCCAAGATACTTAAACCGAGTGACTTGTGGTATGACATTATCCCCAACTTTTACCTCTAAGTTAGTAGTGCTCCGCCTTTTATTGAACTTGCACTCCATGTATTCTGTCTTACTTCTGCTTAAACGAAAGCCATGCGCTTCTAAATTTTGTCTCCAAGTTTCTCAAATAACAACAACAAAAAATAAGGATTCTCGAATAATAAAAGCATACTATCAAGCTTTGAAAGCCATAGAACCCCTACCTCGACTTATTAACGAGAAGGAAAAAGAAAATATGAAAGTTCAAGCCTTATCCGAAGAAATCCCAGCGAGAAAGATGATGAATAGTGACCAGGAGGATGATTCAGAGGATTTGGAGCTTTTATATCATATTGATATTAAAAAAGGAGTAAGAATCCTTCAAAGAATCACCTTTATCTCTCTCTAAAGCCCTCAAGTTGATAGGGTGTGCTTTGGGTCGAGTTTTGGGAGTTTTGGGGATAAATGGTGAGAAAAAGGGGTTAAAACTCTAGAAATTTCGTCACATAAGGGTCTGGGACCGATCCTAGGGGTTTCTGGGACCGATCCTAGCCTGGGACCAATCCTAGGATTTCTGGGACCGATTCCAGAAACATTCTGTCCAAGCTTAATTTGGCTGCCCTGACCACTGTTCGTAATTTGGTCATAACTTCTTGTTCGGAACTCGGATTTTGGTGATCTTTATGTTCACGAAAAGGCAATTCAAAGATCTACAACTTCCTAATTGGAAGTTTTCCCAAATTATGGATTGATTTTCTCCATAAATTAGCCGAAAGCATTATCGAACGTCCCGAATTTAACGATGGGCCTACTTTGCGCCCTATTTTGACCTACAAGGAGTACGATTTAGCTTCCGATCAAAACATGAAAGTTGTAGAATGGTATGAAGACTAGACACCTTCGCGAACGAAATCTTAATCGAATAAGAAACGAAGAAATTACGATAGCCCAAAATTAGCCAAAATTCACAAATCGCAAGGAACCAAAACTTCCTATTTAGCCACCGAAATCGATTCGGACCACCCGAATCACCAAACGATCATTCGCATACATACAATGGGATTTACACAACATAATTAAATACAGGATGTTACATGCATACATAAAATGAAACTTGCCCTTCCAACAAAAACAAAATGATTTATTTTGTGAACTAGTACAATAAATTTCTATTCGTTGGTTGAAAGTACATATTTCAAATAAACGAAAGTGAACAATCAAGTAGTATTTGTAATGTAACCTGAAAAAAAATTAGAGTGGTTATTAACTTTTGATGATTGATGTTTTTGCTTACATAAAATTATTGAAAATAATAGTCATACAATTAGGAAATAGGAGGAAACTAAAAGGTATATGAAATAAAGATTAATATTTCGTATCTACATTTTTCACAATCAAATTCGCCTACCAATAATTAATATTAGTACATTAATATTATTGGTGATGATAGTGGCATCCATAAGAATCTCTCTATTTTAGCCAAGTCAATAAGTTATAGAGTTAGATTTGTAGTATTCTTCTTCTAAAAATTCAAAGATTCTTCAAAAAAAATAAAAATAGTGAATTAGAAATCAAGGATTTTATTTGAAACTAGATAACTTCAAATGGTAGCCTCAAAAAACTTCGAAGATTGTTTTAAAATTTTTAAAAAACAAAAAAACAATTATTTAGGTGGCGTTTGATAAAAAAACTGAAACTAAAAACTAAACTGAAATTGAAAAAATTGTTCATTTAGTTTCGAAAATGGTATTTGAAAAAATGTTGTTTGCTTAAATATAACACATCTGAAAGCTAATTTTTTTTAACATGGCAATTTTGCCCTTATTAGTTTATTTGGGTCACATGATTATAAATGTAAGAGGGTAAAATAGGTATTTTACGCTCTTTAAAATTAAATTTTCAGTTTTAAGTGGAGAAAATTAAGTTGGTACTTAATTTTGTATTTTTTTTGTTAACAAACAAATTTAAAACCGCCGCGTAAATTTGAAAACTTTGAGTTTTTAGATTTAAGTGGTGTTATCAAGCAGTACTTTAAAGTTTGCTAAATTTCAAAATACTTGAAAAAAAAAAACCCCCAAAGATTGATAATTTGAAAGTGACTGAACTTAAAACCCCAACCACAACGCCACCCACGACAAATGAGCTACAATATGTTAGAGAAACTCTAAACGGCTAAGACCATCTCCAATGCACCGGTCAAAATTGTAGGGTAATATTGCATTAATAGCATACATTTTTTACAACGAGATGCAGCGTATAGGGTAAAAATGAGCCACGTAAACATCACACGATGCTTTGTGTATTGCGCGCCGCCACGTCATTTTCTTCCTAGGCCTCACATGATGTAGAGAGTGTCGTGGCTTTGCTGGTGGTTGCTAATTTGGGCTAACGATGGAGTATAGATCGTGTCTCATGTGGGCAGGAGCCCCACGATGGATTGTCCATCGTGGGATGCCTATGATACTGAATTGCTAGTTTTACCTTTTCACTACACTTTTACCCTACACTAATACTATTTACACAGTGCGCTGGGTGATGAAAAATGGCAAAAATGGTATTTTAGCTGGTGCATTAGAGATGGCCTAACACTGAGAAAACCATGGAAGAAAAATATCATCTCATTCGAAATAACAAAAAAGTTAAAAGCAAGCATGTTGATGTTGAGGATCCAACAAATCTGGAGATGGAAACTGAGGATGTAGTTATGATACCAGATCCACTAGCGTATCACCAGCTCAAAATAGGGGAGGAGAATGACTGTAAGGTGGAAGCTGAAAACCTCCCTGAGGAGGAAAACTAATTAGTGAGGGTAATCCCTCTATAACAATGTTCTATAAGGATGCTATTGGTGGAACAATCCCTAAAGATAATTTCTTTGGGGATAAAGTGGAAGAATGGTTTGAAGGCGAAGATGACATAATGCCTGATAGCTAAAATCTGGATTTGAATAAGGATCCATTGATGCATGTGATCAACTTTTCAAAACTGTTGATTAATAAAATGCACAGTCAATGGAAGGACTGCCTTATAATCAGATTGCTTGGAAAATCGATTGGTTTCAAAGCCCTTGAGACGCGTATTAAGTGGGTATGGGGCCAGCAGGGCGACTTTGAAACTGTAGATCCTGATATGGGATTCTTTCTATTGAAATTCAATATGAAAGATGACTACAGAAAGGTCATGACGGAGGGACCATGGATAATTCAGAACCACTATCTCACTGTCCGTAAATGGGCACCAGATTTCAAACCGTCAAAGGCCAAAGAGTTCACGACCATGGTTCTGCTCCGATTGTCGGAGTTACCTATCGAGTATTATGGGGAAAAATGCTGTTTCAAATAGCCAAAAGGCTAGGGAGACCCATTAAAACTAACTATAACACGGCTACCTTCACTAGAGGAAAATTTGCGCATGTTTGTGTGGAGGTAGGTCTATCAAAGCCATTAATACCAGCGTATATACTTGCCCGAAAAAAATATCGGGTGGAGTACGAGTTCTTTCATTACTTGTATTTCTCATGTGGGAAAGTGGGGTATCAGAGTGATATATGCCGTGAGCCTAGAAACTTTACGTGTGCCGCCGGTGAACTATCGATAAAACATGAATATGGTCAATGTGACCATTGAGGATGATACATATAAAGTGGATGGAAAGGTTGCCCAGCCTGGTGGGAAGATGGGTGAAAATAGATCCATGGGGTTAAGGATCCATCAAGGATCACCTGACCTGGATAAGTTCAGGCTGTGGATGTTGGCCCAGAGGAAAAACAATAATAGGAAAAGGAACCTAAATTTGGCCCAGACAAAAAATGATTTATCTAGACAAAAAATTTCTACAAATATATTTAATATTCTAACAGAGGAGAGAAACCAGTTGGATTCGAAAAAATGGAAAAGAAAATTGGGAGATGTAACCAGTAATGGTGAATTGTTACTTAGAGCTAGTTACAGAACAACCACTGTTCCTAGCCCTAGTTCCAAACTAAGTACGTCTTGTTTAGTGCATAACTCATTTTATGTGGAACAGGTGGGCATCAGTAGGCATCGAGAAATATACCAAGAAACTCCAGCAGCACAGCAAGTGAAAGCAGTAGAGTTAATACTGACAAAGGAAACATCAAATAATGGGCCACATCAAGATCCTAAGCTGAAAACAACCAGAAGAGTTTAAATTTTCAAGAAACCAATAATCTGGATCACTCAAAATCCTTAAAAATCACACCTCTATTCGACATAAACCCTACCCTTCCTTGAATATACCAAAAACCTGTAACAAAAGGGAGCCGAGATAATAGCCTTGATAGACCACTTGACCCACCTCATGGCAGAAATCATATGTCATGCCTTGAGGAAGAATGCAGTGTGGCTGTCCCTAGAAGCAATCGAATAGGAGTTTCAGGTTGTGGAGGTGCACTGGACAGTCAGGCAAGTATGATTCAACCTCAAACCATAGCATTGCCTAAGAGAATAACCAAGAGCACATGCGCTCTAAATGGTAGCGACAACGACACTAGAGACACAACGACGCGTAAAGCTACTAACAGCCTGACCTTCCAATGAGAGGCTACCACTTCTCTCCCATGTTTCATCTATGAAGATACTTTTTTAGAATTGCTACGGGGTCGGCAATGAAAAATTTAGAAATTCCCTAAGAGATATCCATAAAGACTATTGCCTTGATATAATTGTTCTTGAAACTAAAAATTTGTTTTTACCAGGTGGCAGACATTTTTCATCAGTACAATTTTAAGGACTCGATCACAGTCCTTATGGAAGATCCGGCGGCATATGGATTTTCCTCCTTAATGGTTCAACGCCAAAATATGATTTTGCTAGTTTGGCCTAATTATTATTGTCTCGTAAAAAAAATGTAAGCAACAAAGTTTGAATCCTAACACTTTTTAGTTACTAAGAACAATTTTAGCCATTTTTATGCATAATTAAGCACACTAACTTTTCTTTTTCATTTCCTCTCTTTTCGTTATTATTATTATTATTATTATTATTATTATTATTATGAGCTACATTAATGTTAATAGAATCGCTCATCCCTCGTATAATCCCTATGCTTGTAAGCACCGCCACGGTGATATTATTACTGTGGTATAGGACGACCCACGCATGTGTATTGATTTTTAATTTTATTACAGATAAACCTCCTTAACTATTACAACACCAAAATATGATTTTCCTAGTTTGGCCCAATTATTATTGTCTTGTAAAAAAATGTAAGCAACAAAGTTTGAACCATATCTCTTTTTGGTTACTAAGAACAATTTTAGCCAATTTTATGCATAATTAAGCACGCTGACTTTTTTTTTAGCCTACATCAGTGTGAATAGAATCCCTCATCCCTCACATAATCCCTATGCTTGCAAGTGCTGCCACAGTGATATTATTACTATGGTATAGGCTATTGACAAGGCCAAATGTGTTTAGAGAATCTCTAATAATATTGTATAATTTGGTCGAAATCCGTAGTAAAGACATTCTCAACTATTTAAAAGTCATCTTAAATCTCAGATATACACAATTATTTATCCCTTATACATTTTTAAGATTCAAAAAATATTACTCCTTATTATATAGATTTTATCCCGAATAAAATATTTTACAAAAAAATTATTCACAAACACACTTTACACTGTCTTAGTTAATGTTACGGAATTAATGGTGCTTCTGGATCAACATACCATTGCTCAATATTTTCTGGTCGGCTAGTACTCCTCTTCAAGAACGTGTGTATTCTGAGTTAGCATGAATAGTGGATATGAATGCTATGGGCCATCAAGGTTGGGCCTGACAAAGCCCACTAATAATTTTACTTCTCACATATATATATATATATATATATTTATTTGTAAATATGTTGATATACTTTCTACTAATTAATGAAAAACTATTTCATAGAAGTTAGTTTTAGAGTACTAATTAAATTTTTGGGTTTGTGTATTTTGCGTAACGGAAAGAGCCCGATTGTAGTAAATTTTATAAATTATTTTTCAAAGGACCGTGGTGAGCTTATAAAATAATAGATTATTTACATAGGTGATAAGTTTATAATGATATGCTCGATTTTGAATGGTCAAATGAGCATTTGATTATTTATTTAATATGTTGCTAGAGTTAATAATAATATAATTTACAATGTTTATTTTTCTTAGTAACTAAAATTATGAGGCCATTATTTTGATAGCAAATAATTAATTTTAAAAGAAATCGGGAGCATCATCTAAATGTGAAATGTTTATCTTTATTTTTTCTTTTAACTGTAGGATCAGTTGTGGCCACTAATTTAATTATTGAAAAAGGTAAAAGATTTTATGCGACAATATTTTTTACAAAAATATAAGATTTAATGTTTTTTTCTTAAATATAAGGGTCTGTTTTTTAATATCTTTTTTTTTTTTGAAATAAAAATTTATTTATCAATCATGTTTGAAAATAAGTGCTTTGATTAAAATTATATTTTGTATAAATTTAATTTTATAATTTTAAAAAATTAATATAAATTTATTTTTACATAATATATTTTATATTTTTTTACAAGTATATATTTTGTCACGTTGGGTGTTTTCCCACAACAAATTTCTACCAAATCAATCTGCAAGATGGAGTCTCTAAACATCATCCATGGCTACGGCAAAGTAAACCCCACAGAAGAAGAAAACTACACCAACAAGCCCATCCAAACTCAAAACCCTCGAATCACAATCGCCATCACCCTCATCCTCCTCCTGTCAATAATCATCGGTTCACTAATCGGAGCCCTAATCCACGAGTCCGCCACCGAACCTTCCGAGTTTTCCGAGTCAATACGATCCGTATGTTCGGTTACTCAGCACCCCGACTCATGCTTCACCTCCATATCCTCTCTCAAAACCGACCCCCAAAACGATCCGCAACTCATCTTCTCCCTTTCTCTTCAACTCGGAGTCAACGAACTCGCCAATCTCTCCAGATCGCACTTTCCCCCCACCGATTCGGCTTTACGCGATTGCGATGAACTGATCGGTGACGCGGTGAATCGACTCAACAACTCGGTGGCCTCGATGCGCTTGGGGTTGACTGAGGAGATGACTGGGGACTTGAACGCGTGGATTAGTGGCGCGATGACTGATTTGGAGACTTGCTTGGATGGATTGGAGGAGATGGGATCGACGGCGGCTGATGAGGTGAGGGTGAAGGTGCGGATATCGAAAGAGTACATGAGCAACAGCTTAGCGATTCTCGCTAACGTACATCAGCTTCTTGCCAAGTTTGATCTCAAGATGCATTAATGAAATTCTAGTAAGTAGGTTGTGAGTGAATTGATATTATTTCGTTGTGCTTTTGTTCGCTCTTGCAAATATGTATTTTATCGTAGAGTAAACAGCTTAAATGTTCACTAAACTACTTTTGATCTAGATGGCTTTGACTATCATATTTCAGAACGAACCACTTTAGTTGTCTGAGTGAGTACTATTTTTACCATTTCAATGTAAGTACAACTTTAATTATTCCATTCGATTTGGCTGCTAAATTCAATTCATTTATGTGACACATGATTCTGTGTAAGGTTATTTTGGTCATAATGAAACAAAACGGTTTTTACTTTCGATAATTCTCACCAAACTGAAAAATATACGGTATATAAAACATGGCAATACTTTCAACAAATTGCACAACTTGAATTATTTTATAACTAAAATGATTAAATGCATTTAAATAAAGTCACGTGCATTGCATATGGTTTTATTCCTTTCAATTTAAGAGTTAAATTTGAAGAAATGATGAAAGTGTTACTCACTTCAAAGTTGGATGATTAAATTGGTTCATTTTAAAGTTTAATAGCTGGAATAGTAATAGATGGAAAGTTTAGTAGTCATTTGTGTTGTTAGTCTTTATTTTATGAAATTTTATGAATGAATTTTACATGTTGACTCCTGTGTAGATATGCTTTTATTTTTATTTTATTTTTTTTAATCTGTAAAATGTTGTTATTGTTGGTATATATGAATTGCTCTTGGAGACATTGGGAAATGTATTTGTTTTTCTTTGACAAAAGAGAAAAGAGAGAGAGGAAGATATATCGGTTAAAAGGTTAGCTTGGTACGAGACCAACACACTTATGCGTTACACAAGTATTTGAATTCATGAATGGTAAGTAACTGCATTTATTTTAAAAATGATCAATCCAATCCAATCCAATCCAATTACTTCAATGGAATAATAACATTTTGCCGTCTAATTCTAATCCCTTTTGAAGTTAATATTATTAAAGGGTTCTTGGAGATGCCTCTCTCTCGCGCGCATTTGAGTGCTAGCACTCCGTTTTGCACGCAAGAAGAATGTGATCTTCACAAAAACATGTGCGTGAGCATATGCTCACGCGTACAATGGTCATTTAAGAAAGAAGAGATGTTTAGTATTTGGTTTGTCAAACTACCACTAGGTGGGAATGTGATGGTGAGAACTAGCATGGGCATCCCAGTTTTGTTATGGTCTGATTTGGCTTGCTTCACCTCTTGAAGATTAGGATACAAGTTTAAGCAGGCATTTTGTATGTAATCCATTTGAGTTTATGTGCTTTAACAGTTTGTAAATAATTTGGAGGTAGAACTTAGTTCTTGGAACTTAACTTTCTACACAATTTACGCAACATGCTGTGTTCGCAGAATACTCCAACTGTCGAAAATTTCCTCTCTTTTAGAGCACACACAATGGTGTATGAGAAATCTTATTGACACATAATCTTTTACGGAAAGTTTATCTACAAACACACTTAACACTGTCTTAATTAATGTGATAGAACTAGTGGCGCTTCCGGACCAAACATATCAATGATCAGTGCGTGTGCGTGTGCGAATTAAATTTTTGTAGAGTATTTTGTGTGTTTAATATTTCTAATGGTGTATATTGTGCAGGCTAGCCTAGTGAATCAGACTCAATTTCAATAGGGAGGTTATGAGTTAAATCTCATTTCTTTTGATCGTAAAAGAGAGAGTCTTAAACCTCATTTCTTTTTAAATATATAAATATATATATATATATATATATATTATGCAAAATGTTTGTTGTGTGATAAATTTTTTTAGCTGAATTAAACGTTTATCTCATCTTTAGTGCAACAAATTTTGTGAAATAGCTTACACAAAATCAAATTTAATAACTTTGAAAACTGTGCGGTATGTATTATAATTTATAAGTGATTGACATGGTGCGGTGATTAGTATATACATTTATATGTTACGAACTAATAAGAAATTATATTTTTTCAATAAAAAAAATTTAGTTTTTAGACTAATATTATAAGGCTCAATTTAACAAGGCCCACTTTTTCTTCTGAAATTATTAATCAACCCAATCTTTTGTTTTTAATCCAAATTTTTTTGCATTCAGCCCATTCGAAAAAATATAATTTTCAATTCAAGTGATATTTAGAAAGAGGCGTAATATTAGTGTACCAAATTTTGGTGTTGTGCATGTTGAAGTAAATTTTAAGATAGTGGTGTACATCGGGGTATTGAAAGAGCATGATTGGTGAAAAAAAAAAAAAGAAGCATTGTTGTAGGATAATTATAGGTGGGCCATCGAGTATCGTTGAATTGTTAATGATTCAAATACTTCATTTATGTTCGAACTATGCTGGCATCAATTTTTCTTGGTGGGCGATTTATAAGGAACTTGTCAAGTCTTATAGCATGCCCTAATCTAAGTTGGAGTAACTTTCTCTTACTTAGACTTTTAAAACAAATTTTTTTTTTAAGGAAAATCTAATTTGGCATATATATATATATATATATATATATATATATATGTATATAGATACAAGTATTGATAGACGTGGGTTGTTCTTGAGGGAGAAGAGTGGAGAGGAAAACTGAATCGTGGTATCCTCAATAAATTATTACCCCATTGAGCATTGGAGCAAAGCTAAGATCTAATTTAGCATATTTATAATTTGCAATTGTGGTAACAGTGTAACACCCAAATTTCCACTTTGTTGCGGGCTAAATTATCTGAAAACAAAAACGAGGGTGACTTAATTACTAAAAATTTTTAAGTGTGGTCTTAGATAACCGATCTATGAGATTCTGGGTTTGAATATCACTAAAAATGGGACATGAGGTTTTTCTTTATTATTTTAGTAAAAGCAAAAAAATTTAGACCTTTCTTTTATAATTAAAAGAAAAAACATGACACAAGGTAAGTTTATTAAAATATTAGATTATTTACATAGATGATAGGTTCATATTTTTGCTTATTTTAAGTTGTTTAGTTTATTTTATGATGCAAATTTAGTTATAAATTTATGTTGCTTAACATTAATAAATAGCATGTTTTAAAATGCCTCCGTAAATATTATTTAGGACATGTTTGGTTGTTCACTATTTTTTTTTTCCCAAAATTTTAAAAACTCAACTCAAAACCAACTCTACTTTCACACTTCTCAAAATTTATTTCACTATACTTTCTCTCTCTAAATTTTTTTTAAAACGCCATAACTTTAAATCCAAAAATCCAAAAATAATAAAAAATATATATTTGAAACCTACTCATCGAGATCTATAAAATAAGATCCATTGTGACTATTTTTTGAAATTTTTTATGCATTTTTTTCATTGGTTGAAAAAAAGTCAAACAAAACCAAATTTACTTTTCAACATAAAAACTTTAACTCAAAACATTCAACCAAACACCAAATTTTTAAAAACTTATCTAGAAAAAAAAAAAAAGAGGCACCAAACACCACCTAAATATTGTATGTATTACAATTATTGCTTTCTATCACCTTCAATCGACGCCTTCGACCCGTGTTATAATGTATTGTAATTCTTATGGGAATTGCACTATTTTATTTCTTAAAGTATTGAAATAATCCCTAACAACATTTTTTACCAAGACCAAAACGTATATTTTTATTCAACATACTTATTTCAAAAAATTTAATGAGTTTATTTTTTTAATATCGAGTAAAATAAGCTAAAATGTCGTGCTTTATTTTTTCTCAATAACAATGAACATGATATGATTAACAACTAGATGGGTACGTGATAAAGATCATTTCTCTTGCATGCATATATAAAATGAGACTTGTCCTTCCAGCTAAAACAAGATGGTTTATTGTGTGAATTAGTACAATAAATTTCGTTAGTTGAAAGAACATATTTCAAATAAACAGAAGTGAACAATAAGTAGTATTTGTATTCTAACCTGAAAAAATATTAAAGCATTGATAGTTGTTACTTTATGATGGATGTTTTTGCTCACATAAAATTATTAAAAATAATAGTCATAAAACTGGGAAATAGGAGGAAACTAAATGGTATATGAAATAAACATTAATATTTCATGTTGCGATTTTTACAATCAAACTTGCCTACAAATAATTAATATTGCAGCACTACTATTATTGGTCATGATAGTGGGAGTCATTTAGGATGTATTTGTCGCGCGGGATTAGAGATGTGAATGAATTAATTAATCCTATCCGATATTAGGTACAAGAGTGAATATGATATCTTTATCATATCCCACGTTTGGTGTAATACAGGACAATACTGCATTTATGATTAATTATCATTTATCCCATCATAACAAGATAAAAGTATACCACATATAGGGATGGTATTATTTTAGTCCGTTGCGGGATAACAAAATAGAATTTTAATTTATTTATTTCAATCATGTTTTAGATAATCAAATTGATTAATTGATTAATCAATTTATTTCAACCATCCAAAATCACAGTAACTCAACTGATAAAATTTATTTCTCGTATAGTATAGTATAATATTTTTGTTTTTCTTTTATTAAATAAAGGTATTTATAAGAAACTTTAATTTTATAAAAAATAATATTTACTTTAAAATTTGAAAGTGTATTTAATGCCTAGAAAAGTTTTTTACGAAACTTATTTATAAATAGGAGAATCAATTAGCAAAAAAATAATTTTATTATTGTGGACAAAAATTAAAATTGCATGTATTTTCAAAACAAAAGCGAGTTGTGCTATATAATATCTGAACTTATAAAGCAGGACCCCATCAAATGCAAAGTTTATTAAATATTTATTGAACTAGTCATTGTCCTGTTTAATCCCACATAATCCTTATTCGGCCGATTCCTTTCCTATCATATCCCACATTATTCCTATTGACTAATTCAAACTCTTATCATATACGGCATTTATCATATCTTATCCTACCTCCTTATTCGGTGCGTCAAACGCACCCTTAGTGTTAATTAATTTATTTTATCCAAGCCAATAAGTTATAGATTTAGATTTATAAATATTCTTCTTCTTCATTTTAAACATGACTACTCCAAATGGCAGCCTTAAAAAACTTCGAAGATTCTTTCAAAAATTTGAAAGAAAAAAACACTTAAGTGGAGTTTGATAAAACAAAATGAAAATTAAAAATAAAAACTAAACTGAAAAAACTATTTGCTTAGTTCTAAAAAAAATATCTAAAAAAATGTTATTTGTTTGAATATAACACATCTAAAAACTCATATTTTTAATATGAAAATTTTGCCTTTATTAGTTTATTTGGATCACATAATTCTAAATGTAAGAGGGTAAAATAAGTACTTTACACTCTTTAAAATTAACTTTTCAGTTTTGAGTTGGGAATTTACCACTTAAAACTTTAAATGAAAATTTTTAGTTTTAACTGGAGAAAATTAAGTTAACACTTAATTTTTATTTTATTTTTGTCAACAAATAACTTTAAAATTACTACAATATCAAAACTCTAAATTTTCAAATTTAAGTAGTGTTGTGGAATAACATGTTAAAGTTTGTTAAATTTCATAAAGCTTGAAAAAAAATGAAGATCAATGATTGGAAAGTGATTGTACTTGAAGATATGCCGAGTTAATAATTACACGCTTTTTCTCTCTGTCTGAGAGTGTTCTTCTCTCTAGAGCGATCTAGTTTTTCTTCTCGGTTCTTGAAATCTTTCATTTTAACGGTCCCTTTCTAAGAGCATCTGCCGGGAATAATTTAAATTAAATAATTAAAATGACTTTTGATTATTTATTTAGTAAATTGTTAAAATTAAAAATGAAGGTCTCTCCTATGATTATTTCTTCTCAATAACTAAATTTGTGAGGTCCATTAAATTGATTGACCACAAATTAATCCATTTAAATGTTGTTTTAAAAAAAGGAGGGAAAAATGATTTAAATTTGAAAAGATCATCTTTTAACTAATAGAATTAGTGAGTCCCTCATTTGGTTATTGAAGAAGATTGTTAACTTTAATTATAAAGGGAGTAGATTTGGTTATTGGTTAAAAGGATGCTAAAATTTGATTATGCCATTTGTGGTAGTATTTTTTACCAATATTGTTAAAATTAATTATAATTGTTATTTTGATTATACAATTAGAGATATTTTAATGCCTTTTTCTTCCTTTTTGTCTTTGAAGGTCCACTTTTGTTGCTTTTGAAGGCCATCTCTCTAAGTTGTGGGTCTATTGATTAGTCCTCTTGACTTCTTCTTGTGCATTTTTTTTCCATGTCACATAATACTTAGAAAAATGAGCTTTAATTGGCTTAAGGTTGAGATACCATCACAACAAACACAAATGGAGAAGTTTAATTTGACTAGAAAGCTTTTGGCACCAAGAGCTTTGAATAGAGTTATGAATAGGTAGTCCATGGTATCTCATGAATTATTCAATGGTTTTGTTGGGGTAAGTTATGTAGTTGGGCATACTTTTATATATTGAGATAGTAGGCATACCAGTACACTAGATTAAAATTTTAAAGATTTTCTCTGTATATAAGTGTACCAGTATGCACCGTTAATGGGCTATACCGGTACGCATAGCGACAGACTAAATTAAGTTTAAATTGTTTATTACTTGTATAAATACTCGTTGTAACAATTCATTAATACAAGATTCTCTTATTTGCTTTAACTTGATATCAGAAACAAAACTCCAGCATCGTTTATTATTGTCGACCGCTAACAAACCACAAGCCATCGTCTTCATCTGCTGTTACAACGCAAACCAAATCCCTTTGTGTCGTCTGTTCTATCAAACCTAAAACCCAAAACCTATTGGTATTGAATCGAAAACTTCAATACAATAATGTGTGTTTTGTTGAACTTATTGGTATCACCAGTATTTGCATTGTTGGGGGATGATTCGTTTGTCTATAAAATATTTCTGAGTTATCCCAACATTTTGTGGATGGGTATATTTTCGATAAATTCTCAAATGATCATTGGAAACCTACTTAATTTTGTGTATGGTAACTAGGATTTTGATTTGAGACAAGCTTAGCGGCGAAGATTAGCCGCCCTCTCTGTTGGTGACGTTGATTTATCATGGCTCTGTTTAGGAGATTTTAATGTCATCCTCTTTAATCATGAAAAAGATGGCATGAAACTCAAGGCAAACAGAAACATTAGAGGTTATCATAATTTGGTGGATGCTTGTAAATTCATGGAGTTGGAATGTAAGGGTTACAAATTTACCTGGGCTAATAATAGATTCAAGGGGGTGCGGGGGGAGGGTTTCATTAAAGAGAAACTTGACAATCTTTGCAACTTATCCGTGGTTATATCGGTTTGTTAATATATGCCTCAGTGGAAGCCCTTCCTCCTATAGGGTCGGATCATAGTCCGATGTTGGTTTCCTTGAACCCACATCCTCGTAATAATTTGAAATTTTTTAGATTTTAGGCTTTTTGGTTGGATGTTGCTAAATTCATTCAAGTTCTCAATAAAGGTTGGACCTCATTTTTCAAAGGTGCACCTATGTCAATTTTTAACCAAAAGCTTCGTAATTGCAGGGTTATTCTTTTTGCCTAGAGTAAAAAGTAATTTAGGGATGTTGCAGTGGAGATTCATAATTTAGAGTCCAAGCTTATTGATTTATTAAATTCTCCAGCTTCCGAGGAAAACGACCAAGAAATTGGTAATATCAGGAATCAGATTAAATGCATTTGGCATCAAGAAGAAAATTTTTGGTAGGCTAGATCTAGGGTGAAATGGCTCAAGAATTGAGATAAAAATTCAAAGCTTTTCATGCAACGATGATCCATATAAGAAACCATAACATAATTTTGCATTTGCTTGATGATAATAGTTTGTGGGTTGATAAGTCAGAGGATCTTAAGAATTTGGTGAATTCGTTTTTCATGAATCTTTTTAAAGAGGATGAAGTTGGTGATGAAAGAGATATGTCCTAGAACTATTCATATATTATGATTTGTACTTGGATATCTTATGCTTATTGTCATTAATAAAGTTTATTTCATTTTACTTTATATTCTCTTGTAAATAATATTTATTAATACTAGTTCATCAAGTACGTGACTAAATTGTGGGATGCTAGTAATGTTATAATAATATTGTTTAGATGTCCCTGATCATATGCCAATAACCTAGGATCACATTGATATAATGATTAGAGTATGAGTCAGCTGATGACTATGTTACACAAGTCATGAATATGGAGATATCAAGCTGAACATACTGATACTTGTTAGGGAACAAAGTATTAGACCGACCCGCTTTGGGGACACTGCAAGGAGTGTTACATAATGTCATCAATGATGTTCCCCATTTGTGATATCGTATTATCCTCAGACCTGAGATCGCCATGGTTACCAACATAGGGATTAGCATGTCAAGCATTATCAAACGTTGCTTTTGACCGAGTAATTATAAAGATGATGATCGAGCATACTATGAACTATGTAGAGGTATGTGGTTGATCAAGATGGAATTTGTCACTCTCATATAATGAGAGAGATATCGTTGGGCCCCTTGATAAGTATAATTAATATTTGCATGGCCATGCACAAATGAGATGTCATTTGTTTTAGATTAATTATACTTAGAGATCAAGAAATAAAGATTGAACTATACAATAATGACACTTGCCTAGTCTTGTGTTCAATCTAGATATCGATTGACAAAAGGAGTTAATATGTGGAATATCAATTTAAGGTTGTGTTGTTTTGACCATTATACCCTTTGGGTAATAGTAATGTTTTACTAGAGACCGCTTACTATTTCGTATAATAAAACGGGCTTTAATTATACTGCCAAAGAGTATAAACCTACAGGGTCGCATACCAAAACGAGTTGGATCAAAACAAATTGAAAATGGGCCAAGTTGGACTTGGGCCTAATTCGTTTTGTTGCTTAGAATTTCTCACTATGGTTCCCCTTTAAAAGGGACCATTATTCCTCTTGGCCGTACTGTGAGAGAAACAGAGGCAAAGTACGAAATTAGTGTGAGAACCCTAAATGCACTAGTACACCAAGCAAGGATCCGATCTCGTTCGTGTGTGCATACCGTAGAGGTGTTGTATTTTCAACGCTAGAACGACAACAACAGAAGGTTCTGTCCACTGTGTTCATTGATTTTAATTCGAATCTCGAACAAGGTATGTTTTCTATCGATTTTTATTGAACTGTATAGATCCTAGGGTTTAATGATTAGTGCATTGATTAGTGTATGTGATGCATGATTACTGCCCTAATTCCCTACAGGTGAACCTTTTGATATTTTGAATTTATTTCCTTGTCGAGTCACTAATGCTATGAACTTCCTTGACGGGACTTGTTTCAACGTTAGAATTAAGAGAAGCTGTTTTTAGGTTTGGTCGGTCGTAGGCAGGGCCTCCCAGGGAGTTTTTACTAAAAATCATGGGAAACAATTAAAGGTGATCTTATGTTAGCAGTTCAATTTTTTTTTTCTACCGGAAAAATGCATCAGCACTAGAATAAAACTTAAATTGTTTTAATTTCAAAAATTAAATCTCCAGAAAATATTCTCGATACATACCATTAAGTTTTATAATTTTTTCTTACAAAATTATGGTGAATCATCTAAAGCCGAAAGTTAATTCTATAATTTCTAAAGCTCAAAGTGCTTTTGTGTTGGGGAGACATTCAAGATAACATTATTATTGCCCAAGAACTTTTTGCTTATCTTCATCATAAAAAAAGAGGGAAACGTGTTGATTGTGCTTTAAAACTTTACATGAACAAGGCTTATGATAGAGTGAATTAGAATTTTCTTCATGGCATTCTTTGTAAATTTGGTTTTGATGCTCATTGGTGTTATTTGATATCGGAATGTGTATCTTCTTGTTCCCTCAGAGTTCTCTTCAATGGTGAAGCCTTAACGCTTTTTGACCCACAAAGGTCTTCAACAAGTTAATTCCCACAAAGGTCTTCAACAAGTTAATTCGGGAGTTTCGAAGGGCGTTAAAGTTGCTTGAAATGCTCCTCCGGTAACTCATTGTTTTTTTGCTTACGATTCACTATTTATTTGTTAAAGCTACTACTACTGATTATGAATTGAAGCTCTTAAAATTAAATATTTTACAGTTGTATTGCCAATGTTCTGGACAAGGGATTAATTCCTCGAAGTTGGGTTTAATTTTTAGTAAAATTGCTTCGGAGGAGTTAATGTATTCTATATCTAATATCATTGATATTCCAAATTTGGAGAAACTGGGAAAATACTTGGGGCTTCCTCCTGAATGGGATCAATAAGAAAAACATACTCTCGGATTGATCCGTGATAGCATTCGATCAAAATTATTGGGATGGAAATAAACATTTCTTAGTTCTATAGGTAAAGATGTTCTTTTAAAATCACTAGTTCAATATATGCCTCTTTATGTTATATTTATTTTTCATTTTATGTTATCTTTTTATAAATATCTTAATTCCATGGTGGTCAATTTTTGGTGGAGTAAAAACCCATCTTCAAAATATATTCACCGAAAATCTTGGGTTTTTTTTTAATAACAGTAAATTTTTGGGTGGTCTAGGGTTTCAAGATTTTGATCTGATTAATAAAGCAGCCTTAGCTAAATAAGCTAGGTGTCTTTTGTGCTCTCCTTTTGTCCAAATAGGCGTTCGTTTTGAAAGTTCTTTATTTTCCTAATATATCTTTTTAGGATGTTAGTAGTTGTAACCATGCGGTTTCGTGGATTTAGAAAAGTCTTCTAGTTGGTAGAGATCTTCTAAAAAAAGAATGTTTTTGGTCTGTGGGTGATGGCGCTTCAATACATATTTCGGAAGACAATTGGGTTCCAAAATTTTCTTCTTTTGCTGATTTTAGGGTCACTAGTATTCAGTATGTTACTCAATTAATATTTCATCAGCTAATGGAAACTCTTAGGTTATAAATGATATTTTCCCTTCTGATATTAGCTTGGCTATCTTGTTAATTGTTTTACCGATAACTCTTAATCCGGATTACCTTCTTTGGCCGACGACTAATTCAAAATGCTTCACGGTGAAATTTGGTCATCATGTATTATGTATTTATTACTCGTCCTATTAAGCCTAAGTTAGAGCCAAATTCCTCTTTTGTTTCTCTTACCTCGATCTCTTTGGAAAGCTATGTGGAAATTGAATATGGTTCCAAAAGTTAAGCTTTTTTTGTAGTCTTGAAATTCGGAAGTTGTTCATACGAAGCAGGCTCTTTGGCTTTGGAAATGTAATTATTCTCCTTTGTGCCCGGTTTGTGAGAGTGATCTTGAAACTGTGGAACACTTGTTGGTTCAGTGTCTTTGGGTGAGCTCAGTTTGGGCAAATAGTCCTTAGAAGTTATTGATTGATAAATCGACTTTTTCTAGAATTGAAACATGGGTCGATGTAAATCCTAAGTTATTGGCAGACAAGTTGGTCGATTCTATTAAAGCCTTTTCTTTATTTGGTTTCTTTTGTTGGTATATTTGGAAAGCTCGTAATAAGTGGGTCTTTGAAGGTGTTGAGCCGAATTCGGGGTGGGTGATTGAAACAGCAACATCTATGTCCTTGGGACATCAATCTGTTTCAGAGGATAATTTGAAGTCCTAAAAGGACGTTTCTTTTCCTGGTCCTAGTTTGCCTTCATGGGTGGCTCCTTGTCTATGATCTTTGAAAATTAATTGTGATGGTGCATTAATGGCTACTACTATTACTTTTGGTTTTGCTGCGTTTGTAGTCAGAGATTTAGACGGGTGTTTTGTTGGAGGTAGGGCCCAGTTTTTCCCATGTAAATCTTCTATGTTGGCAGAAGCTATGGACCATCTTTCCACTTTAAAAGAGAAAAAAATTGTTATGAAAAATGTGTGGAATAAGTAAGTTTTCAGATTATATCAATGTGTTCAATTATTAGATGATTTATCCAATTGATATTTTATCAAAGTCTCCATTTAAGCAGGCACGGTCCAAGGTGTGGCAAAGAAGGCTTCAGCCTATAGTCTCCGCGTTATTGTTATCCCAAATATCAATAAATCAATGTCCGGTGTGTTTAAGTGTACATATATTGCGCGTGTTTAAGTGTCTTGTATTATATAATTGAGAATAGTCTTAACGGCTATAACAACAAAGTATGGTTTTTCTATTTCGCCCCTTTTATCATTGTTTAGTAAAATATTAAAGAACAAAGTTTGAATCCCACAATTTTTTGTAACTAATTTAATTTTAGCCAATTTTTTTAGTTACTATACTATAGGCTATGATAAGCCAAATGCATTTAGGGCATTTCGAGCAGTATTGTATATTTTTCTATTGTGTAACTTTACATATTTTTTTATTTTTATTTTTTTGGTTTTCATCAGTATTTTAAAAATAAGTTTGGTGTAAAATAAATGTGCCAGATATATTGCCAATTTACATTAACATGTCAGCTTTGTTTCTACTTTAAATTTAACAACTTTTAATCCAAGATATGAATTTTAATAAAAATTATATAATTGAAAGATCACTGAGAACTATAAATAAAGCCCCGGCCCAAGGCTTTTTAGCCCATCCACAAGACCGGCCCAAAACCAATTCAATAAGCCCATCAATTATATATGTGTGTCTGTGCGAGCAACTTAACATAGACATGGTTAACATTGATATTTAACACTCCAAAAATAATACTAATGTAAGAAAAGATAACTATAAAGTATCTCTAAATACTATTTTAAAGTGCTAAAATAAATGAACGAAGTGTACTTAGTCCGTATTTATATTGTATATCAATTCATGATATTTGTTATATTACTAATATTTTCTTTAATTTATATAATTAATAAAATTTTAATATTTTTAACAATTAACTAAAAAATTGAAAATAAGCCCTTCGGCCGAAAAAAAAAGAAGCCCTGCCATGACACATGAAGTGTCATGGGAATGATTAATGTTGGACGACATATCATTTATCGTGGGGAGGATTCAAGAGTTGCCCCGATAAATGATGTGTCGTTTGACAATTATTTAACTTTTCCCGCCGTGGCTCTTGTTTATGAGATAAGCTAAATATACACTTTTGCCTTACCTTTTTACCTTTTGCACTAAAGATGGTCTAAAAGAACGTTTCTTTTCCTGGTCCCGGTTTACCTTCATGGGTGGCTCCTTGTCTAGGATCTTTGAAAATTAATTGTGATGGTGCGTTAATGGCTACTACTATTACTTTTGGTTTTGCTACATTTGTAGTCAGAGATTTAGACGAGTGTTTTGTTGGAGGCAGGGCTCAGTCTTTTCCATGTAAATCTTCTATGTTGGCAGAGGCTATGGACCATCTTTCCGCTTTAAAAAAGAAAAAATTGCTATGAAAAATGTGTGGAATAAGTGAGTTTTCAGATTATATCAATGTGTTCAATTATGAGATGATTTATCCAGTTGATATTTTATCAAAGTCTCCATTTAAGCAGACACGGTCCAAGGTGTGGCAAAGAAGGCTTTGGCCTGTAGTCTCCGCGTTAAAATTTTATATCCATTTTTATATATATATATATATATATATATATATATTGTTATACTTGAAGTATACAAATCTATTAGTTTAACTATTCAAATTGTTATCTCAAATATCAATAAATCAATGACGGGTGTATTTAAGTGTAAATATATTGCGTGTGTTTTAAGTGTCTTGTATTAATAATGGAGAATAGTCTTAATGGCTAAAACAACAAAGTATGATTTTTCTATTTCGCACCTTTTATCATTGTTTAGTAAAATATTAAACAACAAAGTTTGAATCCCACAATTTTTTGTTACTAATATAATTTCGGCCAATTTTTTTAGTTACTATACTATAGGCTATGATAAGCCAAATGCATTTAGGGCATTTCGAGCAATATTGTATATTTTTGTATTGTGTAAATTTACATATTTTTTTATTTTTATTTTTTTGGTTTTCATCAGTATTTTAAAAATAAGTTTGGTGTAAAATAAATGTGCAAGATATATTGTTAATTTAAATTAACACGTCAGCTTTGTTTCTACTCAATTTTTTTATATATTTTAAATTTAACAACTTTTAATCCAAGATATGAATTTTGATAAAAATTATATAATTGAAAAATCACCGAGACCTATAAATAAAGCCCTGGCCCAAGGCTTTTCAGCCCATCCACAAGATCGGCCCAAAATCAATTCAATAAGCCCATCAATTATATATATATATATATATATATATATGTGTGTGTGTGTGTGTGTCTGTGCGCGCAACTTAACATAGACATGATTCACATTGATATTTAACACTCCAAAAATAATACTAATATAACAAAAGATAATTATAAAGTCTCTAAATACTATTTTGAAGTGCTAAAATAAATGAACGAAATCCATTTAATCCATATTTACATCGTATATCAATTCATGATATTTATTATATTATTAATATTTTTTATTTGCTTTAATTTATATAATTAATGAAATTTTATTATCTTTAACAATTAACTAAAAAATTGAAGATACGCCCTTCGGGAAAAAAAAAAACCCTTTTGAGTAAGTTCATACACGTCAACTAGTCAAAGTGCAATAAATTCGGCCCGAAAAAGCCCGGTCCATTGCCAAGGGAAGGGTTAGAAATGAAAATGAAGAATTAAAAACACTACAAAGAGAAAGAGAAAGGGTTGAATAGACAAACGGTAATGGCCGCTAGGGTTTTGACGATGATGAAGATTAACGTTTCTTTTCTTCTTCCTAGCAGCAACAACAGAAGAAGAAGAAAAAGAAGAAAAGGTAAATTGTCTCCTTCTTCTTCACTTGCTTCTTCCGCCGTTACAAATTAACTTCACTTTGTTACATGGTCTATGTAAAAAACAATCAACTTGTTTCATTCTCACAAAGATCTTGTTCATCAAACCTTGTGCATGATCCCCTAATTACTTTTCATCACGTGATTCGGGCGAGACCTGTGCCTTGTTTTAAAGATTCGACTCAATTTTTGGGTCAATTGCAAAAATGAAGCACTATTCGGTTGCTATTTCTCTTATTCGACGATTGGATTTGTTAGGAATCAATTGTTTCTGCAACTTGAATAGGGTCGATTTCGGTTTCTCTGTTTTTGGGGAGATAATAAAGGGGCTTTGCATGGACGGTGAGCTTGTTCGAGCTGTGAGGTTTTTTCATGAAGTTGTGCGAAAAGGATTCCAACCCGATTTAATCACTTATGGAACAATAATAAACGGCCTCTGCAGAATAGGAAACGCAGATGCTGCTGTTTTGTTGCTAAAAGAGGTGGAGCAAGTGGGAAGTTGTTGTTGCTAAAAGATACGGAGTGGGAAGTTGTTGTTGCTAAAAGATGGAACAAGTGGGAAGTTGTCGGCCTCGGCGTAGTTATATACGACTTGGTCATTGATGGCCTTTGCAAAGACAAGCATGTTAACGAGGCTTTCAAGATCTTATGATATGATCGGGAAAGGCATTAAACCAGATGTTGCACCTACAACTATATGATTCTTGGTATATGTAACTTTGGTCAATGGGAAGAAGCTACGAAGCTTTTGAATGAAATGGTTGATAGAAACATCTCACCGGATGTTCAAACCTTCAATGTTTTACTTAACTTTGTAAAGAAGGGATGGTTAAAGAAGCACACGAATTGCTTGACTTGATGGACGGATATTGTTCGGTGGGGAAAATGGATCAAGCTACAAAGGTACTCGAATTTATGGATGCTCAAGCCTTTGACTTGATGCTCTTAGTTATAATGTCGAGTAAAAGGATTGATGAGGCCTTAGGATTATTTAAGGAAATGTCTCGTAGAGGATTGATTCTTGATATTGTTACCTCTACGACTATTATAGGTGGCTTCGCATATGTGGTGGTACTCCACTTTGTTATATGGCCTATGTAAAAACGAACATGTTGATGAGGTTTCTTGTTGCTTTTCTGAAATTCAAAGATGTTGGCCACTTGTCTATGTACTTAATACTCTTTAGAGGAATTGTCTATGAACTAATCTTTATTTAATTTGAATTTCAACCTGTATACACTTCTGTTTCTGAACTATTTTTGGTCTAATGTGAAATTCAAAATGCATCCATTTGTGTATGCTAAACCAAGGAGTGGAGTTGATGATGGCGGTTGCTAATTCTTTGTTAAGATGTATTAGCATTTTTTCATATGTATTATTTAGCATATTGTAATGTGAATTTACTGCAACTTATCTTAATGCTTTCCGACTGAATTTGTTATTTGTCTGCAATCTAAGATCTCCTTTTATCTTATCTTACTTAGGTGTGAAATACGTTTCCTGGTTTGTTGTGATTGTAAGCCACTTTAGCATAGGCTTGTTTCTACCATACGTTGAAACACTAATAAGTCATCTGTCTCTCCAAAAAGGCAAATGACAGCCTGTTTATCCTAAAAGAAATATGTTTCCTTGTTCGTTGGGTAAAAAATTCTGATATAGCACGGTAGCGCTATTTTCTTTATCTCTAAAAAATGGTTTTTCATAAAAGAAAATCTGTGACATATTACTTATAGAAATACCTTAATTGTTTTGCTATGTTTAAGGAATTACATTGTCATGTTATTGTTAAGTAAAGCTATCTTAGAGGTTGAAACAGAGGCTGTAAAGATATTTCAGGCCGAAGATAGCAGCTATTCGATCTCGTCACTGGATGGGCTCGTTGTTCTATGTTGGTACCATTGATCCCTCCATTTCTATTATTACCGATGTGACTGGTAAGCTGGCTTGTTCTCTTTCTCAGCTGCACTTGTCTCAAGTGAAACCCATCTATCCTACGGGGTTATCATTTTTTTTTCCCTGTTTGAAGATTTTGACTAGTTTAAGCGTTCAAATTTCTGTTTTTTTTCCATAATGATAAACCCTTTTACTATATTGTTTTGCTTAATAATTATCGATAGCATAAGCATAAGCATCAAGCTCAATCAGTCAATCATATGCTTTCTGTTGAATCTATATCATTTATGGGGCTTTTGCCATTTGTCTACAATGAAATGTTTTTACGGACCCGTCTAACGATCAACTGAGAAGCAGGATGATTAGGCGACTTTCACATTCTTGAAAGCAAAAGCTATACTCTTCCTCAAACCCATTCAATTCGTTTTTGGTCTGATATTTGGGTGGGAGATCAAAGCCTATAAAAAGGCTTTGCGCGTCTTTAGTCTTCCTACGGAGCCCTATGCCAATGCCATGGTTAATTTGTGCCTTCCCTAGTCTTCTGATCACTCCCATTCTTGGAACTTATTGGGATTGTTTGTGAGGAGGAATTCTTATCACTTCTTTATGTCATAGATAGGAATTCTTATCACTTCTTTATGTCATAGATACTGACCATTTGTGCCGCGCGCGGGGGCGGGTGGGGATTTGGCGGCTTGGGGCAGTTCGGTGGATCTGAGCGGTTTCTTAGGTGCTTTTTTTTTTCTTTCCTTTTTTCCTTTTTTAATCCTATATCCTTCCATTTCTCCTTTTTCTCTCTTTCATTTACATTCAATTTTCTAAAAAATGCTAGGCGGAAGTTGTGTTCTAGAGGGTGCCTAGTGCCTAGGCGGCTAAGGCTAGCCGGCTAGGCCAATTACATATTTATGTGTTTTTAAGAATATAATACTACAAAAAGTGTAACTTCACTTCTAAACAGATTTAGGAGTTCTTTAACTATACATTTTTCATAATTCATAGATGAAAAGAAAAATAAAAAAAGGAGTGACCAAGTCCTCCCAATCGCCATCCCACACACCTCCTAGTGCGCTTAGGTGATTATTTTCTGAACGCTGTTTATATGATCAGAATTTATGAATAAGAAGTATGCTAAATATATTCACATTGCTTGGTTATTGGAAAGGGGAAGATCAATGCTTGGCAAGAGAGATGGTTAGAGGGCAGAGACCTGATTCAGTGGTTTGTTCCTCCTGATGATTTGAAACAGATTTCAGCCAGAGATTTGATTACTCATAGTTCTGATATTCTTCGGCAGTGTCAGGTGGGGATTCAAAAAGTTCTTGGTACCAAATTAGCTGATATGAGATCTAATCTAATGAAGTGGATGTCTGTTTGTGGACTCTTTCAAATGGCAAGTTTACATTATCTTCAGCATGGGTTTGTGTAGACAGCGAAGAAGTTGCTCCTTTTAATGCTAAGATGTGGAGTCATTAAATTTGTAAGAAATGGTCTATTGTCGGGTGGAGAATATGCGGTGGGAAGCTTCCTCTAGAAGACGCCATCCAAAGATGTGGTATTCAGTTGGCGTCAAAATGTGTGTTGCTCTGAAGCTAATGGAATCATGTATGAAGTAAGGCAGATTTGGAGGTTGCTGAATCAGATTGTTAAACTCAAGTCATGCACACATACAGAGATAAAATAATTGGAGTTGTAGAAGAATGCGCAGATGTATATTTGATAGGTTTAGTGAAATACCACATGTATTAGTGAGAGTGGATAGGATGGGACTTCCCAATTTTCGCTGTAAGGGATATTGACTTGTTTGAGAGCAGTCAGCAGTGTGATGAATGAAAATATACGGCCATAGTTCAGGAAGAAAGCATAGAACAATAGGAGACAAGCTGATGAAATGGCTATAAAATTAGAGGTATTATTATTCCTCGTCTTTGGCTTAGGTACAGTGCATTTTCTTTTATCCTCCATTTTGGTATGGCTTGGCATGCCTAACTATTTGGTAGCAGCGCAATCCAAATCAAACCTCACATCGGATCCGACCCAATCCAATTTGAATTGGACGTTTGACTTGATCGGAAGGACTTGTATTTTGAAACTTCAATTTAATTGGATTGGTTGTTGAGTTTAGGAGTTCAAAAACTGACCAAAAGCAATTGGACCTGGCAATTCTAATGTCTATTCTTTAATCGGGTTGGTTGACATTTTCAAGTTGATGTACAGTATTTGCCGATTTCAACTTGAATGCAATATACCTTTAATTGGAACGAGTTTCGAATGCTGTCTGGTTCGAATGGGTTAGAAAACAGCAAAAAGGGTGATAATTGGATTGAATGCGGTTTGCTTCAATATGTTTGGTTTGGAGCTGAACACCACAAAACAGTATTTTGTTAACCCTACGGCCCCTAATTAAGAGTTCATATTTGACTTTAACATTTTTTATGAATGCTGCCCGAATTTCATTGATTAATGGTTTCGAACATAACTTCTTTCCTATCATCGTTTTTGATATGTTGATTATATTTTGAATAGGAAAGTGGACTCTTAATTTGGGACATCCGTAGAGGTAGTGGGCTCGCAATTTGGGATGGTAGTGTGATAGTGTTACTTCATCCTTTTAAGAAAAGTTTGTTCACGAATTTAACCTCGTTTATATTCTTCTTTTTATGTGGTAAATAGAATTAAATGATGCAATGAAGGAGGAGATCCAACACGTGAAAGACTAACCGGCCAAGCCCTGGCAAACAGAGGAGGGTCGACGATGAACTTTCCGCCACCACCGCCCCTTGAAGTGAACATTCTGCCATTTTATCCCCACAACAATGCAATGCACAAACTTCTAACCGCACAGCAATTTTAACAGCTCTATATTCCTCATTCTGAAAAGCATTAGCAGCACCAGTTTCAACATCACCACAGATTTCAGCAACTGCACCATCAGAAACAGCATCAGAGCGCTGACTTGAAAGTAAGAGGGTTCCCATGCCAACTCCTAATAATAAAACAGAAAATGCTTTGGACATTACCTCTCCTCATTTGTGTGGCGGTGGTCGTTTTGCACAGTTTTGTTGAGTAGGTTATTTGTTATCCTTTTGTTTAGTTTGTTTTAGATATATGCACATTGATGTTACTTTATAGGCCATTAGAATTGTGTTTTACTTGAAGATTGAAAATTTTTGGCGGGTTTTTGTTCACATAATAGTTTTTGGGAAAAATCCCACCCATTTTGGGTTTGACTTTGATTGTGATCCTTTTTCAGTTAATATTATGTGAGGGTTCTTGGAGATGCCTCCCCCCCCCTCTCTCTCTCTCTCAAACACGCGCGCGTATGCAAGCACACACAAACACAACTGTGCACACAAGAACACGGTCATTTTCACAAAAGCAGGTGTACCACATGCATGCTATGACCAGATGACAAAGAAGAGATGTTTGAGCTAGTTGGATTGCATCATTTGTATTGGGTTTGTCAAAATGCTACTAGCTGGGAAATTTGATTGTGAGAACTAACTTGAACATACTTCCCAGTTTTAGTATGATCTCCTTTTGCTTTTGTTAACAACGTGAAGATTTAGATACAAGTTTTAGTAGGCATTTTGTATATAATTCAATTAAGTTTATGTGCATTAACAGTATCGAAATTATATTACTTGAATTTAGAACTCCAATTAAGTTTAGTGAAATTATTTATATAGATGTGAGCTGTGAAGATTGAAAATTTGTGATTTGTGTGTTTTAATTAGAAATGATATTAGGAAAATGTTGTATAGAGTATGCTAGCCTTATGGCCACCATTGTCAGTTGTCACTTTCAATAGGGATCTTAACAGTTAGATCTCTTTCCCTTCCCTCTAATCCAATTAATACATTATAGTCCGAACTCGTTCCCTTTCTAATCTAATTAATACATTGTAATCCAATCTCATTCCCTTTCATCTAATTAGTATATGGTAAAAGGAAGAGACGTATACCAACACTTTTGTAAAGTCGCTGTCCTATATATTTGTGTTGCGTGCGTGTGTGTTGGCGCGGGGGGGGGGGGGGGGGGGGGGGGGGGGGGGGGGTGGTGTGCGAATTTGATGTGGCTTGTGGTCATAGCAAGTGGGACCACACCCTAGTTTCTACTCTGTTGTGGGCTAAATTGTATGAAAAAAAAATTAGGGAGGAAACACTATAATTATATGTTATCCAAACAACTGGTGGAGTGCTAAATGCAATTGCGTTAGTATCTAGTTTATGATGGAAATTTAATTAATTGTCAAATTTATGTTTTGGAACATTTGTAAACATATTATATATTTTGTTAAAATACTTCTGTCAATATTAACTATCGTCTCTGTTGTAGAAAATGTTTATGTTAGAATAATATATTATAATTATTGTTGAACCAAACTCTAGTTTTTTCTCAAAGTATTGAAGTAATCTCTAACTAATTTCCTTTTACAAAAGCTTTTTATTAGATTGGCTTATTTCAAAATTGTAGACGAGTTTAGTTATTTGAAGTGATATATAGTGGATCTCTAGAAGAATAAATTGAAATGTTCTGTTTTGGGTACTTTTCATTAAAAAATGAACACAATGTGAATTACAACTAGATATATAGGATATAGATCATCTTTCTTGCGTGCAAAAATTAAACGTTGAAACTTGCACTTCCAACTAAAAAAGTATGATTTATTGTGTGAATTAGTGCAATAAATCTTTTATTAAAAGACAAATGTTAAACCAATGAAAGTGAACAATCTTGTAACTACTATGGTCGGTGTTATTGTTAAAATTACTGAAAATAATTTTATAAAATTTAGAAACCGGAGGAAACTAGATGCTACATAAAAATTGTTATAAATAAGTTGAAGTACAATAGAATGAAGTTTAATATTTTAAATCAGCAAACCAAAGAAGATTAATGAAGTTTGTAAAGCTAATAATATTAGGAAACAGTTTTTTTAGTCATCGACAAACAACTTGAAACAAACCCTTGCAAACCGTTGATTTACGAAGGGTGTTTCATTTTAATATTGAATGTAACACAAATATTGTAAAAATGAGAGCACTTCAAAATCTTTACCGTTGATTATTGAATATCACATAAATGTAAAAATGAGAGCACTACAACATCTATATCCAACTATTCATCATAGTATACATTATTGTCGTGTTGATGTAATAAGTATAACACATAGTTTATCCACAATCTTATACAGTGTAACCATTGTGGGCAACATTCTCACATTATATTAGAAATTCTATATCGGTCCCTTTCATCTAATTGGTATATTGTAAAATTATAAGAGTAAATACCATCAATGGCCACTAAACTATTGGCCAATTCTATCAGTGGCCACTGAACTTCATTTTGTTACAATTGGACTATTAAACTTTTAAAAAGTGCTACCATTAGCCACTCCGTTAAATCCCACCGTTAAAAACTAACGGAGCCGTATCATGTGTTAAAAATTAGGGGCATTTATGTCATTTTCCTTCTTCTTCTTCTTCTTTTTTTTCCCTTTTTCCTTTTCTTTCTTTCTTCTCTTTCTTTTTCCTCCTCCGAGCTGTTGCTTCTTCCGCCATTCTTCTTCTTGTTCTTCCGCCGTTCTTTTTCTTCTTCTTCTTCTTCTTCTTCTTCTTCTTCCCCATTCGTCTTCCTCTGTCCCCACCCTCATCTCTATCACCACCGACGACATCCCCTACCCCTCATCATCATCGCTGTCCCCACAGTGGAGATCGTTTCGTAATCTGGTCAACGAGAAACCTTAGCCGTTGGATTTCTTCTCCTCGCCTCACCATTGCACCACCGTTTTAACCATTATCGGAACCACCAGTACCGGATCCTCTGTTTTAAGGAATCCAATCTATACTCCGGCACCGTGTAAAGGACAAACGGATTTTAGGGTAATTAATTGAATGAACAGAGCATAGAAAATTAAAGGAACTTGTTGGAACTTGTTGTTATCATAGATTTTGAAGAAAAGGGAAGGGGTAGGCAAAGAAAACCCTAGCCCTTTTTCAAAAATCCTCTGTTTGTGTGTGTATGGAGGAGGGGAGATAGAAAGAGAACGAGAAAGAGAAAAAATTAGCAGAGAGTGAGAAATTTTCGCGGGACCAGAAGAAGCAACAACAGCAGCAGCTCGGAAGAAGAAGAAAAAGCTCGGAAGAGCAAGAAGAAGGAAAAGAAAGAAAGAAAGAAAGAAAGAAAAGAAAAAAAGAAGAGAAAAAAAAAGGAAAAGAAAAAAAAGGCAAGCAAAAAAAATAAAAAAGAAAAAAGAAATGAGAAATGACTTAAATACCCCTAGTTTTTCATACGTGGCATAGCTCCGTTAGTTTTTAACGGTGGGATTTGATGGAGTGGCTAATGGTAGCACTTTTTAAAAGTTTAATGGTCCAATTATAACAAAATGAAGTTCAGTGGCCACTGGTAGAATTGGCCAATAGTTCAGTGGCCATTGATGGTATTTACTCAAATTATAATACATACTTGGTATGTATACATTATATTCATAAATTTAGAAATTCTATCTCGGTCCCTTTTATCTAATTAGTATATTGTAAAATTATAATACATACTTGGTATGTATTTACTACGTCCACTACAGGGACCAGAACTGCAGGATGAGTAATCATGGCACCTTTTTCTATGTTATTAGGGTTACTTGGATGAGGGACGATTGCCCCTCTGCCTTGACTTCCACGGCCATTGCCGTGGCCTCCATGATCTCCACCGCATTCATTGATTTACTTGATCATGTTTAGAGAAATTTCCTTGTAAGAAAATATAAAATAGAATTTTCACTTATTTTTATGTATTCAATATCAAAATCAAAAATAATTAAAAGGGATTGCCATCTTGCAAAAATCTGTTTAGAGGCAATGTTTTCAACATCTTTTTCTAAACCATATTTAGCTGACTTGCAATCAATTTTTACTAAAAATCTTTTGTTTAATAAATCACTTTGAAATTTGTTAATACTTAGTATTAAGGACAAAATTTCTTTTTTAATAGTAGAATATTTAATTTGTGTATCATTCCATGCGCCAGAATGAAAAGGAACAATTTGTTCTAGTGAAGTTGGTGTTAACTTTTGCTTGAGTATTCCTCCGAATCTTTTGTTAAAGGCATCTGTTTCAACAATCTTGAAAGCAGATGGATTGGATATGCCAAGACATGGCAATGTCTTAACATGCTTTTTAATGTCCTGGAGAATGGAAGTATGAACTATTGTCCAAGGAGGAGGGTTGCAGCCGTTCAAATAATGGTTTGCATTGTTTTCGCAGATCTTTATAAAAGTTACTGATATCATTAACGGATCTTAAAAATCTCTGGAGTTGGTTTTTATCTAGGATTTCATTAGGAAACTTATTTGTAAATTGGATTGCTCTCACTCCTCCTATTTTATATATATTTTACTTGAAGTGTATTAGTTTAACTATTCAAATTATTACTCCAAAATATCAATAAAGCAATTATTAGTAGTGACATTAATACTTTCCTCTTATCCCTTATTAATTTATGAATTATATTTATTAAGAAATACCAAGAATCACAAATAAAAATAAAAAAGTAATTGTATTTATACTAATAGTGGGACCCATTTTCAAACTTCAATTCGAACTCTCAAAACTTTGGAATTGAGCCATGCATCTAAGAGATTATTTCTCAAACAGTGAAAGAAATATAAAATAATTTTTTTTTAAACCTACATTAGTATTTCTCAAACGGTGTAACATTTCATTAACTTTTTACCACAGAAGTTAATCAAGCACTAAATTGAAAACAAACTAGACATAATAAAATAATTTATAAAAAAATGACTAAACTGAAAAAAGAGGTAGTAAAATTATTTGCAGGTTTTTTGGTGATTAAGCTTTCAAGTTATTCCTAGGTTCAAATGAGTTGTAAAATTGTGCTTTTAGATTTATCAAAGTAAAAATAACGTGCTTATGTATCGCGTTTGTTAAAGTATTTAGTATTATATAATTAATGAAAACTCTTAATTAACGGTTACAACACTAAAATATGATTTTTCTATTTCGCCCCTTTTATCATTGTTTTGTAAAATATTAAAGAACAAAGTTTGAATCCCACTCTTTTCTCTTACTAAGAACAATTTTAGCCATTTTTTTGCATAATTAGGACATTTTTTTAGTTACTATGCTAAATGGGTTATGATAGAGCATTTCGAGTAGTATAGTATATTTTTGTATTGTGTAAAATTTACATAATATGTAATTTTTTTTTTGGTTTTCATCAATATTTTAAAAATAAGTTTGGTGTAAAATAAATGTGTAAGAAATATATTCCCAATTTACACTAAAATACCAGCTTTGTTTTTAATCAAAATTTTTATATCTTTAAAATTTAACAACTTTTAATCTAAAATATGAATTTTAATAAAAAATACATATTTAAAAACTCATTGAGGACTAAAATTAAGCTCCAACTCGAGGCTTCATAGGCCCATCCATGAGACCAGCCGAAAACTAATTCTATAAAACCATCATTATATATATGTATATGTATATGTCTTTAGAATAGGGATCATTTCTCTTGCACGCATATGTAAAATGAAACTTGCCCTTTCAACTAAATAAACATGATTTGATGTGTGAATTAGTACAATAAATTTCTATTTGTTGATCGAAAGAACATATTTTAGATAAACAGAAGTCAACAATGTTTTGATTGTTAATTTTTCATTATTGATGTTACTCTGTACAAAGAATTATTGAAAATAAATGTTATAAATTTCAAAAATTGGAGGAAACTAAATGGTATACGAAAATTGTGATAAAAATTGTGATTTATATATTTGTTTGGAAGAGAATAGTATTAATATTTTATGTGTTCATGTCTCATGTGAACCCATGAGATTCGTACATAAATTTGTCATAGTAGGAGGGTAGATAAGGGTTTCGTTGTTATTACATTTCTTTTCTCAGCACTTACTAATCTACTTTTCGTGGATTCTTTAACATCAATTAAGTTGTGGGTTTAAATTGCTTAAGTTGAAAAAAATTTATGACACTGCGAGTTAGCAAATTGATTGTTTTAATACTAAAAGGTTTCGTATGTTTAATCTTAAGAAAAATAAATTATTATTGCATTAAATTTGGTGTTACCATTGTTTAAAATATATACTAGTATCCAAAACAAATAGAAATTGTTTTTCTTGCAGCAAGAAACTTCATTACATGTTTTTTTTTTTATGATATTTGTCACTACTAACTGGTAAGAAGTTTTATAAAATCTTTTTTAAAAATAATAAAGTTTTGTTAAAGTTTTTGTTACCCTACTTTCACTTTCAAAAAGAAAAAATTGCTATGAAAAATATACAGAATAAGTGAATTTTCAAATTATGTCAACGTATTTAATTTTGTGCCTTAAAGAAAGCTTGCATCGAATTTTTATATCCATGTATATATATATTGTTATACTTGAAGTATAAAAGTCTACTAGTTTAAGTATTCAAATTGTTATCCCAAAGTTTCAATAAAGCAATGACCGGTGTGTTTAAGTGCATATGTATTACGTGTATTTAAGTGTCTAGTATAATATAATTGAAATATAGTCTTAGCATATACAATAACAAAGTTGATTATTCTATTTTACCCATTTTGTCATTGTTTTGTAAAATATTAAAGAACAAAGTTTGAATCCCGCAATTTTTGGTTACTAATACAATTTTTGCAATTTTTTTGCATGGCCAAATATTTTTTTTAGTTACTGTACTATAGGCTATGACAGGCCAAATGCATTTAGTGCATTTAGTGCATTTAGTGCATTTTGAGCAATATTGTATATTTTTGTTTTGTGTAAATTTACATAATTCGTAATTTTTTTGGTTTTCATTAGTATTTTAAAAATAAAGTTTGGTGTAAAATTATTGTATAAGATATATCTCCAATTTACACTAATACATCAGCTTTGTATCTACTCATTTTTTTTAAATCTTTAAAATTTAATAACTTTTAACCCAAAATATGAATTTTAATAAAATTTATATATTTAAAAACTCACTGAGAACTATAAACAAAGCCCATCCCAAGGCTTTTTAGGCCCATCCACGAGTTCTGCCTAAAACCAATTGAATAAGCCCATAAATTATATATATATATATGTGCTCTCTCTCTCTCTCTCTCTCTCTCTCTCTCTCTCTCTCTCTCTCTCTCTCTCTCTCTCTCTTAATATAAGACATGGTTCACGTTGATATTTAACACTCCAAAAGTAATACTAATGTGGTTTAAAAAAAGAAAAATTAATACTAATATAACAAAATAAATGAATGAATGAAGTACATTTAATTCATATTTATCACTGAATACTATTTTGAAGTGCTAAAATAAATGAACGAACTGCATTTAATTCATATTTATATTGTATATGATATTTGTTATATTACAAATATTTATTTACTTATTTTAATTTGTGTAATTAATAAAAATTTTATATTTTTAAAAAATGAGGTAAAAGATATTGCGTAGCAATAATTTTTACAAAAAAATTAATAAATAATAATTTTTAAAAATAAGAATATATATATATATATATATATTATTATTATATTAAAATAAGAACTTGTATTAATAATTATATTTTAAAATAAAATTTTAATCAAATGCGTACTTAACTTTAACAGTTTTAATATCCAATAATAATTTCAATATCCAATAATAATGCAACTTTAACCGTTTAAATTCTAGGTCCTGTTGACTGGTTCGAGCCCGGTAAATTCGGCCCGAATAAGCCCGGCCCATTGCCCACGGAAGGGAAATACTCCGTAAATGAAAATGAAGATTTAGAAACCCTAGAAAGAGAAATCAAGAGAGAGAGAGAGAAAGAGAGGAGAAAGGAGAGATGGTAATGGTTTGATAGGGTTTTGTCCATGATGAAGATTAACGTTTCTTTTCTTCTTCTTCTCAGCAGCATCAACAACAGAAAAAGAAGAAGAAGAAGAAAAGGTAAATCGTCTCATTCTTCTGCCTTCACACGTAACTCCATTTTGTTACATGGTCTATGTAAAAAACAACCAACTTGTTTCATTCTCACAATACATCTTGTTCATCAAACCTTGAGGATGATGCCGTAATTAGTTTTCATCATTTGGATTCAAAGATTCAACACTATTTTTGGTTCAATTGCAAAAATGAAGCATTATTCAGTTGCTATTTCTCTTATTCGTCGATTGGATTTGTTAGGAATCAACTGTTTCTGCAACTTGAATAGGGTTGATTTTGGTTCTTCTCTTTTAGGGGAGATAATCAAGGGGCTTTGCGTGGATGTTAAGTTTATTGGAGCTGTGTGGTTTTTCGATGGAGTTGTGCGAAAAGGATTCCAACCCGATTTAATCACTTACGGAACAATAATAAACGGACTCTGCAAAATAGGAAACGTAGATACTGCTGGTTTTTTGCTAAAAGAGGTGGAACAAGTGGGAAGTTGTTGTTGCTAAAAGATATGGAGTGGGAAGTTGTTGTTGCTAAAAGATATGGAGCAAGTGGGAAGTTGTCAACCTCGGGGTAGATATATATGTTGGTCATCAATGGCCTTTGCAAAGACAAGCATGTTAACGAGGCTTTCAAGATCTTATTATATGATCGGGAAAGGCATTGTTGTCACCTACAATTATATGATTCTTGGTGTATGTAACTTTGGTCAGTGGAAAGAAGCTATAAGAAGCTACGAGGCTTTTGGATGAAGTGGTTGATAGAAACATCTCACCTGATGTTCAAACCTTCAATGTTTTAGTTGACAACCTTTGTAAAGAAGGGATGGTTAAAGAAGCACACAAAGTGCTTGACTTGATGATCCAAAGAGGTGTGGAGCTTGATACTATAACTTAAAATGCATTAATGGACGATATTGTTTGGTTGGGAAAGTGGATCAAGATACAAAGGTACTCGAATTTATGGATGTTCAAGCTTGTGACCTGGTGCTCTCAGTTATAACGTCTTGATTAATGGCTACATCAGGAGTAAAAGGATAGATGAGGCCTTAGGATTATTTAAGGAAATGTCTTGCATAGGTATTGGTACTCTATTTTGTTAGATGGCCTATGTAAAAATGAACATGTTGATGAGGTTTCTTGTTGCTTTTCTGAAATTTAAAGATGTTGGCTACTTGTCTATGTACTTAATACTCTTTAGAGGAATCCACTATGAACTTATCTTGGTTTAATTTGAATTTCAACCTGCATACATTTCTGTTTTGAACTGTTTTTGGTCTAATGTGAAATTCAAGCTGCATCCATTTATGTATGCTAAAACAAGGAGTGGAATAGATGATGGTGGTTACTAATTCTTTATTAAGATGTATTAGCATTTTTTCATGTGTTGTATAGCATATTGTAACGTGAATTTACTGCAACTTATCTTACTGCTTTCGAACTGAATTTGTTGCTTGTCTGAAATCTAAAATTTCCTTTTATCTTATCTTATCTTACTTAGGTGTGAAATATGTTTCCTGGTTTGTTGTGGTTGTAAGCCCCTTTAGTAGAAACACTAATAAGTTATCCGTTTCTCCAAAAAGGGAAATGACGACCTGTTTATCCTAGAAGAAATATGTTTCCTTGGGTAAAACATTCTGATATAGCACAGTCGCGCTATTTTCTTTATCTCTAAAAAATGGTTTTTCATAAAAGAAAATCTGTGACATATTACTTATATAAATACCTTAATTATTTTGTTTTTATTTGCTTTTGTTATGTTTAAGGAATTACATTGTCATGTGATTATTAAGCAAAGCTATTTTAGAGGTTGAAACAGAGACTGTAAGCTATTTCAGGCTGAAGATAGCAGCTATCCGATCTCTTGTGGCTGGATGGGCTCGCCGTTCTATGCTGGTACCATTGATCCCTCCGGTTCTATTATAACTGATATGACTGGTAAGTTGGATCGTTTTCTTTCTCAGCTGCACGTGTCTCAAGTGAAACCCATCTATCTACGGGGTTGGCATTTTTTTTTCCCTTTCCTTCTTGAAGATTTCGACTTGTTTAATTGTTCAAATTTCTGTTTTTCTTCGATTACAATAAACACTTTTACTATATTGTTTCGCTTAATAATTATGGATAGCATAAGAATAAGCATGAATCTCAATCAGTCAATCATATGCTTTCTGTTGAATGACTTGAATCTATATCATTTATGGGGCTTTTGCCATTTGGCTACAATGAAATGTTTTTACAGACCCGTCTAACGATCAACTGAGAAGCAGGACGATTAGGCGACTTTCACATCCTTGAAAGCAATAGCTATACTTTTCCTCAAACCCATTCAAGTCCTTTTCGGTCAGATATTTGGGTGGGAGATCAATGCCTATAAACAGGCTTTGTGCTTGGGGCAGCATGGTGGTTCTGAACTGTTTCTTAGGTGCTTTTTTTTAATCATATATCCTTCCATTTCTCGTTTTTCGTTTTCTTTCATTTATATTCAATTTTCTGAAAAATGCTAGGCAGAAGTTGTGTTCTAGGAGGGTGCCTAGTGCCTAGCTGGGGACTAGGCGGCTAGGGCTAGCCGGCTAGGCCAATTACATATTTATGTGTTTTTAAGAATATAATACTACAAAATGTGTAACTTCACTTCTAAACAGATTTTGGAGTTCTTTAACTATACATTTTTCATAATTCATAGATGAAAAAAAAAATTAAAAAAAAAAGGAGTGACCAACTCCTCCCAATCGCCATCCCACACACCTCCTAGTGCGCTTAGGTGAGGATTTTCAGTACACTGTTTATATGATTAGAATTTATGAATAAGAAATCTTCGCATTGCTTGGTTATTGGAAAGGGGCAGATTAATGCTCGGCAGGAGAGATGGTTAGAGGGCAGAAAGCTGATTGAGTGGTTTGTTCGTCCTGATGATTTGAAACAGATTTCAGCCAGAGATTTGATTACTTGTAGTTCTGATATTCTTCAGCAGTGTCAAGTGGGGATTCAAAAAGTTCTTGGTACCGAATTGGCTGATATGAGATCTAAGCTGTCTAATGAAGTGGATGTCTGTTTGTGGACTCCTTCAAATCTCAAGTTTACATTATCTTCAGCATGGGTTTATGTAGACAGCGAAGAAGTTGCTCCTTTTAATGCTAAGATGTGGAGTCATTAAATTCGTAAGAAATGGTCTATTGTTGGGTGGAGAATATGCAGTGGGAAGATTCCTCTAGAAGACGTCATCCAAAGATGTGGTATTCAGTTGTCGTCAAAATGTGTTTTGCTCTGCAGCTAAGGGAATCATGTATGAAGTAAGGGAGATTTGGAGGTTGCTGAATCAGAATATTAAACTCAAGTCATGCACACATAAGGAGAAAATAATTGGAGTTGTAGAAGAATGCGCAGATGTATATTTGATTGGTTTAGTGAAATACCACATGTATTAGTGAGAGTGGATAGGGTGGGACTTCCCAATTTTCTCCATAAGAGATATTAACTTCTTTGAGAGCAGTGTGATGAATAAAAATATATAGCCATAGTTCAGGAAGAAAGCATAGAACAATAGGAGATAAGCTGATGAAATGGCTATAAAATTAGAGGTATTATTCCTCTGAATTTTCTCTTTATTTGGTATCTACAACACACGGTTCAATTTGATGTACGGTAATGCTGATTTCAACTTGAATGCAATATACCTTTAATTGGAATGAGTTTCAAATGATGTCTAATTTGAATGGTTTTGAAAACAGCAAAAAGGGTGATAATTGGATTGAACGTGGTTTGCTTCAAAATGTTTGGTCTGGAGTTGAGCACCACTAAACAGCTTTTTGTTCATCCTAGTACTCCCTACAACCCCTATTTAAGAGTCCATGTTCGACTTTAACATTTTTTATGAATGCCCGAATTTCATCGGTTAATGGGTTAGAACATAACTTGTTTCCTATCATCAGTTTTGATATGTTGATCATATTTTGAATAGGAAAGTAGACTCTTAATTTGGGACATCCTTAGAAGGTAGTGGGCTCATAATTTGGGATGGCAGTGTGATAGTGTTACTTCATCTTCTTAAGAAAAGTTTGTTCACAAATTTAACCTTGTTTATATTTTTCTTTTTATGCAGTAAATATAATTAAATGATGCAATGGAGGAGGAGATCCAACAAGTGAAAGTACTAAGCGGACAAGCCCTGGCAAACGGAGGAGGGCCGGATGACCTTTCCTCCACCACCACCCTTTGGAGCGAACATTCTGCCATTTTATCCCTACAACAATGCAATGCACAAACCAGCAATTTTAACAGCTCCATATTACTCATTCTGAAAAGCATTAGCAGCACCAGTTTCAACCTCTCAACAGATTTCATCAACTGCACCAGCAGAAACAGCAACAGAGACTGACTTGAAAATAGGAGAGAGAATGATCTAGTTGGATTTCATCATTTTGTTTTGGTTTGTCAAAATGCTACTAGGTGGGGAGTTTGATTGTGAGAACTAACATGAACATACTTCCCAGTTTTATTAGGATCTCCTTTTGCTTTTATTCACAGCGTAAAGATTTAGATACAAGTTTCAATAAGCCTTTTGTATGTAATTCAATTAAGTTCCTAATCAATACATTGTAGTTCAATCTCATTCCCTTTCATCTAATTACTATATTGTAAAACGAAGGTACGCGTACTTGCACTTTTTTGAAGAAACAAAATTTACAAAATTACCGTAAGATATTTTGGGGGGTGGGATCGAGGTTAGTTTGGTCAGTGTAAAAGTTATGGAAAATTTGATGTGGCTCGTAGTTATAGCAAGTGAACTACACCCTAGTTTGATCTAAAATTGGGATGCCACACTACAATTAGATGTGATCCAAAACACTAGTAGAATATCAAAAGCTATTGAATTAGCATCTATTTTATGATGCAAATTTAATTAGTTGTCAATTTATGTTTTGTAGCATTTGTAGACTTATATAGCATATTTTGGTAAAACACTTCTGTTTGTAGAAAATGTTGTACATGTTCGAATAATATATTATAATTATTGTTGAATTTGCCTCTAGTTATTTCTTGAAAAGTATTAATTTTTTGCTAAGACCAAAATATAAATACTTTTTATTAGACGGATATTTCAAAATTGTTAAGGAGTTCTTAGTTATTTGGAGTCATATATAGTGGATATTGATAAGAATAAATTGAAAGGTTTTGTTTTGAGTTTATGTCATTAAAAAAATGAATACCATCCGAATTACAACTACACATGCAAGGGATAGGTCATTTCTCTTGCATGAATAAAATAAAATAATATGATTTATTGTGTGAATTAGTACAATAAATTTTTGTTTGTTTATTCAAACAACACCTGTTAAACCAATAGAAGTGAACAATCTTAGTTGGTATTATTGATAATAATGTTATAAACTTAGGAGACCGGAGGAAACTAAATGATATATCAAATTTGTTATGAATAAGTTGAAATAAAATAGAAAAACATTAATATTTTAAATCATTGAACCAAAAGAGATTTGTGAAGTTAATAATAATAATATTAGGAATTATTTGTCATCGATAAACAACTTTATGTTGAATGTAACGCAAATGTACTACGAAAAATGAGAGTACTTTAATATTTATATCTAACATATTATTTTATTAATATGATTCAGTTGTTTAAGCCAATTATTTATCATAATACAAATTATCATCTTATTATCTGGAACTTATCATTCTCTACAAGGGCGTGTCGAGTTGACAAAATATGTATAACATAGAGAGCATTCTGCTCTTTCTTTTACTTTGTAAGTAGAAATTGGAGTGAGACTAATCTTCGCTCATGAAATTGAGACTATCTCTGGCGATAATTGTTGTCTCCAAGGGTCAAACTCAGGCAAAGTTCGAATGATTCGCCCCAATGCGCCACATCTTATGGTTTCATAATTCTACTATGTTGTGGGTTAAATCATATGAATAACAAAAATGATGGATAAAACATTAAACGTGGTCCGAGGACAAGCACTTGATAAATCAGTATTTGTTGCAGCAAACTTGGTCAAAGTGTAGGTTATTTCTCACCCATTAAGTGTAAACAAAATATGGAACTAAAACAATTTTTATGGTTTCAATTAAATAGAAGTGAATATTTTTATAACTAAATTTGAAGTGTTGATGGTTGTTAAGTTTTCCAAAATTTGGAACTAACTTTTTTTTTTTTACGGTTTCAATTAAATGGAAGTGAATGATCTTATAACTAAATTTGAAGCGTTGCTAGTTGTTAATTTTTCATAATTTATAATGTTTAGAGAGAAGTATTGAAAATAGTAGTTATAAAGTTAAGAAATTGGAGTCTAATTGCTAGATGAATATTGTGATAAATAGATTGAAGTAAAAAGGAAAATTATTGATATTTGGAATTACAATTCTAATGATAAAGTTTCCAAAGCTGATGATAGTGAGAAAATAATACAAGAGTAACATGTACAGAAGTAGTAAAATAATTTTAAATGAGCCCTGCCCAAAAGGCGACTTAGGCGACCCCCAAATTCTCACACTTAGTTAGGCACCACCATGCCAGTGTGATGCAACCTCTCAACCTCTCAGGGCCAGTCCATCAGACCCTCATGGTTTTGTTCTTGGCATGGCTCACTCCCCAAAAGGCCTCACACTTAGTTAGGCACCAAGGTTCACATATATGGGTCTCAAGGTTTCCCCCACTTTCCGATGTGAGATTTATAAGGACATATAACAAATATTAATGTTGTTGTTGTTATTATTGGTATGTTCCGGTTAGTACCATAATTTGTTAAGTTGTTTTGATTTAAAAAGAATTCAACATGGTAAACTTTGGATATAAACCAATCGTATACTAAAAGAGGGAGAGAAAAATATGGAGAGAGGAAAAAATGGACAATGCTGTTGTGTTTTTTGCTCGGTTCTAAACCCAAGAAAAAGATGAGTTTTGTTGGAAATCGGATTTTTTGGCTTGTAATCAAACTTGCAGAAAAAGTGCAAAATCGATTTGACTAAATAGAAGTAAAGATTGCAGGGAAATAGTGCAAAAACGATTTTGCACCTTTTTGTGCCTAGCGAAAAAGGTGCAAAATCCGTTTTGCCTTGGAGGAAAAATATGTTTCCTTATCAATTGGTTTCCTTGTTTATTTTGGTCTCTATTACTTGTTAATAGTTTCAATTTACTAGGATTGTTATTACCTTATTGTAGATTGGATGAACCTATTATATTGTTATATATAGATAGAATCAATTAAGGCAAAAGATGAGAGATATTTTTTTTTCGTGGGATTTGTGGGAGAGTCATCTTGTTGTGAGAGAGAGGTTAAAGGGCTGTTGATTTTCATCTTCTGGGAGCTTTGAGTGCATATTTTGTGATAGATTTTGTAATCGTTTTTAAAGAATTAGTGAAATCTTCGTTGTGAATATTGTGTGTTCTTTATCTATCTTCTTGCTTTTTCTCATCCATATTATCTCTAGTTATTAATATCCACTATTTGATACGATGCGTGATTTATTGTTATAATCACAACAAGTGGTATCAGAGGGTTTAAGGAGGTGTTATAATGGAGAAATCTTAAGGTGAGAAGTTCGTGGAATCATGATTGCATGGCAGTAAAAAGACTATCTCGTAGAGCTGGACTTGGATATGCCCTAAAAGGTCCACCAATGGTGGAAAAAAGAAGAAGGATTCGGATGATATGGAACTGGTTGAGGTTATTAATGAAAAGTGGAAAAAGATGGACAAGAAGTGCTTGCAAGATTGTCTCCATCTCACGACAAAGGTTCAAGTCATACTTCAATCAAGAGGCTACATCAGCAAAACAACTATGAGAGTTCTTCAAGATTTGTTCATGGCTAAACGATACGAATAGTCTATATCAAAGTCTTATACACGACATGTGGAAGAGAATTGATTGCATATTTCTTATTCATTTTCAAGACTCGAAGCTGTAGGTGAAGAATTGAAAGATCAAGATAAAGCCTTGAACTAATTTGGATACCAAGTTGTACAAGTTTCAGAACTTTATGAGTAGATCATCTTTCACCACCTTGGAGGTGTGTCAAGCTTTTGCGGAAGAGATATGAGAAAAAGGGATCGATAATACCGTTCAAAAGGCGCGTTTGTAGCGATGATAAGAAAGGTTCTAGCAAAGGACGAAAGACTATTTTAAAGGAGATTGCTTTAAATGTGGTCAACCGGGTCATTGTGCTAGGGACTGCCCAAGAAAGAAGGATATAGGGAAAAACCGGCTACTAACCCTGTGGAGCAACCGTGATGACTTCTTATGACAAAGAAGCCGATCTTGTTTAATTGATCTTGAGGATGGTTCTTGGATTGCGGTGCCGCTATGCATTTTGCAAATCGTTCATTGTAAGCACATTGAAGATTTAGCAGGTTCGTTTACATGGGGGATGGCTCCAGATTGCTAGTTCGTGGAGTTGGTGAAGTCCGCCTGGAATTGTTTGATGGCTCATTCAAACAATCATAAATGTTAGACATGGCCGGAGATAAAGTGGAATTAATAGTCTCTCTAGATTAGAATACTTGGGATGTGGTACTCTACTCGAGGTGGATAATGGTATCATGGCGAAATGTAGTCTTGAAGGCAAGTCATTCGGGGGCTGAAGATTACATGAGAGAGTTTTACATAATGGTGCTAGAAAACCAAGAAGCATATGTTCCGGTGGTGCAAACGCAACAAGGATGAGTTATGGCTTAGGTGGTGGCTCTAACCGTTGAAACTCAAGTTACGTGCCATGATGGTGTCCATACGGACATGTCTGATTATCGACATGATAATCGGATATGGCTCGTATTGACATAGATGGTTGAGTGGCCCTTGTAAAGGGTGAAAAAAGAAGATTTCTGTGTCATCAAGGCGAAAAGAAGAAGAAGATGCGGTTGGTTTTGTTACCTTCGCAAAAGGTGGTGATTGTTGTGTTTTTTGCCGGTTCTAAACCCAAGAAAAAGATAGTTTTGTTGGAAATCGGATTTTTTGGCTTGTAATCAAACTTGCAGAAAAAGTCAAAATCGAATTTGCTAAATAGAAGTGGCACGCGGAAATTAAAAACGATGATCTTTTTGCGCCTAAGAAAATGTGCAAAATCTTTCACTTGGAGTAAAAATAGGTTTCCTTATCACACTTGGTTTCCTTGTTTATTTTGGTCTCTAACCTTGTTAATAGTTTTCATATTTACGTAGATTGTTATTACCTTATTGTAGTGGATACTCTATTATTTGTTATATATAGTAATATTCAATAGATTAAGGCATAAGATGAGAGATATTCTTCTTTCTGTGGGATTTGTGGGAAGTTCACTTGTTGTGAAGAGAGGTTAAAGGACTGTTGATTTTCTTCTTCTGTGAGAGCTTTGATGCAATAATTTTGTGATAGATTTTGTAATCTTTTCAAAGAATTAGTGAAATCTTCGTTTGTCGATATTGTGTGTTCTATTATTTCTTCTTGCTTTTTCTCATAATTATCTCTAGTATTATTCCATATTTGAATTACACCTGGCGTATTTATTTTAATAATCAAACAAATGCCATAGCAATATTATTTGAAGGCAGGCAACTACCAGCTGGCCAGTAAAATCAACTCAAACTCATCCCAAAAGACGTGTGGGTCAGCATAGGGCACATATTTCGAACTGTTGTGCTTCTGCATGTGATATGCATAATGCATTTATGTTATTTAAGGTGTGTTTGATTGCAAGTAAAGAATTTGTATAGAAAGAAAATAAGTTTCCGGCAATTGAATTGTTTAGAATTGAGTTGCATGGAAAATATAGTGTAGTGTGTTTGATTGCTTAATTTTTTACCCGAAAAATATTGGTTGTATTATGGCATTTTTAATATAGAAAAAATTGTTGGTATTTTTTTTTACATGATTATATAGTCATGATGGATCGTGTTTAATTGATCTTGGTTAGTATATTTTAAATATTAAATTTTTATATTATTTTGAATTTTATATTTTAAGTTATGGCATTTTTAATGTAAAAAATGGTAAAAATCTTGTTTCGTGAACCGCGTCCAAGCATGAAAAACAAAAAATTTTATTGTAGATGCTCGTACACCAAAAAACTAAATAATGATACCATAGAAAAAAAATTTATCGCTTATGGTTAATGATAACAACTTTCAAGTTTTAGGCATTGAAGGATGGATCAAGTGGATACAATTATGTAATATAGATTATCAAAACTTAATCATACATAACTCCTTATAAATTTATAAGTAATTATACACCTTAATTTCAAATATAAATAAGACTTCATTATCGAGATATAGCTGAATTAATTTATGTAACATAACATGGTGATTTCAGTTGCCAAGTTTATTTATCTTCTTGTTAGAACTTCCCTTAATTGAAACATTAGCTGTGGTGGAGGTTCGAATCCACTGATGCAATGATATATGGAATTATTTTACATGAACCATAAAAGAGGTTCTAAGTTCTAACCAATCACATGGAGAGCTTTATCAAATCTAGGATTACCTATGTAGCTGATAAGTATATATTTGTGCTTGTTTATAAATCTAATTTATATTTAGTTAAATATATTTTATGATGCAAATTTAGTTATACATTCATGTTTCGTAACACTTATAAATAATATGTTTCTAAAATGCCTCTATCAATATTAATGATTCTTCAGTTGTAGTAGTTATTGTCTGTTAGATGATATATTGTAAAATTGATAGCAACGAGTTCGAGTTGGTTAGGTTAGGGCCCGTTCGGTAATGTTTTCGAAGAATGTTTTCCGAGAATGTTTTCAGAAAATGAAAATGAGAAAATGAATTTTCCGAGAACGAAAATAGTGAAAACATTTTCCGAGAACGAAAACAATGAAAATGAAGATTACAAGACTGAAAATGGTGAAAACGTCATTTTGGCGTTTTTGCGTTTTATGCTTTAAACTTGAATTCGTTTTCCGAAAACGTTTTTCGCGTTTTTGTCAATATCCCACCGAACGCATTTTTTATCCGTTTTTGAACTCAAAAAACAAAAACGGGTTCTAAAAACGCTACCGAACGGGCCCTTATTTATTCCATTCTCCCTACTCATAGGATAATTCTAAATGAAGAGACATTTATACCTTACTTTCAAAACAGTCCTTTTTAATTTTTTTTAAATTTATTTGGAATCTATATATTTAGCAGTGAATATATATGGACTGAGTGGAAAAAATTGAAATGTTATGTTTTTTGAATTTTTTTTATTGATGTAAATACCTTTTACTGGATAGACTTATTTCATTTTTTTTTGGTGTCTATACGAGGAGTCCCACACCATGTTAAATATGTGACTATTTTTAGTACAACTCAATTTTTAATATGACCCGAATTGATATCAATGAGTTAGAGTTTGTTGTTAATGACTTTGGTTATTTGGAGTACGTCTATTTAGTGGTCGATATCAAGCGGAATATTTTATTTATTTATCGAGGAGTAAAACAAGTTGAAATATTGTGTTTTTGTTATTTTACTTTGATAAATGAACATGTTTTGAATAGCATTTAAATGCGCGTGGGATAGGTCATTTCTCTTACATGCATAAACATAATGATGCTTGCCCATCCAACCAAAACAAGATGATCAATTAAGCGCGTGAACTACTACAATAAATATCAATTTTGTTTATTTATAGAATACTACACGTGAATAATCTTGGAAAATTTGAAATTTTAATGGTTTTTAATTTTTATAATTGATTTTGTATATATATTACTTGTTGAGAAATATTAAAAATTATATAGAATTTTAAAATTAAGAAATTAGAGGAAACTAAAAATATTCAACACTATGACCATGCAGAAATAGAGAATACTATCGTAAGTATTCTAGCGTGGGAAGCTATTAATAATTAATATTAGTAATTATTATAATATAAGATATATTGTATGAGCTAGATATTTACACAATATTATATACTGAACTAATATCAATCTAATATAGTTAAATATATTATTTACCGATTATTTTCAATTTTTTTAGTTCGGTATTTTCGGTATTTCTATTTTTGAAATATTAAAACGAAAACCAACCAAAGAAAGTCGATATTTTTGGTTTTTGGTATTTAAATACCTAAAACTAAAACCATTTTTTTTTGGATCGGTTTCAGTTAGTTTCACTTTTTAATGTACTGATTCCCACCAAAAAATTAAATAGATTAATGGGAAAATAAGTAGAGCAAAATAAATTAATTAAGAAGTAGAAGATTTTAATTTGAGATCTAAATTAAATTTCATACAACTATAAATTTAATTTAATTATTCGATTGATTTTTCAATTTTTAAAATGGTAGTATTTTTGTTAAAAAAGTTCCATAGGGTGGATTAACAGTAAGAAATGGAGGATAAAAATAAAAGCATTCATCATATTAATTATTAATTGATCATTATAATTAATAATACAAATGATCATTTAACGACTCTATTTAAGAGATATTTATATAAGAGATATATTTGTATAAGAGAAGTAAAAATAATTTTGTTTAAGACATAAGTGTTAGATTAGTTTCAATTATGAAAATAATTTAGATATTATGAAGATATTATTGTGTGCAAGAAATTAGTGATATAGGTTAGAATTAAAAGGAAACTAATATTTTAGATAATCAATTATTATAGGAATATTATTAGTTATCTATGCAAGTGATTATTGAACATAATTTATTGAATTACAAGAAAAATTTACAATATGGGCGAGTTACAATCAAATATCAACCCCAAATAAGATTAAATCAATTTCCTAATTTTTTTGCAGAAATTTTTCTCAGACAAATCTCGTGATATTATTTTATATTTAATTTTTGATGCTACTAAGATGCTCCTATATTATTAATTTAAAAAATGGTCGACTAAATAATACTATTTGCTAGCATTAATCTTTTTAGTCGTCTTTTTACTCTATTTAATTTTATACTATACCATATAAAGCTAAAAATGTATAATATAACAACGGATTAATTACGTCGTATGTGATAAAAAAAATTATAAAAAAAAATATAGCATTTTTAACAATTTAAGTATAGAGTTTTTCGTTAATGAAACATCCCTTTAAACTAAAACAAGATGATTTACTGTGTGAGCTAGTGCTATATATATTTGTTTTGTTCATTAATAATGCTAAAATATCTATTTTGTTCATCAATAGAGTATATTTCTAGTTAATGCAAGTAAAAATCTTCGATATTTGAAAGTTTTAAAAGTTATTAATTTTCATGATTGTGTTATTGCTTACAAAGAATTATTGAAATTATAATTTTAATATTCAGAAATTAGAGGAAACTAAAAATTATAAATATTGAAAATATCGAGACGTGTTAGATATACATTTGTCTCGTACAAACGAGTAAAATAAAGTCATTATGATTGGTAATATAATTATTATAATTTTTTTAAAAAAAATATATGTTTGTTACATGATAGAAGTAGACATGATTAGTAAAAATAATTTTCTTCAAATTAAAGGGAAATAGATTAATGTGCAAGAAATTAATATACAATTTAATAAAGAAGAAAAAAAGCTGGACTAATTTCAATGATAAAAAGGCACAAGCGATAGGTAAATAAAGCCTAACTCGCGTATATATTTATAACATATTTCAAGTTTAACTCATTTATCGTATATATTTATAACATATTTCTTTGGCTATCATATGTTGAAAAGGTTGAAATTGAGTTCAAATGTTAAAAGTGCGGTTTTTTGAAATGTTAAGATCTGAGCACTCTTTTGGAAGCGTTAAAAATGCGGTTTTTTCTAGTTTTTTTTAAAAGATACAGGACTTGTCACAGATAAAGTATCTAAACTTTTTTTAAAAAAATAAAAATGGAAGCTTTTTCTTTTCTTTTCGAAAACCCTAATCCTAATTAAAAGTCCCACTATAATTTAGGGTGACTTTTACAACCACCATTTCTCTCTATAACACCCCCCACTTAATTTTGAATAGTCTACTTTTAAGCACCCCCCTATATCAAAACACCCCCCTCAATTAACATATTTACTCTCCCTACATCAGATATAAATGTTCTCCCTACATGAATAATTTAAAAATTTTCAGTTTTAAAAGTCTCTCCTCACTTCAGCCAATTTATTCCATTTACTCTCCCCACATCAGGTATTTTAGTGTCATTTTAAAATCTTCTTTTTAGCTTTATTCCTTCTCTCCCCAAAGGAGAGTAAATATCTATATTCCTCCACATCAAGAGAGTAAATAAGGGGGTGTTAGTGATAAAAAAATTACATTTAGGGGGTGTTTATGAGATGGAGGGTGTTATAGAGAGAAATGGGGGTTGTAAATAGTCTCATCCATAATTTAACTTTTGAGTGTACAAGATATAAATGGAATAATGTTCTGCCAATGGTATTTTAGTGTCATTTTCTTCTTTTCTCCTTCAAAGTCTCCTTTGAATATTCATTTTCAAAAATGATACTTCTACTGTAGTAATTACTAGGTGCTAATGTATTATAACAAAATAATAATAATATCATTTTTAGTGACAAATTTATTTTCCTCTTACACATTTTTCGAAAAAAAAAAGAAGTTATGAACATTAGTATTAATATCAAATCTTTGGTGGGGTGGTGGCCGGAGTGGTGTGTGTTTGAATTCTTGAAACTTCAAAAACTTTTGAAAATAAATTAAAAGAGGTTTAAGTCTGTCCCTTAACACTATAAATAAAGAAAAACTCACCTCTCACTTTCATGGGTTGAACATTGACCATAAGGGCAGAGATTACTTACCATTGGGCCAACCCCTTTCCTCTTAACGTTAAAAGCTTGATTGAATTCTCATTTTTATTTTCTATCGAATTTGCAATAAATAATACCTTAGCTTATCAGAATAAACTTACTAGAATATACGTTTTGATGCTACAAGATTTTTCTAGAGAAGGGATTTGTGATTTTGACTTGTTAAAATTCCACGTGAATTCATAGAATCATAATATTTTGTGCACAAACCTATACCCTATTACATCAAAGAGAAAGATTTACTCTTTAGAACTTTGCTTATATCCATAAAATTAGATGACGAGCATGTCAATTAATTTCACACGGGCTAAAAACAAAATTACAAACCACTCTAAAAGAGGAAATTAGGGAACATATGTTCTCTAAAACTAAGCCTATATCCATGAAATTAGGATCTTGAGAATTCACAAGATTAACCACCGACAAGAAGTCACTTTCTACTATAGGCTTAGAGTAACCCCTCTCTATAGTAGCTGATAGAGCATGATAGATACGAAGTGCCTATGCAAATGAAACATCAAGGCAATGTTAATGATTAACAACCTTTGCAAAGAGAACCAAACCCCAACTATTTCAAGCAGTGGTGAAGTCAGGAATTAGAGCAATCGGGAGCGAAATTTGGTTGAAATTCAAAACACACAAAATCGTATTTAAAGCCTTAAAACCTTAACGCAAACATAATACTACTAACAATAATAGTTCGTACAACTGAAATAGATCGTTGCGCGGCGTCATAGGCTATGAGCTGGTGGACGGTGGTGGTCTGTTGCAGCTTTACAATGGTGCGGCGTAATGCATAGGTGAGAGACTTGGAGGTATAGCCGTGTAGTTTAATGGAGAAGAAGAAGAAGAAGAAGAAGAAGAAGAAGAAGAGTGAGACAGTGAGCTTAGGAAGAAGCTGTGAGCCTAAGATAAAGAAGCAGCTGTGGGGCTTTAATTTGTTAAGTTTATATTTTTCAAATTGTTCCCTAAATTTTTGTTTCTTACAGTTAAGCACTCAAGTTTATTTTTATGCACAAAATTCCCAATATTTTTTTCCCAAAAATATCCCATATCTAATGAAAACTTTTGAAATCCAACAGGGGGCAGGTGCCCCTCTACCCCTGTGTAGCTTCGCACCTACTTCTAAATTGAATATTATATTTTACTTTCGGCCAACAAAATATTTTTACCGAAGAAAAATAACTTTTAATTAGCTTAAATATTATATTTTACTTCTTAGCCAACAAAATCTTTTTCTTGTTTATTTAAAGTGTTGGTTGAAGTAAGAAAGGTGCATGGGAGGTTAAAATTTCCAGAAGGCTGGGAAAAACAACACCAAATTCTTAGCCAATGATAGTAACTTTGTCGGCAATGAATTTCTTTGCCGACAAAATTAATATTCATGGGCTGTAACATTACATTGTCAGCAAAGTTTTCACCAAACCCTTCCATTTGGTGTGATTATTTGCCGACAATTAGGAAAATTCCTCGGGTGAAAGCTTTTTTGCATGCAAAATAAATTTTGTTGGCTCAAAATTTGTTGGCTAAGTAATACACCATAATTCCAAACATGAATAAAACGTTATCTTTATTGAGATATATGTGAAGTAATTTATTATATGGACACAACGTGCATGATGTCTTCGGTTGGCAATGTTTATTTATCTCCTTATCAAAATTTATCTTAATTTAAATAATGAATCCACATGAGTTGTGATAGAGGTTCAATGTACTTATACAATGATATATGAATTTTACATGAGCTATGAAGGAGGTTCGAACCCAATCACTAACAGAGCACTAATTGCTATCACATTAGTATTTTGTAACATCATGACACAAGGAGAGGTTAATAAAATTAAGGATTATTTCATAGGTGAAAAATTGATATTTTTGCTTATTTTATATTCCTAATCCATAGTTAAGTTTATTTTATGATGGAGATTTAGTTGTACATCAATGTTTTGTAACATTTAACAAGTATGTTAGTAAAATGTTTTGGATCGTAAATTTTTATCATATCGTGCAAAATTAAATTTACACTATTTGATTTTTTAACATATTACCCATTTCCTATTTCCCAATTGTTAATGAGTTTAGCTATTGTTGGAGTCTATTTAGTAGATAACGAGTAGAAGAAATTGATTTTTTTTTCTCCAATAAAAAATGAACATGATATTTGTTTAAAAAAAACGGATTATAATATGAATAACAAAATAACAACTACATGTCTATGGAGTAAGGATCATTTATATTGCATGCACATATAAAATGAAACTTACCCTTCCAACTAAATCAACATCATTTATTGTGTGAATGGGTACAATAAATTTATATTTGTTTATTGAAAGAACATATTTCAAATAAACAAAAGTGAATAATCTTTTGATTATTAATTTTTCATTATTTATGTTATTCCTTATTGAAAATAAAAGTTATAAATTTCAGAAATAGGAGGAAATTAAATGGTATACGAAAATTATGATAAAAATTGTGATTTATATGTTAGCCTGAAAGAGAATAATATTAAAATTTTATATCTCCATTTCTCGCAATAAAATTTGTCAACCTATAATATTCATTATCTAATATTATTCCTCGTAGTAGGATGACAGACAAGGGATACATTCTTATTATATTTCTTTTTCCAATACTAATTAACTTACTTTTTGTGTGTTCTTTAACATTGATTAGGTTGTGGTTTTAGAATGTTGTACGTTTAGGTTGCATAAGTGCAAAAAAAATTCTCATAAAATGCAAGATAAGAAATTAACGATATTAAAAAGTATGTACATTTAATCTTCAAAAAAAATTAATTTATTGTATTAAATTTAGCATTACTATTTTTTAAAATATATACTAGTACCAAAAGAAATAGAGGTTGTTTTTTACTGTACTTTATTTATCAAACAACTTCATTAAATGTTTTTTTTAATGATATTTGTTACTAGTAAAAAGTTTTATATGATCTTAATAATAATAATAATAATAATAATAATAAAAAGTACATTACTTTTGCTAAAAAAAATTTTACGCTCCTTTTACTCTAAAAAAGAAAAAATTGCTATGATTTTTTTTTTTGGAATAATTGAGTTTTCACATTACGTTTATCCAATAAAAATTGAAAATGAACATGATATTTGTTTAAAAAAAAGAAAAAAGAAAAAAGGATTATAAGATATGAATAACAAAATAACAACTACATGTCTATGGAGTAGAGATCATTTCTCTTGCATGTGTATATAAAATGAAACTTGCCCTTCCAACTAAATCAACATGGTTTATTGGGTCAATTAGTACAATAAATTTTTATTTGTTGATTGAAAGAACATATTTCAAATAAACGGAAGTGGACAATCTTTTGATTGTTAATTTTTCATTACTATGTTATTCCTTACAAAGAATTGTTGAGAATAAAAGTTATAAATTTCAGAAATTAGAAGAAACTAAATGGTATACAAAAATTATAATAAAAAAATTGGTTTATACATTTTTGTGGAACAAAATAATATTAATATTTTTTATATCCATATCTCGTAATAAAATTTGTAAACCTACAATATTCATACGCTAATACTATTCGTCATAGTAGGATCGTAAATAAGGGCGACATGCCTATTACATTTCTTTTTATAATACTAATTAGCCTACTTGTTGTGGTTTCTTTAACAACAAATAAGTTGTAGATTTAGAATGCATAAGTGGAGAAGATTTACCCACAAAATGAGAGGTTATAACTGAAAGCTGTAGCCATTAATCAAGATGAAAATTAAATGGGACTACATCCTAATTATGCTCTTTCTTTTACTTTCTCGGTGGAAATTGGAATGAAACAAATCTCTGCTCATTAAATTGAGAACATCTCTGGCAATAATTGTTGTCTCCAAGAGTCAAACTCAGACAATGTTAGGACGATTCCCCCAGAATTCTACGCATTCTGCTTCGTAATTATAGTTTCCTAATTCTACCATGTGTGGGTTAAATTATATGAATAACAAAAACAGCAGATGAAACATTAAACATGATCCAAAGACTAATATTTGATATATCAATATTTAAGCACACTTGGATTGCAAAAAAAGTTGGTTAAAGTGATGGGTTGTTTCTTACCCTACCAAGTGTATATATATATCAATTATCTAAAAAAAATATAAAAAATTATCCTTATTTTACGTCCCTAATACTTATATATGGTTAATTGGTCAAATTGAGGGGTTATTTCTTACCCTACAAAGTGTATCTATATATCAATAGTTTAAAAAATATATATAAAAATTTATGCTTATTTTACGTCCCTAATACTTATATATGGTTGAGTCTATTTTATGATGTAAATTTAGTTATAAATGTATTTACTTTCTGTAATATTTGTTAAATAGTAAGTTTTGTAAAATGCCTCTGCCAATATTAAGGATTGCTATAATATTTATCATCAATGGTAGAGTTGTGTATCGTAAGTATTATAGGATATGCCTTTAGTGTTTCTCAAAATATTGAACTAATCCTAAAACACTTTTCACGAACACCAAATACAAATATTTTTTGTTAGATGGACTTATTTTGAACTTTCTATTTTTAGTTAGTACAACATACAATTTTTAACTTGATCCAAATAGATATAAAGGAGTTTGAGTTTATTGTTAACAAGTTTAGTTATTTGGAGTCTATTTAGTGTATATTGAGTATAACAAATTGATATGCTTTGTTCGCGTTTTTCTTTTCATTTGAAAAATGAACATGATATGACTTAAGCTATAGATGGGGCTAGGAAGGGTTAGGTAATTTTCTTTCACGCATAAAAAATGAAACTTGCCTTCCGACTAAAACTACATGATTTGTCATTTGAATTAGTGCAAAAAAATCCCTATGTATTTAATAAAAGAACACATTTCAATTAAACGGAAGTGAATAAGCTTATAACTAAATTTGAAGTGTTGATAGTTGTTAATTTTTCATAATTAAAGGGAAGTATTGAAATAGTAGTTGTAAAACTAAGAAATTGGAAGAAACTAATTGCCAGATGAAAATTATGATGAAAAAACCAAAAATAATGATATTTCAGAATCAAGTTTTCAATGATACCGTTTCTAAATCCATTGTTAGTCAGAGAATAATATAAGAATAGTAATATGTATAGCAGCAGTGAAATAATTTTATGTAAGAGGAGAGAAGTACACTAGTTTTTATTCTTTGGTAAATATACCATCTTTGGTATATGGATGAAAATATTTTATTTATTTTTAGTATAAAATAGTAGTACAGTAAAAAAAAGAAAAAGATAAGGATGTTATTATATTTCTAAGAAACAGAGGAGGAGAGAAAAAAAAATGACAATCGATATCCCACTTGGCAAATTATTATCAGAGGCTGATTAATGAGAAGGCAAATGCTAGCAATCGGGCATAATCATCTCCAACTCAACGCAGAAGACTTGTGGGTCGTCATGGCGCACGTATTTTTGTTGTGCGTAGTTTATTTTTGTTGTGTGTTTGTCTACTGTACGCATTTTATTTATTTGTATGATAAGAAATTTAGTGATATTTAATTTTATTATATTTGTTAACTTATACAACAGTATTTTAGCATACTAAGAGTTATCATTGCATAGACATATAGAATATATTTATTATTTAATCTACTTATCAAACTTACAAATACCATTGTGATTCTCTTAAAGCTAAAAAACTAGAAAATGTTACCATAGCAACAAAAAAAAAATGGTCACTTAAGGTTAATGATAATATCTTTTCAGTTTTAGGCATTAAAAGATGGATCAAGTGGATACAATTACGTTAACATAAATTATCAAAACTTAATCATACATAACTCCTTATAAATATATATAAGTAATTTTTTTTTGAGATACATAAATTTATAATTAATTATGCACCTTAATTTCAAGCATGAATAAGACCTTGTCTTTATATGTCGAGATATAGGTGAATTAATTTATGTGTAGAACATAATTTGGCTTCTCCGGCTGCCAAATTTATTTATACTCTTGTTAGAACTTCTCTTAATTGAAACACTAGCTGTGGGGGAGGTTTAAACCCGGCCACTAATACAATGATATATGAAATTGAGTATTTTACATGAATCTTACGAGGTTCTAAGTTTATCAAATCCAGGATTACTTATATAGGTAATAAGTTCATATTTGTGCTTATTTATAAATCTAAGTTATATTTAGTTAAGTATATTTTATGGTGCAAATTTAGTTATACATTTATGTTTGGTAACTTTTGTAAATAGAATGTTTGTAAAATGCCACTATCAACATTAACGATTGTTCAATTGTTGTAAGTATTGCTTATGTTAGAGTTGGTTAATGAGTTTGGTTATTTTCTAAATGAAGAGACATTTATACCTTACTATCAGAACAATTTTTATTTATTTTTAAATCTATTTGGAGTCTATTTAGTGGTGATTATATACGGATTGAACAGAAAAAATTGAAATGTTATGTTTTCAAATTTATTTTTTTTATTAATGTAAATACCTTTTATTAGATGGACTAATTTAAAAAAAAATGGCCTTTATGAGGTGTCCCCACACCAACTATTTTTAGTAAAACTCACAATTTTTAATATGATTCGAATTAATATAAGTGAGGTAGAGTTTGTTGTTAACGACTTTGGTTATTTGGAATTTATTTAGTGGCCGATATCAAGTGTTACATTTTATTTATTTATGGAGGAGTAAAACAAATTAAATTGAAATGTTGTTTTTGGTTATTTTCATTTGATAAATATACATCATATGAATTATAAATTTGTAAATAGAAGTGTGTTGGTAGATCATTTCTCTTACATGCATAAAATGAAACTTGCCCTTCCAATCAAAATAAGATGATTAATTGTGGGAACTGGTGCAACAAATGTCAATTTTCTTTATATATATATAAAGTAGATTTATAGTAAATGAAGTGAACAATCTTAATTTTTAATGATTGATTTTGTTATTATTTACTTAGGATTATTGAAAATTACATATATTTATAAAATTAAAAAATTAGAGGAAACTAAAAATTAAATATGTTGAAGAATACGATTGGATAAAGTTAAATAATACTCTCACAAAGGTATTATAATGTGTGAAGCCAATAATATTATTAGTAATTATAATCATACAAGTAATCATTGATTAGCGAGGTACTTAGATAATAAAATTATCTATGTAATTTGTTAGAGAAGAGGTTTTGACCAATCACAAGTGGAGGATCTACGGTTATGGCATTGATTTTTAGAGACACAAGATTGAGCTTTATTAAATCCAAGATAACCTAGATATGGGTGATAAGATTATAATTGTGCTTATTTTTATAAATCTAATTTTATATTTAGTTAAGTCTATTTTATTATGCAAATTTATATGTTTGTAAATGTTTCTATTAATATTAATGATTGTCCAGTTGCAATAGTTATTGTCTATGTAAAGTAATATATTGTAATATTGATACCAACCTCATAGAATTGGTTAATGAATTTGATTATTTGGAGTCTATTTAGCTATTGGAAGGTTATTTATTCCATTCCTCCGATCCGCTCATATAATAATTTTAAATAAAGAGACATTTATACCTTATTTTCAAAACATTTTTTTAAAATAAATAAATAAAATTATTTGGAGTCTATTTAGCTACCATTTTTTAAAAATGAAAAAAGGGAGAGACTAATTTCAATTATTTTTACAACAAATATACAAATCTAATGAAAATTGCATTTTATAATTCTCATTATATTGGGTTAATTTCTGGTACAGAAAACACTGTTAGACAGTTAAATAGAGTTAAACTTGTGTATTATAACCCATTAACTATCTACATGGATTAATTAATTAACTATCCACGTGCGAAAAGAGGAGAGCTTTATATTACTTCATAGGTAATAAGTTGATATTTGTGCTTATTGTATATTCCTAATTTATATTTCACAACACCAAAGTAGGTCATATATAAGTGTTCTAGACACTTACAAATAGCTTTTGTAAGTGTTCAGGACACTTATAGTTTGCCCACTTACTGTTTTTTGTAAGTATCAAGAATTGTTACTTATAAGGCCTTCAATAACACTTTTTGTAAGTGTTTATAACACTTACATATAATTTCAAAATTTCAATTACTATAACCCACAAAATGACTACAACCATGCCCACATTAAAACATCATTGCCACTAATAACTATCCAATCTTCACCTAAAAAGAAACATGAAAGAGCCAACAAGATTCTCAACATCAAATAATAAGAAAATAATAACTAGTAATAAATCCATTAAAAAAAATCCAAACATAGTCCATTAGCATGTATCCAACAGTAAGATAGTAAAATTAGAACATATGTTTCGAGTTCACATAAAGTAACGCATAAAGACGATTAAGAAATAGGTTTCACAAGGCTTTTAAGCCATACCACGTAACCACCACTTCCAAGGTCTCCGAGATTCTGAGCACACCCTTGTTGTCCCAGGTAAATGCAAACATTTGGATCGAAAATGACGTCTATGATTAATAGTACTTCTTCCTTATAATCAACTACATGATTGTGGACCACTTCTCGATGACTGCCGTCTACCCTTCCCTTTCCAATAACCCTACCATTAAACCCTTTTATCTCATAAATGATACCATCATCTAGTAGCCCATGTTCTGCATTGCTTGAACTTGAAGCTCCATGGGTTGCACTTGCTCCATCTCTAGTAGGAGACTTCCTTACTGTGGCACTAAGTAAAGTCTTTATATTGCAAAGTTCATTACTAATACTTGTATTCATGTCTTTACATATTTTTCCAATTGGTTCAAGCGACCTTTTACCTCTCTACCTTCAACTCTTTCAGTTTCAAGCAATGATATGGCGGGCAACGAAGCTTTTATAGACGATCTTGAAACTGTGGATACATCTAGGAGACATGCAAACTATAGATGAGAACTGAACTTGAAATTCGAATCGAAACAAATGCTCGGTTTGAGCATCACCTTCCCTAACAACTTGGCTATTCTAGCCAGAATCACAAGTAAGCTGATGCCCATGGCGCCCTCTGAGAAAATTCAAATTGCTGCAAAAATTAAAAAATATTCAAATACACCTAATAGATCTTATTCTACCGATTACATAAATGGATTGTAGTAGCCTTTTTTTTCTTTTTTTTTAAATGATTAATCTGTCATCTGTATAGTTTTTTCCAATTCATAAAAGAAAATGGAATCACACATGATCAAATCTGCATGACACTGAATTGTTGCAATTGAAGCACATCAATAGTGCAAGCAAAAGAGAAACCCATCTCCTTTTCCACTTCTCAAAATCTTGCCCATTATTTCCCAACTTTACAACCAACCAGGAACATAACATCAATTCGCACACAAAAGTACCCATATAATGAGTGCATATTTCCAACTTTACAACCATACATACATAATAGACCAACATAACTTTCATAACTACTTTACATATACACATAAAAATTAAAAGATTGGATACAGGAAAGAGAAATCTCATGAGGCAAGATCTAACGAAATCACATTTTCATCAACGCAACTTGCAACAAGAACTTATTCGTTTTGTTCATTTTCTCAGCGGAAATTGCTTTAAAAAAAATTTAAGAGCCAAGGTGCAAATTTAAACATATTTGATCTGTGATGAAATCAATAACATTAGCAACCAAGCAACGCAAAAGCGCATGCTTAATATAGCCATCAGAGAAAACTTGTGAGCCTCCTCAAATTGCGGCAAATTCCCTTGATCTTACATCGTCATCCTAGCAAAATCTTTTTAAAAAAAAGGGAAAAAAAGAAAAGAAGAGCCGATGGGAAGACATCAATTTACATTCTCAGGGGGAGGACAACCAGAAAAAATTGTCTGCTATTTTATAGTCCTGGATAATTTCCACTCTACACCATTATTAATTATGACGAGAAGGAACTTTTGAGACTACAAAAGAAAGTACACAACCAATGAACAGAGGAACTTTTGAGATTACAAAGAAAATAAGGAGGAAGCATGAAAAGACTAACGCCATCTTGATTACTAAAGTAAGCATGAACAAATTGACATATAAGTCAAAAATTTTATTGACTTATTGCCAAATTAATAGTGGGCTATTAATTTGTGATGGAAAGTGCATTTATTTTTTGTATATGTAGATATACACGTGTGGCCAATATATATGCATATGTTCTATGCGTGTTTGTGCGTAATGAAAGATGTTGCAAATGCCGAACCAAACTTTAAGGAAAAAAGATTATATCACTCCATCCTTTGATTTAATTGATATAACTTGGGCATGATCTACACGTTGTATGAGCTTTTGATATTTGATCAGTTCCATTTATACTCTATACCTTCTTGCTTTTATGCAGTTGAGTGAAGCACCCGTTAACTCCATTCAGACAAAGCCCGTCTCAGAGTCGGTACGATTCATAAACTTCATTAATTCGACATTATATATTCTACTTAAACTAAAATATCTCTCTTTCAAATTCCAGGAGATCTCTGATTACAGAAAAAGCACTAGATTTCAAGTAAGTTTACTATACAAACAATCCTTATAATCAAGTTATTTGATCCCATGTTTGGCACGGTTCAGATATGGTACGATCGCCTACCCTGCACCTTAGGATTGGCCCTGCTTGTCTGCTTAATGATATTTAACCTATGCTTTATACTAATAATTATTAAAAATTGAATTTGACTATCTACTTGAATATTTTAATTTCAATTTTAACAAACACAATACTTTCATTACTTCTATTTTGTTTTAAGTTTAATTAGATGAAAGAAGTGTGCAAAAAATTACCTAGAATTAATTCCAAACCAAAAGGCAAACACACAGTGATAAAATCTTTGATTTATGAATGTATGTATAAAACTGTGTATTCAAGCACTACAATTCTAAAGAAAGAGAAATGCATGGACAGTGAGCAGAGCTGGCCCTGGGGCAGGGCTGGCAGGGCGACCGCCCAGGGCCCAAAAATTAAGAGGGGCACCAATATTTTATTTCTCTCTGTATATATTAAAAAAGAAAAAAAATTATAATGCAAATTTTCAAGAAAATAACTCAAATTTCCAAAACTCTAATAGTGTATAGGGAAACGACTTCTTTAGCTTTTCTTTGATTCTTTCTTCCCAAATACAATCCCAATCTTCTCATGCTATAAGAGAAAATTAGAGGGGCACCAATATTTTTTTTTCACTTATATCGATTTCAAAACAATAAGAGAGAATTAAATATTTAATCATAGTGTTTTTGCATGGTTCTTTGAAATTGTAACATGTTTTTAATGACATGTGAACTCTTATTATTGAAACAAAATTAATTTATTTTTTTAACATAAAAAATTAATATATTTATTTATAGGATGACACTGTAGACACCCCGATCCGTGACCCCCGCAAGAACCCTAACGACCTCCGAGAACTACTATTTTGGGTCCGGGACCCACCCGAGGACCCGGTACTACACTAGGAGGGTTTGTCGCCCGACAAACTTGTTCTTTAGAGAGATTGTCGCACGACATATCACATTGTCGCGCGACAATCCCTGATATGTCGCGCGACAATTCCACTATGTCGCACGACATTCCCCCTCTGCACCAGACCAACCACTTTCTGACACATCAATCTGTCAGAACCATCACTTCAGCCATTTGTCGCGCGACATTCCCGTATGTCGCGCGACATATCACAATGTCGCGCGACATTCTCCTTTTTTAAGGAAATGTCGCGCGACAATCTCTCCCGAGCAGTATAAATAGGCCAACACCCCCAAGGGTTCAAGGGCAGCAATTGGAATCTGAGAATTTGGAGCTTTAGATTTGATTTTTATCAAGCACTTTTCTACTATTATCTTATTTCTGAAGAATTATCGAATCTATCCTCGACACTCGACGTGTCCTGTCTCCGGAATCGATTTCTCGGAAATATCTGAAGAAAGAGAAGATTATTATCGCCGGAGATCCCTCTGCCGTATTATATTTTCTTTCTTATTATTATTCTCGTCGAGAAGGTAAAGAAAGTCCCTTCTAGTATTTAAGATTAGATATCTGTGTACTTGTTTTACTTCTGTTATTCTGTCCACGTTTTATTTGAATAAACTTATTGTCAAGTTACCAATAGTCTACCGTTTTCAAAACAAAAAACCCTGATAAAACTACTTTCAAAACCAGAAGAGTAAGTACATTATCGTCCGGATAAACCCTGTTCTCAAACCCCGGACCGATAAAGACTTATCTAGGAATTAAAATCCACATATCTTGTCTTTTCCATAGACTGCGACGTGTCTGATAAACTCTCCTCAAAGAGTTCAAATTCCATATTGAATTAGTCCCGACATAAAGATCCGAACCTTTTTCAAAATAATCACAACTCGAGAAAACCGTCATTATCTGAGGAAATAATACGGAATACTCTTTCAAAAATAAAAGGTTTTTGTCATTTGTCATTTCATCTTTTAAATATAAAAACATCGGATCTCGGAACACAAAGGTTTTCATCCCCTTCCCCGTTTTCCCAAATTAGGGTCTTTTTTTATTATTTATTTAGAAAGTAGTAGACTGTCGGTAAAAGCATCCAAGTTTTTCAACATAGAATAAACTTATAAGACCACTAGAGACCGAAAGGGCGGAATGGGTGCTTAACACCTTCCCAAACCGTAATATAGTTTCCGAACCCTATAAGAATCCCGGTTTCGCAGACAAACGTGTAAAGAAAGGCTTGTCTATAGCCTTTCCTCTTACACGACCTTTTTTGTCCGTTTTCTCGTAAAAACGTACTGGCGACTCTGAATGAACCCCCCTTGCATCTAGAAATAGAACGTAGGGACACTTGATATGAATCAACGAAAACGCTCCAGCAAATGGAACGACGGAATCAGTTCCGACGTCCCATGACCCCCACCACCAACGGGGACGAGACCCGGGGGGTCGCATTTGCGGATTCTCACAGACACATTTTAATATTCCGCCCAGGGCCTCAAAATATACAGGACCGGCTCTAACAGTGAGAAGTTTACCAAATTGACGAACCCTAACTCAAAATGAAGGACCGAGCATCAACAATCCCCAATTTCCAAGCCTCAACTTTAAATCTAAATCGCTGGCTAGCAGGTGGTAGCAAGATGAATCAGAGATGGAATGAGCGACTATATTGAGAGAGTGAGTGTATTATATGTATGATAAAAAAAATAAAAAAATAAACTACATTGATGAAACAAACACAAGCATAGATTGAGGAATCAACTCAATCATTCAAAAAGGAAAATTAATAAGCATGTACGGAGTACATAACTAACCTTACAGTGTCGATGTGAGCGTGATAAGGAGTCAAATCACAACATAATCTAATTGATTAGGGCTCAACTTCAGCAGATCGGGGTGAAGAGATGAACAATTTAAGGTTTCAAAAACTTGAGGAAATCGATGGGAAGAACTTCTAACATCTAAAATCTAGGGTTTATGAAGAGCGAGAGCGAAAGCGAGAGAGGGAGATGGAGAGAGAGCGAACCGCAAAACACAAGGAGCGTAATAAACTTTCAATGTTTTTTGGGGGAGAAATAAACAAAGTGATAATAAATTATACTGAGTATATTTTTTATTTTTTTCTAATGGTTGCAAACAGTTATATTTTTTATAAGTGCTTAAGTCCGTCGTTTATCTTGACAAAACTATAATTATTTTTTAGTAAGTGTGTAGAACACTTATAATAATTATAAGTGTTCCGGACTCTTACAATATATTTTTTTAAAATGTTGCTGATCACACATTTTGGTGTTGTGTTTAGTTAAGATTATATATTTTATGATGCTGATTTAGTTGTACATTTATATTTTGTAAGATTTATAAGTAGTTTGTGTGACGAAATAGAAATTGAAGAGGAATTATGAATTGTATTGATATTCTTGATGATCACAATGTACAATGAAGGGGGATATATATACTAGAGGAGCTAGGCTACAATTAGGTAACATACTACAATTAGGTAACATACAATTTGGTAACCACATATAATTAGGAACCGTAATATATTCTAACACCCCCCCTCAAACTCAAGGTGGTAAGTAAGAGACCAGCTGGAGTTTGAAAATCAGAACTTGGAAACTACTAGGCTGGTAAGCTTTGGTGAAGAGATCTGCAGGCTGGTCATCAGAAGTTACAAACATAAGACGTATGTAGAGGCTGCGAATATGCTGGCGAATAAAGTGACAATCAATCTCAATGTGTTTGGTTCGTTCATGAAAAACGTCATTGTGGCTGATTTGGATGGCACTGCGGTTGTCACAATAGAGAGTAGTGGGAGAGTCCTGAGGAGCACCGAGTTCATCAAGGAGTCGTCGAAGCCATATAAGTTCTTGTGAAGTATCAGCTAGGGCACGGTATTCAGCCTCAGTACTTGATCGAAAAACGACAGACTGTTTCTTGCTACGCCAAGTAAGAAGAGAGTCCCCAAGGAAGAAACAGTAACCAGTAATAGACCGACGATCTGTACCACCAGCCAGTTGCCCTGAACGATTCTGGGGAGAAGCAGCACTTACCGCTATTTACACTATCAGTCGTATACCTGTTCCCTTCCTCCAGCATCAGTCTCCATATGTGAGACTTCGTGGTACCTCTCCTGATTATAATTTCTTACGAGTCTTCGGTTGTGCTTGTTTTGTGTTACTCCAGCCTCATGAACATTCTATAATTAGGAATTGTAATATATTCTAACAATGTAAATACCTTTTAGTAGATGGATTTATTTCAATTATTTATTTATTTTTGTCTTCACGAGGTGTCACCACACTACATTAAATGTAGGACTAATTTTAGTATAACTCACAAATTTAAGATGATTCGAATTGATATTAATGAGTTAGAGTTTGTTGTTAATAATTTTGGTTATTTGGAATCGATTTAATTAGTGGCCGATATTGATTGGAACATTTTATTTATTTATTATCAAGGAGTAAAACAAATTGAAATGTTGTGTTTTGGTTATTTTACTTGGATAAATGAACCTGATATAAATTGTGACTAGATGTGTGTGGGATAGGTCATTTCTATTTCATTTATAAAAAGAACCTTGCCCTTCCAAATTATTGCAACAAATATCAGTTTTGTTTATTAATAGAGTACATTTATAGTAAATGAAGTAAACACTCTTAAAAATTTGAAATTTAATGGTTGTTAATTTTTAATAATTGATTTTTTTTTATATATTACTTATTAAAAATTATTTACAATTATACATAATTATAAAATTAAGAAATTAGAGAAAACTAAAACTATTCAACACTATAACTATACAGCACTAACTCTCATAAGTATTATTTCGAGGTAAGTTATTAATAATATTGATAATTATTACAATACAAGATATGTTGTATTAGTTAGATATTTACAAAATATTATATATTGAATTAAAATACATGTAATTTGTTCGAAAAAATAAGTACATATGATAAAGAAAACAATGTGAATTTAGTTTAGTATTGAAAATATGGATTATTGTCAATAACTTATCAAATATTTTTAGAATGTGTAATCAAATTTAATGAAAATTTTATTTTAGAATTGTTGGCTTAATTTCTGGCATAGACAATGATTAAATAGTTAAATAGAGCACAACTCATATCTTTGTATTTTTCTCAACAAAATGATTTTTTCCGTTGCTATCAGTCAACTTGAGTAGTAATTTTCTTTGAATAAACTGTTATTATGTTTAGTTAAAATTTAGCTGCATCATTATGGTTGAAAGTCAAAAGACTGCTATATATTTATAGAATAAATTAAATAAATAAATAAAAATGAAAATTACTCTTAATATTCTAGAAGCCAAAAGTACGAATATTAAAAGGTTCGATACAAGTAGGAGTGTTATTGGTAAAATTTTCTTATTGAACATGTGAGCTAATTTATTTATAAATTTATGTTTTAACTGTAACGTACATTTGTAAATAGTATGTCTTTTAAAATGCCTCTGTCAATATTACGACATTCAACTGAACTATTACATGACTAGCTTCATTCAACTGAACTATTAATCCTTAAAAACAATTTTCACTACGACCAAAATATAAATATTTTTTATCATACGGAATTTCTTAAAAAATGTTAACGAGTTTAGTTATTTGTAGTCTATAATAGGATATTGAGTAGAACAAATTGAAATGTGGAGGAGGTTGTAACCAAGTCAATATTAATTTAACTAGTAATTTCAGTAGTAATATTATTATACAAGGAGAGCTTTATAAAATCATGAATTACTTACATAGGATAAGTTCATATTTGTGTTTATTTTATATATCTAATTTGTATTTAGTTAAGTTTATGTTATAATGCAAATAAAATTGTAAATTATATAATAGTTTGTTTTTAAATGATTGTCAATATTAACGATTGTTAATTTATAACAATTGTTGTCTACGTTAGAGTAATGTATTGTAACTATTCGAAAAATCTACGTCTAATCATTTTTTAAGAGATTAAACTACACTCTAACAACATTTTTTACTAATAGTAATTAAGAATATGTAATTTTTTTCTAGATAGACCTATTTCGAAATCTCTGTTTTTATTATACAACACAAAATTTCAACCAAATTAATATCAAGAAGTTAAAGTTTGTTGTTAATGAATTTGGTTATTTGGTGGTGGATATATATGGATTGCATAGAACCAATTGTAATGTTTTGTTTTAATTTGGGTTTAAAAAGTGAACATGAAATGAATTACAATTAGATGTGCGTGGAATATGTCATTTCTCTTGCATGCTTAATGAAACTTGCCCTTCAAGCCAAACCAATATGATTTATTTTGTTTATTAATAGTACTCAAATCTCTATTTTTATTAATAGAGTTAAAAAATGTAAGTGAAAAATCTTGGAAATTTGAAGTTTTAAAAGTTATTAACTTTCTCGATTCTATTTTTGCTTATAAAGAATTATTGTAAATTATAATTTTAATATTTAGAAATTAGAGGAAACTAAAAGCTATAAATATTGAAAATACTACATGTATCTCAACAACCAAAATAAAGTAAATAATATGATTTTTAATATAATTATTATGAAATTACACAAAGATATACGTTTCCTGGAAAACAACTATACATAATTAGTAGAAATAATTTTCTTCGTGGCAAAGAAGCTGAACAAATTTTAAACTTTAATCAAATTAATGTAAAAAAAAATTAATATTGATTGAATTTCGACTATTTAAACAATAATATTACTTAATTTGATAAAGATGTGACGATAGATAGTTAAATAAAGTTAACTATATATATATATATATTTATAACAGCCTGTTTTGGTTCTCAAAATTGAGTTGACATGTAATTAGCCAGGACTAAAATAAAATAAAATTTACAGCATATAGTTACTGTCACAAATTACACATATGTATATTCTAGATATTATATTTCTATATTTGAATCCTTGCGAAAGATATTGTGTACATGTGTGAGAGACTCTGCATTCTTTAAAAAGAAGTTGGAAGATCGTGTCTTAGTTTTTCTTTTCATGGACCCCAATCCTATATTTAGTTTACAATGGAAATTTAGTTGTTCATTTATGTTTTCTAAATTTTATAAAAAGTATGTTTGTAAAATGCTTCTGTCAATATTAATGATTCTTGAGTTGCAGTGGAGGTTAAAAGAGTTTCATTTCCCTCTCCGTAAGATATTTATGGAGGATACTTTTTTACTATACTTTTAAAACAATTTTTCTAGTATACAGAGGTGGACATATATGGATTGAGTAGAACAAATTGAAATCTTATGTTTTTGGTTTTTTTAATGCAAATACTTTTTATTAGATGAACTTATTTCTTTTTCTTTCTTTTTTTTTTTGATCTCCTAGATTAGATGTTGGACTATTTTTAGCACAACTCACTATTTTTTAAAATGATTTGAATTGATATTAATGAGTCAGAGTTTGTCATGATTAATGACTTTGGTTATTTGGAGTCAATTTAGTGGCCGATATTGAGCGGAACATTTTACTTATCTATGAACAAGGAGTAAAAACAAATTGAAATGATGTGTTTTGGTTATTTTCCTTTGATAAGTGAACAAGATATAAATTACAATTAGATGTGTGTGGTGAAAGAGATATGTGCTAGGACTATTCATATATTATGATTTGTACTTGGATATCTTATGCTTATTGTCATTAATAAAGTTTATTTCATTTTACTTTATATTCTCTTGTAAATAATATTTATTAATACTAGTTCATCAAGTACGTGACTAGATTGTGGGATGCTAGTAATGTTATAATAATATTGTTTAGATGTCCCTGATCATATGTCAATAACCTAGGATCACATTGATATAATGATTAGAGTATGGGTCAGCTGATGACTATGTTCCACAAGTCATGAATATGGAGATATCAAGCTGAACATACTGATAGTTGTTAGGGAACAAAGTATTGGACCGACCCGCTTTGGGGACACTGCGAGGAGTGTTACATAATGTCATCAGTGATGTTTCCCATTTGTGATATCGTATTATCCTCAGACCTGAGATCGCCATGGTTACCAACATCGGGATTAGCATGTCAGGCATTATCAAACGTTGCTTTTGACCGAGTAATTATAAAGATGATGATCGAGCATACTATGAACTATGTAGAGGTATGTGGTTGATCAAGATGGGGTTTGTCACTCTCATATAATGAGAGAGATATCGTTGGGCTCCTTGATAAGTATAATTAATATTTGCATGGCCATGCACAAATGAGATGTCATTTGTTTTAGATTAATTATACTTAGAGATCAAGAAATAAAGATTGAACTATACAAGAATGACACTTTCCTAGTCTTGTGTTCAATCTAGATATCGATTGACAAAAGGAGTTAATATGTGGAATATCAATTTAAGGTTGTGTTGTTTTGACCATTATACCCTTTGGGTAATAGTAATGTTTTACTAGAGACCGCTTACTATTTCGTATAATAAAACGGACTTTTAATTATACTGCCAAAGAGTATAAACCTACAGGGTCGCACACCAAAACGAGTTGGATCAAAACGAATTGAAAACGAGCCAAGTTGGACTTGGGCCTAATTCGTTTTGTTGCTTAGGGTTTCTCACTAGGGTTCTCCTTTAAAAGGGACCATTGTTCCTCTTGGCCGCACTGTGAGAGAAACAAAGGTAGAGTACGAAATTAGTGTGAGAACCCTAAAGGCGCTAGTACACCAAGCAAGGATCCGATCTCGTTCGTGTGTGCATACCGTAGAGGCGTTGTATTTTCAACGCTAGAACGACAACAACAGAAGGTTCTGTCCACCGTGTTCATTGATTTTAATTCGAATATCGAACAAGATATGTTTAATATCGATTTTTATTGAACTGTATAAATCCTAGGGTTTAATGATTAGTGCATAAATTAGTGTATGTGATGCATGATTACTGCCTAGATGTGTGTGGGTAGGTCATTTATTTTGCATGCATTAAATGAAACTAACCAAAACAAGGTGATCAATTGCGTGAAGTAGTGCCCCAAATATCAACTTTATATATATATATATATATATATTAATAGTACATATCTATTAAACAAAGTGATCAATCCTGGAAATTTGAAAATTAAGGCAATTAGCTAGGCATAAGGACCCATTCCAATAATAACATAATTGTAAAGGACACATATAAATTAGCAGTGTAAATTAAGGACACTGTACAAAAAAGACATTAATGACACTTTCTTATTTAACTAATAACACAATAATCCTAATATAATATCTTACATCTCCAAAAGATACTTAGCACTGACCCCAATAAAAATTTCAAAATTCAAACAACCTTCTCTCTCATGAAATTCACAACGGTTGATCATCAATTATCTAACACTATCCAGAACAAAATAACTATTTATATGGTGCTAAAACAATTTTAGCGCCAATACAAAATGGTGAGCAATGAAATTCATGGTGCTAAAACATATTTAACACCAATAAAAAACAAAGAACAACGAAATTCAAGGTGCTAAAATAGATTCAGCACCAATAGAAAACAGAGAACAACAAAATTCAAGATTCTAAAACATATTTAATACCAATTGTCCAAAATAGAATAACTAATCACATGGTGATAAAACAGTTTTAGCACCAATTGTCCAATACTGGAATGGTGCTAAAAGGGTTTAAACATCAATAGAAAACAGAGAACAATGGAATTCAAGGTGTTAAAACATATTTAATACCAATTATCTAAAACAGAAAAGCTAATCACATAGTACTAAAACAGTTTTAGCATTAATTGTCCAACACTTAAATGGTGGTAAAAGGGTTTTAGTATCGATACAAAATTCAAGGTGTTAAAACAGATTTAACACTAATAGCAAACATAAAACAACTAAATTCAAGGTGATAAAACGGATTTAGCACTAATTGTACATAACATAATAACTAATCACATAGTACTAAAACAGTTTTAGGACCAATTGTTCAATACTAGAATGGTGCTAAAAAGGTTTTAACACAACATGTAAACACAGATAACTAAACTGAATATGCTAAAATAGTTTTAACGCCACATGTCCATCAACAAATTAAGGGCGCCGTTCAAACAACTCCAATGCAATAAAAACAGAGTAGCGTATCACCAAATTCTTCATCCCAATATGCTCCAATTCTTCTCTCTTTATTTCCCATTATCCCATATATATATATATATATATAAATACAAAGTAACACCCAATCAACCTCTACGAATAATTTAATAGTTACACACATTACATATATACATAGAGAGAGATACTTCGAAACGGCCAACACTCGCGCAAAAAAGAAGAGAACAAAAAAGGCCAAACAAAAACATCGCTACGTGCATTTAGGACTACTACCTTGGCTGTTGCTTCTCCTTCTTCTTCTTTCTCTATTATTTCTCATCATACTTGCTCTTCTACTACTTTTCTACTAGGCTAAATAAAGTGGGGTTTGTTTGATGGAGAGAAACAGCTTGTAGGAACTAGTGGAGGAGGAAAAGATAGGAAATATGTAGTGGTGACATCGGATGTGGCTACGTCGGAAAATGCACTAACAAAAAAAAGCATATAGGTAGTGGAGGAGTAGATCTGGCTTTCTTATTCGACATAAATAAAACAGTTGGGATTACAAGCTTAAAGGTTTAAGAGAGTTTTATATTAGGGGTATTTTTCTCCAACAACATTTATCATTTTTCTTAAAATAAATTAATATTATGAAAAGTGTCCTTATTGTAAAACAAAATTATGAAATTAGTACTACTTTCTTTTATTAAATATGAGTCCGTCCTTAAAGTTATAAAATATAATATTATGGAGCGAGGCTAAAGAATCCATTATCTCAAAATTTTATTGGTTGCTAATTTTTAATGATTTATTTTTTTCTATATCGCTTCCTGAGAATTATTTAAAATTACTTACAATTCAAAAATTAGAGGAAATTAAAAATATTGGAGAGTGTGATTGCAGAGAGCTAAATAATATTATGGCACGTGAGGCTAGCAATAATTTAGTTAATTATAATAATATAAGTTATCATTTATTTGTTAGATATTTAAATTAGATTGGATGGATTAATTTAGAGCCACGGTGATTATGTGACGAAACCACTCCACTATCAGAAATTAAAAATATCAATTTAGCATCGGTTCCTTCTAATACTTAAATCTTTAGAAATTGGCAAAATATTCCCGAGAAGTTTATACAATTAACAAGAATATATGTAATTTGTTGGAGAAAACAAGTAAAGAGAATGAACATAAAAATGCTCAATGAGTTTAGCTATGAAGATTATAAATTATGTGCAAGATCAGTGACCTTAATAGGCTACTATTTTTTAAGAACGAAAAAAATGATTAATTTTAGTTGTTTTCAAAAGGTATAATCAAACTTAGTGAAAATTGCATTTTACGTTGTGGTTATATTCAGGGATATATTTAGTTCGATAACCGAACCAAACTCTATATTCTGATACCAAACCAACAAAAACGATATTTCCTAATTCATTACCAAATTGAGAATATATCAGTTACCGAATATTCGATCACCGAATTTTAGGTTAATTTTGATAATAAATTTTGTAAAACTAAAATTCAACCTCTTGCCAATGAAAGACAAAGAAATATGGAACATAACGAAACCCTAATTTTAAAACTTTGATTCGAAATATTATTACATTCATCACCCCCATTTGGTCTAGAGATGGGAAGGAGGGTCTAGAGAACTTCAAGAGTTCATGTGGGTGTGTGGAAGAAGGAGAATGTAATAATTAACTAAGAAATGGAAAGAATTCATTATCTTCATTAATAATCTCACATGAAGCTTGGTGTTGAAGGTTAAAGGAGCTTGGAAATTTGGTTGCCAAGTCATCAAACTTCCATTTTAGCTTGAGATTCTTGAGGTAAGGGTTTAATTTTGTTCCTTTGAAAGATTATTTGTTGAATTATAAGAAACTTTATATAAATTGATCATGCATGTATTGTTACTTGATAATTAAAGCATAATCATGTTACTCCTTGAATTACTCAGGTATGGGGGTTAATTGACTTGTTGATAATAAGATCGAATTGGTTTATAAATCCTAAGTGATGTGAAGAAACGTAAGGGATTTTCATGCATGTGCATGACTTTTTTAATGTTTATAAGAAAAGTCATTTAACAAAATATTTATGGTATAACTCTCCTCATCATTTAAGATTTATCATAAGTTTGCAAAGACTTAAGTAATTCTTGCATGAATATTACATTTCTTGATGGATAGCAGACATGAATAGGTACCCATATTGTCAACCTAAAGCTCGGCATCGATTGGTAGCTATCGCTGTTGTTATCATCGAAATTCATATGGGATATACGGAGCTCTATATATATATATATATATATTATCCATATGGTGAATCTTCACGATTATGCTTCGGCTATATGATCTCTTAGCCATACATATGTGTATGTTCTTGGTAGTGATATTATTGTCGATCTCGTATAGTGCTTGTCAATTGAAAATAAGGGTAGACCGGAAACTGTGAGAATCCGCAAATGCGACCCCCGGGCCTCACTCCAGTATGTTGGGCGTCTGAAGCGTCGGAACGGATCCCGTCGTTCCTTTTGCTTCTATCAGTATTGATGATTCATATCGGGTGTCTTTCTATCCTATTTCTAAACACAAAGGGGTTCATTCAAAGTCGCCAGTACGTTTTACAAGAAAACGGACAAAATTGTTGTGTAAGAGGAAATGCTACATATAAGCCTTTCTTTACACATTTGTCTACGAAACCAAGATTCTATAGGGTTCGGAAACTATATTACGGTTTGGGAAGGTGTTAAGCACCCATTCCGCCCTTTCGGTCTCTAGTGATCTTTTATATGTTTATTCTATATTGAAAAACTTGGATGCTTTTACTGACAGTCTACTACTTTCCAAGTGAAAACCCTAATTTCTGGAAAAACAGGAAAGGGCATGAAAAACCTTTGTGTTCCGAGATCCAATGTTTAATTTTGAGAGATGCAAATATAAGTGTCAAGAGTTATTCTTACTTTTAAAGGGAGTTTTATCGTGTTATTTCTCAGATGACGACGATTTTTCTCGGGTTTGGATTTATTTGGGAAAAAAGTGTTGGATCTTGCATCAGAACTAATTCAATATGGAATTGGAACTCTTGAGGGGAGTTCTACCAGACATATCACAATCTATGAAATAGATGGGATATACCGAGTTTTTAATTCCTAAGTAAGTTTTACCGGTCCGAATTTTGAAAACAGGATTTTATTCGGATGATAATGCACTTACTCTTTTGGTTTTGCAAATGGTTTTATCATGGTCTTTTGTTATGAAAACGGTAGACTATTTGTAACTTGGCAATAAGTTTATTCAAATAAAACGTGGACAAAACAACATAAATAAAACAAGTACACAGATATTTAATGTCAAATACTAGAAGAGACTTTCTTTACCTTCCCGACGAGAATAATAATAAGAAAGAAAAATATAATACGGCAGAGAGATCTCTCGCGATAATAATCTTCTTCCTTCTTCAAATATTTCTGAGAATTCAATTCCAGAGACGGGACACGTCGAGTGTCGTGAATAGATTCGATAATTCTTCAGAAATAAGGCGGGAATCGAGAGTGCTTGATGAAAGACCAGAAAATCAGATATAAGCCAATAATTCTTCAATCCCAAGTTGCCATTTTGAACCCTTGGGGGTGTTGGCCTATTTAGAGTGCTCGGGAAAGATTGTCGCGCAACACTTCCCCAAAAAGGGCATATGTCGCGTGACAATGTGTCCAATGTCGCGCGACAAACGGCTGAAGTGATGTTTCTGACAGACTGATTTGTCAGAGAGTGGATGGTCAGGGTCAGAGGGGCTTGTCGTGCGACAAAGGAGTGATTGTCGCACGACATACTGATATGTCATGCGACAATCCCACTTAAAAATAGGTTTGTTGGCCAACAAACCCTTTTGGAGTAGTTTCGGATGCTCGGGTGGATCCCGGACTCCAAAAATAGTAGTTCTCGAAGGTCGTTAGGGTTCTTGCGGGGGTCACGGATCGGAGTGTCTACAGAAACCTAGACTCGATAAGGCACTATTATCACCAATGAATCTAAAACAGTTGAGAATGATTGACTCAAACCATTAATCTCATAAGAAAAATTTGTAAAACTCAACAATGATAAATAAGTAGGATAGAGACAATATCGTTATTATGTGCGTGGACTAGTGGGCCCAGCCCATATACCGGCGGGCACAACAAAAACTCGATAGCACTTGTATTATATTATATAATGGCCGTTGATTGATCCCAGAAATAACATTGCTCAATTGGCTTTTAGCCACCCATTTGATTATTGAAAAAGGTTTTTAATTTCGGTCATTCTCTATTTGCCGTTAATTTATCCCAGAAATTGCATTTCAATCACACTAAATAATGCACAATTAGCTTTTGACCACCAATTTGATTAATGGAAAATTTAATTTTGATTATCTGGAAATGGGGCAAAAGGTCTGATGTGACAATGTTTTTCGCAAAAAATCCAGGAAATAATGTTTTTTTATTAAAATAAGGGCTTGTTTTATATAAAACAAAATTATGAAATAAAGGTTATTTATTAATTGTGTTTGAAAATGAGTGCTTTGACAAAAATTGTGTTTTGTGTAAACTTAACTTTGCAATCCGAATCTAATGGTTGTTGATTGATCGCAGAAATTGCATTTCAAACACTTTAAACAATGCTCAATTAGCTTTTAACCACCAATTTGATTAGTGATAAAGGTTTCTAATTTTGGTTATCTGGAACTGGGGCAAAAAGCCTTACGTGACAATGTTTTTCACAAAAAATCCAGGAAATAATGTTTTGTTTTGTTTTATTTTAATTAAAATAAGGGCATGTTTTATAATATTTTTTTTGAAATAAGGGTTATTTATCAATTGTGTTTGAAAATCAGTGCTTTGACCAAAATAGTGTTTTGTGCGAACTTAACTTCGCAATCTGAAAATTTTAATACAAATTTGTTTTACATGTTTATATTTTTTTAACAAGAATTTTTTTTTGTCACTCATATAATTCTAAAGCAATATAAAATAAGTCCCAATACATAGTAATGTATTAGAAAATAAAGAGTGCAATTTTTTACATAATCCAAAAAACTTATCATGGGTACATTTATTAATAAATGTGTTTAAATCTGTTATTTGCTGAAATAACTCTAAATAACTATCAATTAAACACTTAGACATAGTAATTTGCTAAAAAAATGCAGTACAAACTTAATTTTGGTCAAATATATGCCTTTAATTTACAAAAATATTATTTCATAATTCTTTTGTAGAAAACTTTTTCAAAAAAGTCTCATTTTTCAATATCCTATTATTGAGTAGCTGAATTTGATTATTTATGAATTGATTATTAAGATTTGATTATGCCATTGGGATGTATCTTTTTTTTAAGTAATGTTATCAAAATTAGTTATTTTAATAATGCCATTGTAGATACTCTTTAATAAATCTATTTTATGAAGCAAATTTAGTTATGAATTTATGTTTAGTAACATTAGTAATTAGTATGTTTTAAAATGCCTATGTCAATATTAATAATTGTATATGCTACGGTAATCGGTGTCTATATGCTTCCATCAGCATCATCAAACCATGTTATAATTAATCTCTAACATCATTTTATACTAGGGCCAAAATATAAATATTTTTTATTAGATGTACTAATTTTAAAATTGGAATATTGGAAAATATGACTTGTTTTATAAAATTTCCTGCAAAAAAAATTCAGGAAATAATATTTTTTAAATTAAGGGCATATCTTTGATCAAAGTCCAAAACAAGTGCAATGTTAACTTTGCAGTGGATTTTTGGATTGTAATTTTTATGGTATCGTGCAAAATTAAGTTTACATTATTTGTTTTTTAGTAGGTTACTATGTCTAATTATTTAATTGACAATGTGTTATTGTTATTTTAACAAGTTACAAATATAAACTCATTTATTGAAAAAAAATACATTATAATTTTTTTGGGTCATACAAAGTTAAGTTTGTTGTCCTCATTTTTTTAATGCATTGCTATGTATTGGGTTTATTTGAAATTGCTTTAGAGTTACATGAGTGACTTATAAAAATAAATGTTAAAAAATAAAAGCACATCATGCAAAATAAAAATTGCATTAAATTTTTTAGATTGCAAAGTTAAGTTTGCACAAAACACAATTTTGATCAAACACATAAAACATAATTGATAAACGAAGATCCTTTGCTAACAAGAATTAAAAAGCATATCCTTATTTCAATAAAATATATTCCCTGAAATTTTCTCAAGGAAACATATTGAGAGAGTTTTTACCCATTTCCTATTTCCCAATTGTTAATGAGTTTAGCTATTTTTAGAGTTTATTTAGAGCATTTCCAATGGTAGTGTAAAAATTAACTTTTACAAAAAATCACATGTGTCAACTCACTTTTACAAAAAACTTGAATGCCAAAAAAAAGTGTTTCAATGGTACTTTCGTAAAGTCTTGTTTAAATTTTGAAATAACAAATAAGATTCTAACACATGTTAAATATCAATTTAAACAAATTTTTTATTGATTTTTACAAATAATCTTGTAATCACAACGGATCAAGATTTATAGATATTGATGAGTATATTTCAAATATATAATTTTTATTAATATTTTTTATATTCTTTTTCATATAAAAAAAATCGAAGAGATAAAGCATGTGGCAATGAAACACAACCATTTTACAGAAATTTTAATTTTAAAAGATTGTTGGAGACCAAAAATATTTACAAGTTGCGTAAATTTTACCAAAACAAAGATAAGAGACATTGGAGATGCTCTTATTAGATAATGAGTAGAAGAAATTGAAAAAAAAAAATTCCAATAAAAAATAACATATATTTGTTTAAAAAAAAAAGGGATTATAATATGAATAACAAAATAACAGTAGGGATCTTTCTCTTGCACTATGTAAAATGAAACTTGCCCTTCCATAAATCATAGTAGGATGTACAATAAATTTCCATTTGTATTGAAAGAACATATTTCAAATAAACCGAAGGCAACCTTTTGATTGTTAATTTTTCATTCTGATGTTATTCTACAAAGAATTGTTGAGAATAAAAGTTTTAAATTTCAAAAATTGGAGGAAACTAATTAAATGGTGTACCAAAATTTAATAAAAATTGTGATTTATATGTTAGTGTGGAAGAAAATAATATTAATATTTTTTATATTCTATCTCATAATGAAATTTGCGAACCTAATTAACCTACTTTTTGTGGTGGTAAACATGGGCTACATTTAACATCTTTTTCTAATTAATTAACCTACTTTTTGTTTTTTTTAACATCAATTAAGTTTTGAATCCAGACTGCATAATTGGATAAAATTTTCTCACAAAATGCGAGATAGGAAATTTATAACACTAAAAAGCTATATACGTTTAATGTTAAAAAAAAATTATTGGTGTGGGGTTAGCATTGTTTAAAATATATACGAGTAGCCAAAAGAAATAGAGATTGAAACAACCTCATTACATTTTTTCAATTCTAATGATATTTGTCACTAGTAAAAGGTTTTATTTGATCTTAACAAAAAAATTTAAATTACTTTTGCTAAAGATTTTTTTATCCTCTTTCACTTTAAAAAAGAAAAAAATTGCTATAAAAAATGTGTAGAGTAAGTGAGTTTTCACTTTTCACATTACGTCTTTCTGGTTGCTATGTTATCCATGTCTTCATCTAAGTAGGCGCGGTCGAAAGCGTGTTAAATAAAGCTTCTGTCTTGAGTCCCCAATATTATAAACTTTTTAAGGCCTCAATTTTCTATATCTATATATTGTTATACCTGAAGTCTATTCGTTTAACTATTCAAATTGTTACTCCAAAATATCAATAAAGCAATGACGGGTAGTAACATTAATGCTTTCCTCTTATCGCCTATTAATTTATGAATTATATTTATTAAGAAATACTAAGAATCACAAATAAAAATAAAAAATAAGTATATTGTTACTAATAGTGGGACCCATTTTCAAATTTCAACTTGAACTCTCAAACCTTTGAGATTGGTGCCGCATCTAAGAGATTATTTCTCAAATAGTGAAAGGAATAGAAAAAAATAAAATATTAAGGTCCGTTAGTATTTTTCTCAAATGGTGAACATTTCATTAGCTCTTTACCACATAAGTTAATCAAGCACTAAATTCAAAACAAACTAGACATAATAAAATAATTTATAAAAAAAAATGACTAAATGAGAAAAGAGGTAGTAAAATTACTTGCAGTTTTTGGTGATTAATCCTTCAAGTTATTCCTCCATTCAAATGAGTTGTAAAATTGTGCTTTTAGATTTATCAAATTAAAAATAGCGTGCATATGTGTCATGGGGTGCCTTCCAACAGCAATCGTGACCGACACCGACTACACTTCATCAGCACCGTGCTTGCGCCCGAGCGCAGCACGGCCCAACAGGCGATCCAGCGTCATCTAGTTTTATTATGTTTAGGTTTCTCATATGTAAATATTGTTTCCATGTAATTAGATCTAGGAATTTCCTTTATAATTGTATTGCATTTCCTTTGTATAAGTTTTCTTGTAACTTGTAAGACCCAACATGCACTGCTACAACTTTGGTATTTTCATTAAGTGGTTATATGTGGGGATAAGACTATCTGCCTCACACCCGAGTTGCCTACCAGTGCACGTTGTTTAGCACTTTGTTTTCAAGCTCTTACTCTCTTTCGAATTGTAACAACTTTCCATGTAATCTCATTTCTTGCAATGAAGTAATCTCAATTTGTGCTCATGCTCTCTTAAAAATTACTGTTGTTGCATGTTATTCGTTGATTATTAATTAAATTCGATCACACTCGACCGGGCTATCGGTTAGCACGGTCACTCACGCGGCCTCCTTTGTGCCATCAAAGGACGCCCAGTGACAGTTGGTATCAGAGGGATTGTTTTCGATTACTGCCTTGTGAAACACAATTGGTGTATCCTGTTACGTTACAATGGGAACCAATGGACAGAGAATCGAAGCCCTCGAAAGAAATGTTGGCTCGCTATTGGAGAAAATGGGTGGAACGCCCTCTCTCCTCGATCGTGTACAAAGTTTGGAGTTACGTACCCAAACTATCCCTGTAGGGGATGCGTCGGGTAACTCGCCCACACTTGTCGACCGCATACAATATTTGGAGGAAGGCCTCTAAAATCTTCAGGGAATGATGATGGATGAGATGAGAACTGAAATCGATCAGCTCGCCCAAAAATTGACGATATTGTCGATGGCAGTCGCTAACTCACCAGTTGGGGGTGGGGAACGTATGAAGATAAAAGTGTCCGAACCCAAAGCATTCACCGGTGTTCGTGATGCTAGGGAATTAGAAAATTTCGTTTTTGACATGGAACAATATTTTCGTGCAACAAAGGTCGACGAAGAGGAAACGAAGATATCCTCTGCATCCATGTACTTGTCCGGGGATGCCAAATTCTGGTGGCGGAACAAGTACAACAAGGTTCAAGCTGGGGAGTGTGAGATTAGCACTTGGGATGATCTGAAAAAGGAGTTGCGTGATCGATTCCTTCCCGAAAACACCTCCCACAACGCACGACAAGAACTCCTTCAAACGAAGCACTTAAGGAGCATCAAAGAGTACGTCAATGCGTTCACCACCATCATGCTAGATATCCACGATATGAATAATGCTGATAGACTATTCTTCTTCATGATCGGGTTACAACCGTGGGCCAAAACGGAGTTAAATCGTAGGCAAGTGAAGACGTTAACTCAAGCCATATCAGCTGCTGAAAGCCTGCAAGATTACACCACCGGTCCTAAAACAAATGTCCCAAGAAGTGGGCAGACGAAGAATGCGGGGGAGAGAAAACCGAATTCTCCTGCCAGACCTGATTGGAGAGGCAACACACCCACCAGGCCATTTACCCAGCAAAATAATTACAAAAATGGGAACAAGTTCACAGGGAACTCCCAAACCAGCAATAATGGGAAAAAGTCCGTCAGTCCCGGAACGTGCTACTTGTGTCACGGTGCTCATTTCATGGCCAACTGCCCTGACAAGCAACTTTTAAGAGCTCTTGTTGCTAGAGGTGGCGGCATGCTCCCAAAAGTATCATCTGGTTCTGGACAACCCTTCCGTATCCAGCCAAATGACCACACAGAGTTTGAGGAAGAAACCGAAGAGTGTGAAGGAGCTTCACTTGGTGCTTATCAAGGGCAGTTCATACATTCTTGCAACGCGGTGACAGTAGAGGAGGATCATCGACAGAAAGGGAAGGTAGACCCAACCCCAAATGGGAGAGCAAGTGTTTGGAAGAGTCCTCAAGGAAACGGCCTAATGTATGTTGATATCAAAATCAACGGGAAGCCGATTCAGGCCATGGTGGACACGGGCGCAACGCACAACTATCTGGCAAGTACTGAAGTCGAACGGTTAGGCCTTATTTTGGAGAAAGGAGTGGGCCGTGTGAAGGCCATCAATTCGGCCCCTCAACCTGTCGCTGGAATGGCGAAATCTGTGTTAGTCAAGGTGGGTCCTTATGAAGGGAGAACCAACTTCTCAGTAGTGGTAATGGACGACTTCAAGGTTATCCTGGGGTTAGAGTTCTTAAGGGAAACTAAGGCTAGCGTCATGCCCAGCACGAATAGCCTTATGATGCTTGGCAAGAACCCCTGCGTCATCCCGGTGATGACCCCTTCCAATAGTGGGAAGTTTTTATCTGCAATTCAACTGAAGAATGGACTGAAGCACGACAATCCTACTTTTGTGGCCGCGCTGAAATGGGATGAAATTCAGGAGACGTCAGGACCCTTGCCGAAATCCATTCGACTGGTGTTAACCGAGTTCGAAGATGTAATGCCCGACAACCTTCCGAAGAAGTTACATCCACGTAGAGAAGTAGACCACCAGATTGAACTAGTGCCGGGTGCTAAGCCTCCAGTTCGAGCAGCTTATCGGATGTCCCAACCCGAACTGGCAGAACTTCGAAAATAGCTAAAGGAATTATTGGATGCAGGTTTAGTGCAGCCAGCCAAATCGCCGTACAGGGCCCCAGTCCTCTTTCAAAAGAAACAAGACGGCTCCTTAAGAATGTGTGTCGACTACCGTGCTCTCAACAAGGTAACCATTCGGAATAACTACCCGATCCTTCTTGTGGCCGATTGCTTTGACCAACTCAGCCGGGCAAAAGTTTTCACTAAGCTCGATCTCAAATCCGGATATTGGCAAGTTCGCATTGCAGCAGGAGATGAGGAAAAAACCACATGCGTCACCAGATACGGGGCTTATGAATTCCTTGTTATGCCATTTGGGCTAACCAATGCTCCAGCCACTTTCAGCACCTTAATGAATCAGGTTCTTAGGGACTACTTGGATGATTTTGTCGTTGTTTATCTCGATGATATCGTTGTGTACAGCGAAAATATGGAAGAACATGAAGAGCACCTGAAGAAGGTATTTGAGAGACTTCGAAAACATGAGTTGTATATCAAGTTGTCGAAGTGCTCTTTTGCGCAGAAGCATATCAAATTTCTTGGCCACATCATTCAACAAGGGAGAGTGCAAAATGGATCCGATTAAGGTCAAGGTTATTCAGGAATGGTAAGCGCCCACCAATGTGTCGGAACTCCGTTTTTTTCTGGAACTGGCGAATTACTACAGAAAGTTCGTGAAAGACTACTCCAGTATCGCATTGCCCCTGACGGAACTACTAAAGAAGGCAAAAGTTTGGGACTTGTCGACAGGGTGCCAAGCCGCCTTCGATGCTTTAAAGAAGGCTATGTCTGAAGACCCGGTTCTTACTCTACCGGATGTGACCAAGCCGTTCGAAGTGCACACCAATGCATCAGATGTTGCCCTCGGAAGAGTCTTAATGCAGGAGAGCCACCCGGTAGCATACGAAAGTCGTAAGCTCAATGACACCGAGAGGAGGTATTCTGCTCACGAGAAGGAGTTACTAGCAGTTGTCCATTGTTTGAGGTTATGGCAGCACTACCTTCTTGGTTCTCGATTTCTTGTGAAGACAGATAACACTGCGGTCAGCCACTTTCTTAGTCAACCAAAATTGAGTTCTAAACAAGCAAGGTGGCAAGAGTTACTAGCTGAATTCAATTTTTGGATGGAGTATAAGGCGGGTTCGACCAATAAAGTAGCGGATGCTTTGAGTCGCAGGGTAGAGTTCAACGAACAGTCCAACGCGTTCCTTAACGCCATTCTTCGAATCGACAGCCAAGTGTCTACCGAAATCCGAAACAAAATCAATAATGCGCTACCGCAAGATCCTGTTTCTGCCCAACTATTGAAAATGATCGAGAAGGGGAAGACACAGCAGTTTTGGTTAGACAACGGGTTCATCTCGACAAAGGGAAATCGAGTTTTTGTTCTTCGAGTAGGGGAGTTGAGGCGGACCCTGATTCGAGAATGCCATGACAACTTATGGGCGGGACACCCTGGTCAAGAAAGGACGTTGGCCCTCCTCAAGCAAGGGTACTACTGGCCTCAAATGGAAGACGATGCGGAGAGCTATGTTAGGACTTGCCTGATCTGCCAACAAGACAAAATCGAGCAGAGACAGCCTGCAGGGTTACTGGAACCTCTACCCATCCCAGAGCGACCTTGGGAAAGCGTTTCGCTCGATTTCATATCAGGTCTGCCCAAAGTGGGGGACTTGACGACTATCCTTGTGGTCGTCGATCGTTTTTCGAAGTATGCCACTTTTATTGCGGTTCCAAAGAACACGTCAGGAGAGGAGACTGCACAACTATTCTTCAAGTATGTGGTTAAGTATTGGGGGATTCCTCGGAGCATTGTTAGTGATAGGGACTCACGATTCACGGGAAATTTTTGGAAGAAACTTTTTAAGGTTCTCGGTTCCAAACTGTGTATGAGCTCCAGTTACCACCCTCAGTCCGATGGGCAGACTGAAAGATACAACGCAATGCTTGAGGAATATCTGTGCCATTTTGCTAGTGCAACACAACGAAATTGGGTCAAGTTATTGGACGTGGCTCAACTGTGCTTCAATGCCCAGAAAAACTCCGGGACAGGTAAGAGCGCCTTCGAAATCGTTACTGGACAACAACCCATCCTTCCTCACACCGCCAACTCGATGCCAGTTTCAAAATCTCCTAGAGCCCGTAATTTCTCAGAAGAGTGGAAGCAGAATATTGAGTTCGCTCGTTCGCACCTAAAGAAAGCCACCCATCGAATGAAGAAGTATGCAGATCAGAAAAGGCGACCATTAGAGTTCCAAGTAGGAGATCTCCTAATGGTGAAGCTCCTTCCACAAGATAGGAAGTTCTTGAGGGGTCGAGACCCACGCCTTTTGCAAAAATATGAGGGGCCGCTTAGGATTGTGGAGAAAATTGGGAAAGTGGCTTATCGGATTGAACCCCCTAGCTGGCTGAAGGTTCACCCAGTATTTCATATCAGCATGCTGAAACCGTACTTTGCTGACACAACCGATCCATCCCGGGGAGAGTCTAGTCGTCCAGGGCTAAAGCAGAGAGAACACTTGGGAAAGAGCATCAGACCTATCGGCCTTCCAGGACCAGATCACAGCATAACTCAACCAGTTGCCGAGAGCGTCAACAGCTCTGGTGGGGGAGGATGTCACGGGGTGCCTTCCAACAGCACTCGTGACCGACACTGACTACACTTCATCAGCACCGTGCTTGCTCCCGAGCGCAGCACGGCCCAACAGGCGATCTAGCGTCATCTAGTTTTATTATGTTTAGGTTTCTCATATGTAAATATTGTTTCCATGTAATTAGATCTAGGAATTTCCTTTGTAATTGTATTGCATTTCCTTTGTATAAGTTTTCTTGTAACTTGTAAGACCCAACGTGCACTGCTACAACTTTGGTATTTTCATTAAGTGGTTATATGTGGGGATAAGACTATTTGCCTCACACCCGAGTTGCCTACCAGTGCACGTTGTTTAGCACTTTGTTTTCAAGCTCTTACTCTTTTTCGAATTGTAACAGCTTTCCATGTAATCTCATTTCTTGCAATGAAGTAATCTCAATTTGTGCTCACGCTCTCTTAAAAATTACTGTTGTTGCATGTTGTTCGTTGATTGTTAATTAAATTCGATCACACTCGACCGGGCTATCGGTTAGCACGGTCGCTCACGCGGCCTCCTTTGTGCCATCAAAGGACGCCCCGTGACAATATGTATCGCATTTGTTAAAGTATCTAGTATTATATAAATAAGAAACACTCTTAATTAACGGTTACAACACTAAAATATGATTTTTCTATTTCACCTCTTTTAGCATTGTTTTGTAAAATATTAAAGAATAAAGTTTGAATCCCACTCTTTTTGCTTACTAAGAACAATTTTAGCCATTTTTTTGAATAATTAGGCCAATTTTTTTTAGTTACTATGCCATATAGGTTATCATAGGCCAAATCCATTTAGAGCATTGGGAGTAGTATAGTATATTTTTGTATTGTGTAAAATTTACACAATGCGTAATTTTTTTTTTGGTTTTCATTAGTATTTTAAAAATAAGTTTGGTGTAAAATAAATGTGTAAGAAATATATTCCCAATTTACACTAACACGTCAGTTTTGTTTTTACTCAAAATTTTTATATCTTTAAAATTTAACAACTTTTAATCCAAAATATGAATTTTAATAAAAATTACATATTTAAAAACTCATTGAGGACTAAAAATTAAGCCCCAACCCGAGGCTTTATAGGCCCGTCCATGAGACCGGCCCAAAACCAATTCAATAAGCCCATCGTTATATAATACATATATATATATATATATGTGTGTGTATGTCTAAAAAGTAGGGATCATTTCTCTTGCATGCATATATAAAATAAAACTTGCCCTTTCAACTGAATAAACATAATTTAGTGTGTGAATTAGTACAATAAATTTCTATTTGTTGATCAAAAGAATATATTTCAAATAAACAGAAGTCAACAATGTTTTGATTGTTAATTTTTTTATTATTGATGCCTTACAAAGAATTATCAAAAATAAATGTTATAAATTTCAGAAATCGGAGGAACTAAATGGTATAAAAAATTGTGATAAAAATTGTGATTTCTATATTTGTTTGGAATAGAATAATATTAATATTTTATTTGTCCATCTCTCAAAATAAAATTTGTGAACCCATGAGATTCGTACATAAATATTATTCGTCATAGTAGGAGGGTAGATAAGGGTTACGTTGTTATTACATTTCTTTATTAATCTACTTTTCGTGTAACCTTTAACATTAATTAAGTTGTGGGTTTAAATTATATAAGTGGAGAAAAATTTATGACAGTGCGAGTTTGGAAATTGATTGTTTTAATACTAAAAGGTTTCGTATATTTAATCTTAAAAAGAATTATTGTTGTATTAAATTTAGCGTTATCATTATTTAAAATATTTACCAGTATCCAAAACAAATAGAGATTGTTTTTCTTGCAGCAAGAAACTTAATTACAAGTTTTTTTTATGATAGTTGTCACTAGTAAAAAGTTTTATATAATCTTTAAAAAAAATTACTTTTGTTAAAGTTTTTTTACCCTCCTTTCACTTTGAAAGAGAAAAAATTGCTACGAAAAATATGTGAAATAAGTGAATTTTCACATTGTCAATGCGTTCAATTTTGTGCAATAAAGAAAGCTTCTGCCTGGAGTTCGACATTAAATTTTTATATCCATGTATATATATTGTTATACTTGAAGTATAAACGTCTATTAGTTTAAGTATTCAAATTATTATCCCAAAGTTTCATTAAATCAATGACCGCTACGTTTAAGTGCATATGTATTACGTATGTTTAGGTGTCTCGTATAATGTAATTGAAAAATAGTCTTAACAGTTACAAAAACAAATTTGATTTTTCTATTTCACCCATTTTGTCATTGTTTTGTAAAATATTAAAGAACAAAGTTTTGGCCATTATTTGTTTTTAACTGTACTATAGGCTATGATAGGGCAAATGCATTTAGGACATTTTGAGTAGTATTGTATATTTTTGTATTGTGTAAATTTACATAATTAATATTTTTTTTGGTTTTGATTAGTATTTTAAAAATAAGGTTTGGTGTAAAATTATTGTGTAAGATATATCCCCAATTTACACTAACACATCAGCTTTGTTTCTACTCAATTTTTTTAAATCTTTCAAACTTAACAACTTTTTAACCAAGATATAAATTTTAATAAAAATTATATATTTGAAAACTCATTGAGAATTATAATTAAAGCCCCAGCTAGAGGCTTTTTAGGCCCATCCATGAGACCGGCCCAAAACCAATTCAATAAGCCCATCAATTATATATATATATATATATATATATGTGTGTGTGTGTATGTGTGCGCATGCACTTATCATAAGACATGGTTTACATTGATATTTAACACTCCAAAAGTAATACTAATGTGGTTTAAAAAAAGAAGAAGAAGAAATAATACTAATATAACAAAATAAATGAATGAATGAAGTGCATTTAATTCATATTTATCACTAAATACTATTTTGAAGTGCTAAAATAAATGAATGAAGTGCATTTAATTTATATTTATATCGTACGTCAATTCATGATATTTGTTATATTACGAATATTTTTTTATTTATTTTAACTTGTGTAGCTAATAAAATTTTAATATTTTTTGAAAATGAGATAAAAGGTCTTGTGTGATAATATTTTTTTAAAAATAATCTAACGAATAATATTTTTATGAAATAAGGCATAAATGTTATTATTATTATTCTAAAATAAGAACTTGTTTAACTATTGTGTTTTAAAATAAAGGCTTTGACCGAGCACATACTTAACTTTGTACAAAATTGCATTGAGTACAAACTTAACTTTGTAAAAAATACAAATTTATGAAAACTTAATTTTGTAATAAAAAAATACAATCCAAATTTGTTCTTCATGATAAGTTTATATTTTTTAATAAATATATTATTATATTTCATTCATAAAATTATAAAATAACATCAAACAAATATAAATATATAGTAATGTTTAAGAAAATAAGGTGTGCAAATTTAACTTTGTATAACTCCAAAAAAATTATTATATGTATTTTATTAATAAATAGGTTTTCAATATAAAATTTGTTAAAATTGTTCTAAAGCACTATCAATTAAATACTTATTTATAATAATATACTAAAAAATATTTAGTACAAACTTAATTTTGTATGGCTTTATAAAAAAATGCAATTTAAAAATATATTACAAAATTAACTTTGCATTCTTTTTAGAGTTGGATCAAATATAAATTTTTAATTTACAAAAGTATTATTTCTTAATTATTTTGTAGAATTTTTTTTCATAAAACTCTTAATTTTAATATCCCGTAATATTTTTAACAATTCACTAAAAAAATTGAAAATATACCTCAATGTGGCTAAAATAATAATCCTTTTGACTAAAAAAAATAATCCATGTACAGGCTATAAATATGCCTTCAACTTCTAGGTCCGGTGTAGGCTGTTGACTAGTCCGAGCCCGATAAATTTGGCCCCGAAAAAGCCCGGCCCATTGCCCAGGGAAAGGAAATAAATGAAAATGAAGAATTAGAAACCCTAAAAAGAGAAATTGAGAGAGAGATGGTAATGGTTGGCCAGGGTTTTGACGATGATGAAGATTAACGTTTCTTTTCTTCTTCTTCTCAGCAGCAACAACAGAAAAGAAGAAGAAGAAGAAAAGGTAAATCGTCTCCTCCTCCTTCTGCCTTTACACATAACTCCATTTTGTTACATGGTCTATGTAAAAAACAACCGACTTGTTTCATTCTCAAAATAGATCTCGTTCATCAAACCTTGAGGATGATGCCCTAATTAGGAATCAACTGTTTCTGCAACTTGAATGGGGTTGATTTCGGTTCTCCTCTTTTAGGGAGATAATCGTGGGGCTTTGCGTGGATGTTAAGTATATTTGAGCTGTGAGGTTTTTCGATGGAGTCCTGTGAAAAGGATTCCAACCCGATTTAATCACTTACGGAATAATAATAAACAGACTCTGCAAAATAGGAAACGCAGAAACCCCTGATTTTTTGCTAAAAGAGGTGGAGCAAGTGGGAAGTTGTTGTTGCTAAAAGTTACGGAGTGGGAAGTTGTTGTTGTTGCTAAAAGTTACAGAGTGGGATGTTGTTGTTGCTAAAAGATACGGAGCAAGTGGGAAGTTATCAGCGTGGGCGTAGTTATATACGACACTGTCATCGATGGCCTTTGCAAAGACGAGCATGTTAATGAGTCTTTCAAGATCTTTTATGATGTGATCGGGAAAGACATTACACCATATGTCATATGTCTTCACCTACAGCTGTATGATTCTTGGTGTATGTAACTTTGGTCAGTGGAAAGAAGCTACAAGGCTTTTGAATGAAATGGTTAATAGAAACATATCACAGGATGTTCAAACCTCCAATGTTTTAATTACTTTGTAAAGAAGGGATGGTTAAAGAAGCACACGAAGTGCTTCTTTTGATTGGGAAAGTGGATCAAGCTACAAAGGTACTCAAATTTATGGATGCTCGAGCCTGTGGCCTGATGCTCTCAGTTACAACGTCTTGATTAATGGCTACATCAAGATTAAAAAGGATAGATGAGGCCTTAGGATTGTTTCAGGAAATGTCTTGCATAGGTGCTGGTACTCCACTTTGTTAGATGGCCATTGTAAAAACGAACATGTTGATGAGGTTTCTTGTTGCTTTTCTGAAATTCAAAGTTGTTGGCCACTTGTCTGTGTACTTAATAATCTTTAAAGGAATCAGCTATGAACTAATTTTGGTTTAATTTGAATTTCAACCTGCATACATTTCTGTTTCTGAACTATTTTTGTTCTAATGTGAAATTCAAACTACACGCATCAATGTCAGGTAAAATAAGGAGTGGAGTTGATGATGGTTGTTGCTAATTCTTTATTAAGATGTATCAGCATTTTTTCATATGTATTATTTAGCATGTCATAATGTGAAATAAGTTACTGCAACTTTGCTTATTGCTTTGGAACTGAATTTGTTATTTGTCTGAATTCTAAAATCTCCTTTATCTTACTTAGGTGTGACATTGCACAATATTTGGTGTTTTAAGAAATATGTTTCCTGGTTCGTTGTGGTTGTAAGCCCCTTTAGTGGAGGCCTGTTTCTACCATACATTGAAACACTAATAAGTTTTCTGTTTCTCCTAAAACAGAAATGACAGCCTGTTTATCCTAAAAGAAATGTGTTTCCTGGTTTGTTGTGTAAAAAATCTGATGTAGCACAGTAGCGCTATTTTTTTTATCTCTAAAAATGGTTTTTTGATGAAAGAAAATATGTGAGATATTACTTATATAAATTCCTTACTTGTTTTGTTATTGCTGCTTTGGTTATGTTTAAGTAATTTCTTTGTCATATGATTATTATGTAAAGCTAATTTCTTTGTCATATGAGTGTTATGTAAAGCTATATTAGAGGTCGAAACAGAGACTATAAGTCTAATTCAGGTTGAAGATATGGCTTAGAATCTTAAAAAACGGCTTAAGAACGCTCTGCTTTGAAGTCTGGTGAAAAGGCTTGCATAAATCTTGCCTTTACTAATGGCAGGTAAAAGAGTGACTCCTAAACTTTGCATTTTTAAGAAAAATCATGTTCTGATCGTGGGTAAATATTATCACTACAGAGTGTCTCTTGATTATATTACCAAGGATAAAAGATGATCCCATAGCCAATTGATGTAGCTTTTGCTAGCGCTAAAGTTCACGTCCCTACTCTCTTCCCAATAGAATCTTATGTTGGTGTAGACTTGTTAAAATATTGCAATTTCAAGTTTATCAAATAAGTAGAAACTTGGTCAATACTCATTTTTTTTTTTTTGCAGTAAAGCTGTTGTTAAATTTAAGATACTGGCAATCTGAAGGAGCCGACTTCTTAAATTCAACATTTTTGACCCACTTTGTTTTGGGTCACTAAAGCTATTTTGCCTCCTAATTGCAGGTTGGGATCTCTTGTGGCTGGATGGGCTTGTGGTTCTTGTTGGTACCCTTGATCCCTTCGGTTCTATTCTAAATGACATTACAACCCACTTGGAGCTTCTGATAACTGGTAAGTTATATCTTTTTCTTTCTCAGCTGCACTTGTCTCAGCTGAAACCCATCTGTCCAGCAAGTAGCATTTTTTGTCTCATTTTGAAGATTTGGAACTAGTTAAAGTGTTCATATTTCTGTTTTTCTTTGATAATGATACACCATTTTGCTATATTTTTTTGCTTAATAAATATGGATAGCATAAGCTCCAACCTCAATTTTTGTACAATGAAATGTTGTTACTGACCTATCTAACGATGAACTTAGAAGCAGGACTATTAGGCAACTTTCACATCCTTGAAAGCAAAAGCTGGAGGCTATACTCTTCCTCAAACCCCATTCAAGTCATTTTCGGTTAGATATTTGGGTGGGAGATCAAAGCCAATAAACAGGCTTCCTGCATCTTGTAGTCTTCCTACAGAGCCCTATGCCATGGTTAATTTGTGCCTTCCCCAGTCTTCTGATCACTCTCATTCTTGGAACTTATCAGGATTGTGAGGACTTCTTATCACTTCTTTGTCATAGATACTGACCATTTGTGTCAGGATTGTGAGGACTTCTTATCACTTCTTTGACTTTCGCCCTCTGCACATTTTGATCCATTTCTAATTATTTGAAAAGTCAGGGTTCCTTCGAAAGTTCAAATCTTTAGTTCGTTGTAAAGTGAGCGCGTTTGACTTGCTCCAAGTTCGGAGGCCCCAATTGTGCTATTTTGTGTGCTGTGTAAAATGGACAATGAAGTCATTGATTGAATTCTTCTACATTGCTGCTTTTGTAGAAATTTTTACATTCATGGGTTTTATTTGTCTACTCTGATGGTATCATTAAATCATGTTTTAAGTATAGTTTCCATCTTGTGAGATTAACTTTATACTCCGGGATCGGTGTTAAAACTTGCATGATTCCCATATTTTGTACGTCTATGGTTATATGGCAAAATGTTGAATTGGTGGCTGGCTTACAAGACCTAGACTGCACAAATGTCATTCAAACACTTTTTTTCCCTGCTTTCTCAGGTAGAGAGATTCAAATGGTCTGGCTGCTGAAAGTAGTGAACTGAAACTGCATCTGCAAACAATGGAACAACAGGTTCACTTGCAAGATGGTATAAGGATCTGTTTTTTTGTTTTTTTAATTCCCTCTCTTTAATCCTTCCATTTCTCTCTCTCTCTCTCTCTCTCTCTCTCTCTCTCTCTCTCTCTCTCTCTCCCTCTCGCTCTCCCTCTCCCTCTCCCTCCCCTTCCATTTATATTCAATTTTCTAAAAAATGCTAGGCATAAGTTGTGTTCTAGGAGGGTGCTTAGTGCCTAGCTGGGGACTAGGCGGCTACGGCTAGGCAGATAATATATTTATGTTTTTTTTAAGAATATAATACTACAGAAAGTCTAATTTCACTCCTAAATAGACATTAAGAGTTCACTAACTATACATTTTTTATAATTCAAACATGGAAAAAAAAAATTCAAAAAGTAAAAGGTATACAGCCGTAGCTCAGGAAGAAATTATCTAAATCGCCCTCCCGCCCACCTCCTAGCGCCTAGATGGGAATTTTCAGAACACTGTTTATATTGTTAGAGAGACATTATCTAACAGTATACAGCCGTAGTTCAGGAAGAAAGCGACTTGCTGATGAAAAAGCTATAGAATTAGAGGTGGTATTCAGTATTATAATTATTACAATCTGCATTTTCCCTTTATTTCGTATTTGAGACACATGGTTCAAAGACGAGGCTTCAGCTTAAAAACGCAGCCTTATAATTCTTGACTCTGCATCTGTTTTCGGCGAGAAAAAGAAAATTACATTTTGTATAAGTTAATAGTTTGGAAAAAGGGCACACCTCCTTGCATGACAAAATTCTTTGAGAAAAAGCCTATGAACAATATTTTTCTGAAACAATGCCCTATTTGGAGGTAGGTCCCTATTTAACAAGTTTATTTTGAAATGAGGAGTTTAACCTAGATTAAGGCAAAATTAATAATTTTCATTAGTATTGTATGTATTGACATTTATACTCTTGTGACAATATTGTTCCCTTCTCTACCATTATGGTCGCTAGGCCTAGCCAACCACCGGCCACCACTGTTGGAGCTCTGGTGGTGGCCATACATTTTTGAAAAAAGGATGAAAGGGTTTTTTAGGTATTTGAAAAGGTAAATGGAAAGACACACAAGGCAATTTTGTTTGGTAAATATTAGGCCCTTGTCTCCGAAAAAAATTGTCCCCCGTCCCTGTCCCTGGCTTAGGTTTAGTTTTTCTTTGATAACAGTACAGTGATGTCTTGGCATGTGCAGTCGAAATCAAACCACCCATCCCATCCCATCCCATCCCATCCAATCTAATCTAATTTTAATTGGATGTAAAACAAGAGTGGATTGGACTTGTATTTCGAAACTCCAATTTAATTGGATTGCTTGTCGAGTTTAGGAGTTAAAAAACTGATCAAAATCAATCCCATCCAACAATCCAAATGTCTATCCTTTAATTGGATTGATTGTCATTTCAAGTTGATTTATGGTTTTGCCTATTTCAACTACGATGCAATCTACATTTAATTGGAACAAATTTCGAAGGTTGTCTGGCTTGCATTGGGTGTGAAAACAGCGAAAAGGATGATAATTGGGTGGAATGTGGTTAATTTGCTTCATCCTAGTACTCCTACTTTCCCTAATTAAGAGTCCATGCTTGACATTCACATTTTTTTAGAATGCCCTAATTTCATTGGTCAATGGTTTAGAACATAACTTGTTTCTTGTCGATTTTGATATGTTAATTATATTTTGAAAAGGAAAGTGAACTTTTAACTTAGAACAGCACCAGTTTCTACAGCATCAAATCTAACAATTTCGGCACCAACAACTGCTCCAAATGCAGAAGCAGAGTGGAGATTTGAATGTAAGGGGTGGTCCCCTGCCTGCTCCTAGTAAAAAGGAAAATGCTTTGGACAATAACACTCTTCATTTGTCTCAGGATTGAGGAGAGATAAATTGAGGGGTGGTGGTCGTTTGTTGCACAGTTATGTTAAATAAGTTATCTGCTGCCCCTTTGTTTAGTTTGTTAGATATATGCACTTCAATGTTAATTTTAGAGGTCATTAGAATTGTGTTTCACTTGAAGATTGAAATTTTTTGGCATGTTTTTGTTTATGTATAGTTTTTAGGAAAAATCTCTCCCATTCTCACATTCACGTACGGAAAAGCATGCACAAACACACGTGCACAGACAAGAACATGGTCATCTTCACAAAAGCAGCAAGTGTACCACACGCGTGCTATATATGACCAGATGACAAGAAGAGATGTTTGATCTAGTTGGATTGCATCATTTGTATTGGGTTTGTCAAAATGGCTACTGGATGGGGAATTGGATTGTGAGAACTAACATGAACATACTTCCTAGTTTTAGTAGGATCTCCTGCTGCTTTTATTCACAGCGTCAAGATTTAGACACAAGTTTCAACAGGCATTTTGTATATAATTCAATTAAGTTTATATGCATTAGCTGTATGTAAATTATATTATTTGAAGTTAGGAACTCTAATTAAGTTCAGTGGAACTATTTATATAGATGTGAGCTTCATAGATTGAAAATTCGCAATTTGTGTGTTTTAAGTAGAAATGATATTAGGAAAATGTTGTATTGTGTAGGCTAGCCTTGTGGCCACCATTATCACTTTCAAGTTTCAATAGGGAAGTTACCAGTTGATCTCTTTCCCTTAAATCTAATTAATACTTTGTAGTTTGATCTCGTTCCTTTTGTAAAAAGAGCCGTATATTGTCGCTTCTTTTAAGAAACAGAATTACTGTAAAGTATTAGCCGTAAGATATTGGGGAATTTGAAAGAGATTGATTGTAGTTAGAGATGGTAACGGGTCGGTTTGGGGACGGGTGTAGGGTCCCCCGCCCCGGACTTCAAAACCCATCCCCATACCAGCCCTCATCCCCGGTTTTGAGATTTCGGGTATTACCTGCCTCCGTCGGGTAACGGGTATCCATGGGTAACCTGATTATACATATATATATATATATATAATTAGTTTAACTAACAAATAAAATGTTAAAAAAAATTATATTTCTCAATCAATTTTAAGCATAACTTGTTGCTATTTTATATGATATTAGACATATATATATATACATATATACAAAATTAAACTATTAAAACCAAATTGTATCCAAATGGAAAGAAAAAGAAATGTAGTCATAAAGAACAAAATCCAAGCAATCGGAAAGAAAAAGAGAAAAAAAAAATCCTTATTAAAAAAATATATATATGAAAACTTGACAAGAGGATTTTACACGGCCAAAAAAAGGGAATGAGAGTATGAGATGAAGCTGGGAGTTTGGGACAAACAGGAGGCTCGAAGTGGAACTGTGGAAGTGGCGCAGCACTGCAACAGGTAGAGAGATGTTGAGTAGAAGAGTGAAAGATGAAAAAAGAAAAATGAAAAAACCTTACTGAATGAATAATGACCTAGCTTTTGGATTAATAAAAAATGAGAAAAAAAAAGGGGAAATAAACCATAATGGAGGCTAGCTGGCAGCCACAGACCTACTCAAAATTCAAATTGTTTTTGGCGATTTGGTCCGTGCTTGTGCAACGTGCAACATGGGTATTAATTATTAAACTATTAATATTTATAATATATACCCCCGTTGATTTTTCACATATCCGAATCCAAACCCAAATAGTCACCTCCATACCCGCCCCCGTCGGGTAGGGTATCCGCGGATACTCGAATCCACAGATTTTTTTGCCATCCCTAATTGTAGTACACAACAATAGATTTGGGTAAAAATTATGGAAAATTTGAAGTGGCTTATAGTTATAGCAAGTGGGATTAGACCCTACTTTCTACTCTGTTGTGGGCTAAAATGAAAGGAAAGAACTAAATTACTTGAAAAATAACATGCATTAGGGAGGAAACACTATAATTAGTTGTCAATTTATGATTTGTAACATCCGTAAATTTTTATTAGACGGATATTTCAAAAATGTTAACGAGTTTTTAATTAAACTTGCACTTCCAATTAAAAGAATACGATTTATTGTGTGAATTAGTGCAATAAATATATGTTTGTTTATTAATAGGACAATCTTGTAACTACCATGCGAAAATTGTTATGATAAGTTGAAATAAAACAGAAGAACATTTCTGCGAACCAAAGGAGATCAATGAAAAAAAATGAGAGTTCAGTTGTTTAAACCAACTATTAATTATAGTATAAATTATTATCTTATTAGTTCGAACTTAACTTTCTCCACAAGGGCAAGGGTATGTCGTATTAACAAAATACGTATAACACATAAAACATCTAGTCTTATATTATGGCCCTTGTGTCCAACATTCTCACATCACATTATATATGTCTCAAACTTACAAATTCAATCTCGTTCCATTTCATCTAATTAGTATAAAATTTAATATATTAAACTGTTTGATAAAAAATTTAGTTAACTTAATTTTATCCATTGTCTGATATCAAACACAATATTATAACATAAATTTTGCGAAATAGCTTTCAAGAACCCATATTAAATATTTACAACTCCACTTAAAATATATGTTATTTCAAATATATATATATATATAATGTATGTATATTTATCTATAAATACATGAATAAAGTTTTAGTTATTTAATATTTTTTTTTGTCGAATTCAAAATCATGCAAAGATAGCAAGTGGGACTACATCCTAATTCTACTATTTCTCTTATTTAATTTGTCAAAAGAAATTGGAGTGAGATTAATATCGTTTACAAAATTGAGATAGTTTTTTCCGATAATTACTGTCTCCAAGAATCAAACTCAGACAATGTTTGAACGATTCGCATTTTAGTTCTACGCAATATGCTTCTCAATGCACCACATCTTATGATTTCCTAACTCTACTTTGTTGTGGGTTAAATTATATGAATAACAAAAATAATAGATGAAACATTAAATGTAGTCCGAAGCAGTGGCAAAGCCAGGAATTGGATCAACCGGAGGCAAAATTTGGTCAAATTCAATTATTTGCCTATCGAATTTTAGCTGCACTGTTAACATTTTAAATATCGTCAAAATTCAAATCAAATGCCCGTCCAATCCATAAAGTCTGCTTTTCTTTTCGAGAGGGAGAGAGAGATGCAAAAGTACTTCGGATCATAATTATCAAAAGCTAAAGGCACATTGAGGTGCCAAGATCTTTGGGTGTAGGTGCAAGGCGTAAAGCGCAGGCGTGCGCATTTCAGAAGCGAGACACACCGCATACAGAAACTTGAAATATATAATTCTAATCATGATTTACACCACCTACTCTAAGATCAAATCATCTAAAGCAAAAAAAAATTTGCCAAATTAAGATAAAAAAAAAAAAAAAGTCCTCATGAATTTATATAGACAATACTATCTAAATAACAAAATATTATTTTATTATAAATAGTAGTTTTACAAAATTAAAGTATTAACTCACAATATTATTTTAAATAACTATATATATATTATTTATAATAAGATAATACTTTTTCTAATAAAAACTCACAACAAAATAATACTAATAGATAAGACACCATAAATTAAATAGAAAAGAATTAATATTGTAAATATTCTATGTGACTAAGCGCATATGAATCCTTTTACTAAAAATACCTGAACATAAAATATCTAATGTCTCCGTCTTCCTTTTGCTTTTTCTCCTTTCTTTCTCAACCGCCTGCCTCCATCCTCCTCCTCTGTTCCATCTTCTTTCTCACTTCATCCCACTTTTTCTTCATCTTTCTCAACCTCCTTCCCTCCTCTTCTGATCCATCTTCTTCTTCACGTTCCTCCTCCTCAAGTTCCTATATATTTTTTTTCAAAAAATACCCCATATCTAACTAAAAAAACTCAAAACCAACAGGGGACACCTGACCCCCCCCCCCCCCCCCCCCTCCCCTCTTTCTTGCCCTTAACTTAACAACTTCACCCCTGATCCGAAGACTAGTACTTGATAAATCAATATTTAAACAAATCTGAGTTGCAGCAAAGTTGATCAAAGTTGTGGTTATTTCTCATCCCACTCAGCATATATGCATAGCACTTGTCTACAACAATTATCAACGTTAGAGTAATTATTATGGGATCTGCCTTTAATTAGTGTTTCTCAAAATATTGAACTAAAACATTTTTTACGAACACCAAATATAAATACTTTCTGTTAGACGGACTTATTTCGAACTTTTCAGAATTTTTAATGTGATCCAAACTGATATTAAGGAATTTAAGTTTATTGTTAACAAATTTTGTTATTTAGAGTCTATTTAGTAGAACAAATTGACATATTTTGTTTGCATTTTTCTTTTCATTAAAAATTGAACATGACATGACTTAAAAATTATAGATGGGGTTGGGGAGGGTTAGGTTATTGTCTTTCTGTCTTTCATGCATAAAAAATGAAACTTGCCTCCCGAGTAAAACTACATGCATGATTTCTCGTGTGAATTAGTGCATGAAATCTCCATTTATTTAATTAAAGAACATGTTTCAATTAGACGGAAGTGAATAATCTTATAACTTAATTTGAAGTGTCGATAGCAGTTAACTTTTTATAATTACTAGAAATTAGGTAGAAGGGCTTATTATACATTGATTTTTACCATAAATCCAATGAATAATATTTTTTTGAATGAAGGGCCTATTTTTAATTGGTAATTAGTGTAAGATGCCTATTTTGTTTTATATTTTAAATGAATGTATTTGAATAAATTTAAATATCATTTAATTAATAAAAACATGTTATGTATTACCTAAATTACCCCTTTTTATGAAATTTGCACAAAAAATATGAACTGCAAAGTTCATATTGCAGTGAAATATGGACTGCAATATGAACTTTGCACTAAAATTATGAACCGCAAAGTTCACATTGCAGTAAAATATGGACTGCAATATGAACTTTGCACTAAAAATATCGACTGCAAAGTTCATATTGCAGTGAAATATGGACTGCAAAGTTCATATTGCAGTGAAATATAGAGTGCAAAGTTCATATTGCAGTCCATATTTTAACGCATATTGGTATTTTTTAGTTTATTTTAAGGGTTGTGATGTCATTTTATAATGAAAAAAAAAAAGACACATGTCATATTATCAATAAAATAAAAATAGGCCCTTTATTTAAAAAAAAATTATTCCTTGGCTTTAGTGTGAAAATCTTTCTCTAATAAGCCCTTTTTTTTAATTGCCCCTTATAATTAATGGTTTTTAGAGAGAAGTATTAAAAATAGTAATTATAAAATTAAAAATTTGGAGGAGACTAATTGCTAGATGAAAATTGTCATGAACAGATTGAAGTAAAAAACAAAAATATTGATATTTTATGATAAAGCTTCTAAAGCCGATAATAGTGAGAGAATAATAAAAGAGTAGTAATATGTATAAAAATACACTAGTCATTATATTTTGGTTAATGCACTTTCTTTTATATATATATTTTATAAAATTTAATTATATATATATACTATATCGTTAATGCAAATTGATTGTGGTATTATTGTTATCATTATTATTTGTTATACTCTTTTCATTTTATAAAAGAAATGTAGTGAGATGTATAAAAAATGTTATTATTATTATTATTATTATTATTATTATTATTATTATTATTATTAATTGTATGTTCTGTTATTGCCACAATTTGTTAGGCTATTTAATAAGAGATTAAGGTGGTAATGGGACATATATTACAACATCCACAATGCTAAACTTTGGTATATGATGAAGTATAAAAATTATAAGGGTAAAAATAAGAATTTTATGGTATTTTTAAGAAAGTGAGGGAGACTAGAGAAAAATAGGGAGAGAAAAAAATTGGCAATGCTAATTGGCAAACTATTATTGAAGGGTGATTAATGAGAAAGGTAAATGCCAGTTAGTCGGCAAAATCATCACAAACTCAACGCAGAAAACTTGTGGGTCGGTTTGTATTTATGTTCTGTTTGTGTGCCCATTCGCATTTTACTTATGCGTATTATAAAGATTTTTTTATTTTATTGTATTATTAATTTATGCAACAGTATTTTAACATACTGAGAGTAACTATTACATGTACATATATGTATATATATTTACTCTTCTTATCAATACTATTGTAGATGTTCTAACGGCTGAAAAACTAGAAAATGATACCATAGTAAAAAAATAAATATTGTCACTTAAGGTTAATGATAATAACTTTTCAGTTTTAAGCATTAAAAGATGGATCAAGTGGATTCAATTACATTAATATAGATTTTCAAAACTTAATCATACATAACTCATAACTGTATAAGTAAATTTTTTTTGTTACATAAATTTATAAGTAATTATACACCTTAATTTCAAACATGAATAAGATGTACTCTTTATCGAAATATAGGTGAATTAATTTATGTGTAGAACATAACATGGCATCTCCGGTCGCCAAGTTTATTTATCTTCTTGTTAGAACTTCACTTAATTGAAATATTAGTTGTAGCAGAGGTTCTAATCCACTTATACAATTATATATAAAATTATTTTACATGAACCGTAAAGGAGTTTCTAAGTTCTAACCAATCACAACAAGAGCTTTATCAAATCTAGGATTGCCTGCATAGTTAATAAGTTTATATTTGTGCTTATTTATAAATCTAATTTATATTTAGTTAAGTATATTTTATAATGCAAATTTAGTTATACATTTATGTTTCAATTCGTAACATTTATAAATAGTATGTTTATAAAATGCCTCTATCAATATTAATGATTCTTTACTTGCAGCAGTTATTGTCAATGTTAGAATAATATATTATAAAATTGATTACAACGAGTTCAAGCTGGTTATTGAGTTTGGCTATTTAGAGTCTATTTAGCTATTGGAAGGTTATTTGTTCCATTCTCCCTGCTCATAGGATAAATTTAAATGAAGGGATATTTATATCTTCCTTTCAAAACAATTATTTTTTTAAAAAATATTTATTTGTAGTTTATTGAGCGGTGAATATATATGGGTTGAGTGGAAAAAAATAAATTGAGATGTTATATTTTTAAATTTTTGTATTGTTGTAAATACTTTTTATTAGATGGACTTATTTAAAAAAAGAAAAGAAAAAAAGATTGGTGTCTCTACGAGGTGTTCCACACCACATTGAATACATGATTATTTTTAGTACAACTCACAATTTTTAACATGATCTTAGTTGATATCAATGAGTTAGAGTTTGTTGTTATTGACTTTGGTTATTTGGAGTCTATTTAGTGGCCGATATCAAGCAGAACATTTTGTTTATTTATGGACGAGTGAAACAAATTGAAATGTTGTGTTTTTGTTATTTTACTTTGGTAAATGAACATGATATGAATAGCAACCAAAACAAAATGTACATTTTACCATTGCTCTTGCATGCATAATGAAACTTGCCCTTCCAACCAAATCAAGATGATCAATTAAGCGCGTGAATTACTGCAACAAATATCAGTTTTATTTATTAATAAAGTACATTTCGATCTAGTACACGAAGTGAATAGTCTTAAAAAATTTGAAATTTAATTATAAAATTAAGCAATTAGAGGAAACTAAAACTATTTAACACTATGACTATGCAGTACTAAAGAATACTCTCGTAAGTATTATAGCATGGAAGCTATTAATAATATTAGTTTTTATTATAATATAAGATATGTTGTATAAGCTAGATATTTACACAAGATTATATACCAAATTAAAATATATTTAATTTGTTTGAGAAAATAAGTAGAGAGGATAAAGAAAACAATGTAGAATTCGTTTAATATTGAAAATTATGCACAATATGAATTAGTGTTACTATTTTTTTTTATTTTTAAAACGTATAATTAAATTTAATGAAAATTTCGTTTAGAATTATTGGCTTAATTTATGGTATAGACAACAACGGCTAAACAGTTAAATATATAGAGCACAATTCACAAAATGATTTTTTTTTGTGAATTTTTCTTACTGAATATTTTTGTCTGCATGAAATATTAATTAATTTAAATTGGGGAGTTTTATAAAATCTTGATTTATTTACATAGGTGATTAATTAATATTATGCTTATTATATGTACCTAGCTAGTTAATTTATATTTACTTAAGTCTATCTTGTGATGCAAATTTAGTTATAATTTTATGTTTTAACCGCAACATTTGTAAATAGTATGTTTTTTGAAATGCTTATGTCAATATTACACGATTTTATATGTTACAGTAATGATTGTTAAATGATGAATGGAACTATCACATGACTAGCTTGATTACTGAACTAATCCTTAACAACAATTTTAACAAAGACCAAAATATCAATATTTTTTTGTAAGACGGATTTTTTTAAAAATATTAACGAGTTTAGTTATTTCTTGTTTATATAGTGGATATCGAGCTAGTAGAACAACTTGAAATGTTCTATTAATTTAAATTATTTTCATTAAAAATTGAATACAATATGAATTACAACTAAATGTTCAAGAGGTAGCTCATTCCTCTTCCATGCATACAATGAAAAAAATGAAAGTTGCCCTTCTAACTAAAATTACGTCATTTACTGTGTGAATTGGTGCAATAAATCCTTATTTGATTATTTAAAAGAACGCATGATAATCAAATAGAAGCAAACAATCGTCTAACTAGTATTTACATAATTTGAAAAAATCTGTATATGGTTCAACGTTTTTTCATTTTTCATGATTGGTTTTATTAAAAGAATTATTGAAAATAATATTTATGAAATTAGGAAATTGGAGGAAATTAAATTCTACATGAAAATTGTAATGAACATGTTAAAGTAAAATAGAACAATATTAGTAAAGGACATCTCTCAATTTTGCCAAGTATACATAGGAAGCTACTCATACTAGTAATTTGTAGAAAGGAGTTCCGATTCTTAACTCATTACAATACAAATAGATGTCAAAAACAAAAATTAGAGAAATAAATATTGAGACAATTGTAGGTCGAAAAATACCTTAGAGGGGTGAATAGGCTTTTTGAAACTTAATGAAATTTAAAATAGTTTCAAATAAAATTTAAATAATAAAACTTTAATACAATGTATAACAAGGAAGTAAGTATATTAAACAATCACACAAGCAATCAACAAATATAAATACGAAATAAAAGAGAGCTTGAATTTAGAGAGATTGAATCGAATGAGAAAATGACTTTTTGTTTACGTGGTTCGGTTGTTTAGACCATACGTTCGCGCCCGAGTAGTGCCCCGAGAAATTTCACTAAAATTGATTTTCTTCCGAGTAAAAATCAAACATTTACAAGTGTAATCTTTCTCACTACATTTTACAAGTATGATTCTTCTCACCACACTCAACACAAGAAATACTCTTACTAATATATGAGAAAAACCTCTCACAATTTGAATTAATAAATTGTTTTGGTGACAAACACCAATGAACAATAACTCTCAAGTGTATTTGAAAATTACAAATAAAGCTTATACTAGAATTATCAAGATTTATCAATAAATAAGGTCAAATACGAAGAATATGATATTGCAATAACTTATAAACTTGAATAATGTGGATATGTGAAAAATGAGTTTGTAGAATGATTCAAGTGTGTAAAAACATGTCTAAGACCTCATATATATAGCCTCCAAAAGTATATGGCCGTTTGAAGTAATTATAAAAGGTTTTGGGTCAAAAGCAAACATTTTAAAACTTTCCAACGGATACAATTTGAATTGTAGTCGACTCACACACATACTATGTAACATGCTTCTGGAGTAGTACACTTATCGAAACCTTAAATCGCTCAAAAGCTCGGGGAGTTTTCTTGAGTTTATTCTAAGTATGTTGGTATTTGTTTTGAACATTAATTTAGCCGTATGAATTAGTTATGATTTTTACAAGAAAAATGGTTTATGAGAAATAGTTTTTCAATAAAGTTCAATTGAAACTTGATTTTAAATGTCATATTGAAAACCATGAATGATGCAAGACTATATTTGAGTTTAGTTCAAGATCAATTGATAAATTTTACATAAAGAGCTAAGCACTCACTCAAGTAACAAGTTTACAAATCTTCAAAGTGCTTAGGCTAGTTTCTTTATTCTTCACTTGAATGCATGAGTTCCTTCTTGATTCATGATTTCTTGAGGGTAGAGAGAATCTCATCCGGAGTGGTGATACACTTGATAAAGTTTAGGTTTTAGTTCTCGGGGTACTTCAGGAATTCAATGGAGCTTGTTAAATCGGTTTAAGCTAAATACATGTTAAATACACATGATTAACTTTTTGTCACTATCAAAATAAGATTAAGACTTTATAAGTCAACAACAATGATTAGTAACTATTAATTGATCATTATAATAACACAAATTATCATTTAACAACTTTATTTAAGAGCTATTTGTATAAGAGAAGCAAAAATAATTTTGTTTAAGACAGAAATGTTAGACTAGTTTCAATTATGAAAATAATTTTGATATTATGAAGATATTATTGTGTGCAAGAAATTTAGTGACATAATTTAGAATTAAAGGAAACTAATATTTTAAATGATCAATTATTATAGGAATATTAGTAGTCTATTTATACAAGTGATAATTGAACCTAATTTATTGAAGTGCAAGAAAAATTTACAAAAATAGGTGAGTTACATTCAAATATTAACTCCAAATAAAATTAAATCAATTCCCTGCTTTTTTTTGTAGAAACAATTCTCTAACAAATTTCATCATATTATTTTATATTTAATTTTTGATGCTACTAAGATGTTTATAAATTATTAATTTTAAAAAATGGTAGATTAAAATAATACTATTTGACATCAATAATCTTTCTGGTCATTTTTTTTCTCCATTTAATTTTATATTATACCATATAAAGCTAAAAATGTATAATATAACAACGCATTACTTCCTATGGGATTAAATAAAAGTTATTAAAAACAAATATATTATTTTTAACAATTTTAAATATGGAGTTTTTCGTTATCAAATAAGTATTGAGATTCTCTAGTTACATTTATAAAATAAAAAAAAAAAAAAAAAAAAAAAAAAAAAAAAAAAAAAAAACTAGTAAAAAACTAAAACTGAAAATTTAGTTGGGGAATATTATTGACATCAATTTTCATTTCACTTCATACAGTATCATTAAATTTTAAAATTTTTGAAAATAATTAATTAATTACCCATATATGTTAGGAAAAATATGAGGTCCCTATAATATTTCCTTTTAAAGCAGAAAACAAATAATTTAGCAATATAAATATAATAATTTTTTTATTGGACTTATGGAAAAATTAAATATATATATAATGAATTAAAATATCCTTAAATTATTATGATATACTATTATTGTTAATAATACAAATATTAATGAAATTCTTGTATTTATTGTGATTGACTCAATCAAATTGAGATGATTGTATATTGTTTCAATGACAATATTCTATAAGGTCCAAAGTTATGAGGACTTAGCGTATTTTGGTTTGATTACGATGTCAAAAGAGTCGATTCAGTTTGTCGTCACAATCCTCAAAAAGTGAAGTAAAGTCGAATCGAAGAACTGAACTTTTGAAATCTCGAGCAACAAATATAAAGCATCAAGGGGATTGAGGTAAGTAAGATAAGCTTGAGCACTTGGTTTGATTCAAAGTCTAAATGGTGGTTGAGCATTTAAAACGAAAACAAAAGTTTTTTTAGTCAAATTAGTTTTTAAATATTTTTATCGGTTTGTTCCCATGTCTGTAATGATTTGGCAACTCAAATTGATGAGAAAAATCTTGAATTATGTTTCTAACATATTCTTAGAATTGCCACAAAAATTTGGTTTCAATCGGAGGTCGAAAGAACAAAAAACAGAGGAAAACGAGTAAAACCGAAAAAAACTGGCAAATCGTTAGAAACTTCTATGCTGGACTGGTCCAACCATGACCTTGGATGGGTCCACCATGTGAAATGCCCAAAATTCTATTCCAGACCTATTTTCTAAAGCCAAACCGGTAAAGGACTTTTTGGACTGGTCCACCAGGCGTAAAACCTCGATTTTGAGATTTTTTTAATTATTTCAAGTAGGATTTGGTCATGGGCTTTACTTATAAATATAACCCTTCACCTTGGGTCAAAAATATATATTTTGAGAGAGTTTTTCAAATCTTATAAAGAGATTAAAATCTCAAAACATAAATCCACTCTTAGGGCTTTTGATTAATGTTAAAGTAAATGTTCTTTCTTTAAAGAATAAATTAGATCCCAAAATGCGCGAGATTCATAAAAGGAGTTGAAAAATGATGTGATACCATAGAAAGTAATTCGTTGTGAACATTTTCATGCGATTCAAATAGTATACGCGTAAAAGGTGGAGACTTTTGTAGGCAGCTTGTATAATTTAAGTTTTGTAAATGTGTGTGATTTGAAATTAATTGAGTCTGTAAATTTTTGTGCATATGATGGATTATTGAGGATTAATCCTGCATTGCAGGGATGCCTCGTTAATTTTGGTGTTTTGCTTATTTGTTTAATTGCTTTATTAATTGCTGCGTATTAGAAAAGATTAAACAGGTTTTTCAAAATTAAAATCCATATACTTCTAGGTTTTATTTTTTGATTCAATTAATTTATTTATTTTAGAATCCAACCGTCAAATAACAAATCTAGAGTTAATTAATATTCTTCCGCACGCACATGCTCTAACTTTTTCATATTCTTGAAATTAAGACATTTTTTATAGTAATCCTTAGTAATTTAACATGTAAATATGTATATATGTATATATATATATATATATATATTTATCTTCTTATCATTAATACTCTTAATTGAAATAATTAGACATGTGCTTTTGTGGAGGTTTGAACCTACTCATACAATGGTATATAAAATTGAGTATTTCGCATCAGCTGTGGAGGAGGTTGTAACCAAGTCACTAGTAATATTATGACACAAGGAGAGTTTTATAAAATCATGAATTATTTACATAGGATAAGTTCACATTAGTGCTTATTCTATATACCTATTTTGTATTTAGTTAAGTTAATTTTATAACGCAAATCTAGCTGTAAATTACATAATATTTTTTTTAAAAAAATTTATATAATACACGGTAATGTATACGAAAATGAGGAGTGTAAATTTAACTTTGCACAATTCAAAAAAGTCATCATTTGTGATTTATTATTAAATAAATTTAAATTTGTTACTCGTTGAAATAATTCTAAACAACTGTCAATTAAACAATTAGACATAGTAATCTACTAAAAAAAAACCATGCAAACTTAATTTTGCACAATACTATAAAATATTATAATTCAAAAATCTATAGCAAAGTTAACATTGCGCCCATTTTAAAGTTTGGTCAAATATTGACCCTTAATTTGGAGATACCCTTTAATAAATCTATTTTATGATGCAAATTTAGTTTTAAATTTATGTTAGTAAATAGTATATTTTAAAATGCCTCTACCAATATTAATCATTGTATATGTTACAGTAATTGGTGTCTATATCCTTCCATCTATGTCATCCGACCATGCTATAATGTATTGTAATTGTTATTGATCTAACTCTATTTATTTCTCAAAGTATTGGACTTATCTCAAACACCATTTTTTACTAAGACGAAAATATAAATATTTTTTATTATTAGAAAAACTTATTTTAAAATTGGAGTATTGTAAAATATGATTTGTTTGAAAAAGTTTTTTGCAAAAGAATCAGAAAATAATATTTTTGTAAATTAAGGGCCCATCTTTGATTTAAATCTAAAAGGAGTGTAATATATGTTACCTTTGCAATAGATTTTTGTATTGTAATTTTTATGGTATCACGCAAAATTAAGTTTGCGTTGTTTGCTTTTTAGCAGATACTATATCTAATTGTTTAATTGATAATGTTTTAGAGTTGTTTCAACAGTTACAAATTTAAATGCATTTAAACATACATTATATTTTTTTTTGGAATTATGCAAACTTAAGTTTGCAGTCCTCATTTTTTTAATGCATTACTATGTATTGGGTTTATTTGACATTGCTTTAGAGTTTACATGAGTGAATTATAAAAATATGCTTGTTAAAAAATAAAAGCACATCATGCCAAATAAAAATTGCATTAAACTTTTTAGATTGCAAAATTAAACTTGCACAACACACAATTTTGGTCAAACATTTAAAACATAATCGATAAATGATGATCCTATGCTAACAAGGATTAAAAAGTGGATCCTTATTTCAGTAAAATATATTCCCTAAACTTTTCTCAAAAAATGTATTGAGAGAGTTTTTACCCATTTCCTATTTCCGAATTGTTAATGGAGTCTATTTATTAGATAATGGGTAGAAGAAATTGAAATGTTATGTTTTGTTTTTTCCCTCTAATAAAAATTAACATGATATTTGTTCAAAAAAAAGGGGATCATGATATGATTATAGGAATAACAACTACATGTCTATGGAGTAGGAATCATTTCTCTTGCAATGAAACTTGCCCTTCCAACTAAATCAACATTTTTATTGTGTGAATTAGTACAATAAATATCTATTTGTTGACTGAAAGAACATATTTCGAGGAAACAAAAGTGCACAATCTTTTTGATTGTTAATTTTTCATTATTCATGTTATTTCTTACAAAGAATTATTGAAAATAAAAATTATAAATTTCAAAAATTGGAGGAAACTAAATAGTATACGAAAATTATCCCAAAAATTGTGATTTATATGTTGGCTTGAAAGAGAATAATATTAATATTTTGTGTCTCAATTTCTCATAATAAAATTTGCCAACCTTCGTATAATAATATTATAGGTGGTAGTTGGATGGTAGACAATAGATACATTCATATTACATTTCTGTTTTCAATACTAATTAACTTACATTTTGTGGGGTTTTTAACATTAGTTAAGTTGTGGATTTAGATTGCATAAGTAGAGAAAAATTTCTGACAAAATGCGAGATAGGAAATTGATAATACTAAAACACTATGTACGTTTAATATTAAAAAGAATGGTTATTGTATTAAATTTAGCGTTACCATTGTTTAAAATATGTACTAGTTGCCAAAAAAAAAATAGAGGTAGAAACAAAATCACTACATGTTTTTTTTTTAAATGATAATTGTCGCTAGTAAAAAGTTTTATATAATCTTAACAAAAAAAACTAATTTACTTTTGCTATTTTTACTCTCCTTTCACTTTAAAAAAATAAAAATTGCTATGAAAAATATATAGAATAAGTGAGTTTTTACATTACATCGAAAGTGTGGCAAATAATATTTGCCTCGAGTCCCCAATATTATAAACTTTTTAAGGCTTCAATTTTTTTATATCCATGCATATATATATATACACTTGAAGTTTATTAGTTTAACTATTCAAATTGTTACTCCAAAATATCAAAAAAGCAATGACTGATAGTGACATTAATCCTTTCTCTTATCACCTATTAATTAAGAATTATATTTATTAAAATTACCGAGAGTCACAAATAAAAATAAAAATAAACAGTTATATTTATACCGATAGTAGAACCCATTTTCAAACTTTAACTTGAACTCTCAAAACTTTTGGATTGGGCCCCGTATCTAAGAGATTATTTTTCAAATAGTGAAAAGGAATATAAAATATATATTTTTTAAGCTCCGTTAGTCTTTTTCTCAAATGGTGAACATTTCATTAGCTCTTTAACAGGGGTGTGTACAATTTGATTGACCAGACCGAATAGCATATGACCGGATCAAATCGGATATTTCGGTCTAAAATTTAGAAGATTGGACCGAACCGAAACGTTTGTGAAGACCGGATCAGACCGGACCATACCAGTTCGGTCCGATTTTGGTCGGTCCATTCGGTCTAGACTTTTTTTTTGGCCCAAAAGTTGTATTGGATAAAAAAAAAAATAAAAATTGCACAACAATAATATATTGATTGTTTTTTTCATAGTTTAAGTGGATTATTTTTTTTCACATTTTCTGCACAAAGGCAACTTCAAAAAAACAGTTGCATTTTATGCACAAAGAAGATGTTAAATGTATTTAGCACCTAAATGCATTTAGCACCACCTGGATAACAATTAAAATGTGTTAAATACATTTAGTACCTTGTCCAGGGGGTGCTAGGGTGCTAAATGCATTTAGCACCACTTTGGTTAGAGGTGCTAAATGCATGTAGCATCCCCTGGATAGCAACTAAAAGATGCTAAATGCATGGCTATGGGGAGAGACAGGGAGTGCTAAATGCATTTAGCACCCCTTGGACAGCAATCAAAAGATGCTAAATGCATGGCTATGGGGTGGCTATGGGGAGAGACAGAGGTGTTTCAGTAAGGGTTTGAGGAGACGAGTGAGGGGGAGAGAGAAGGAGAGGAAAGCCGCGTGAGTTTTGTGAGTTACGCGACTGTGTGGGTCTTAGTTTTAGGATTTAATTTTAGTATTAATATTATATATAATATATATTTAAATTGGTCCAGTCCAACCGATTTTTTAAAATGCAAGACCGAAGACCGGACCGAACTATTTCGGTCCTTTAAAATTTGGACTGAACTGAACCGAATTCAAATGGTCCGGTCCAAATCGGTCCATTTTGTGGTCCGGTTTATTCGGTTTGACGGTCCAGTTCGGTTTTTGAACACCCTTACTCTTTACAACAGAAGTCAATCAAGCACTAAAATTCAAAACAAACTAGACATAAAAAATAGTATATAAAAATGAAAAAAAGTATTAAAATTATTTGCGGTTTTTGGTGATTAAGCCTTTTCGTTGTTCCTCGGTCCAAATGAGTTTTAAAATTATGCTTGTAGATCTATCAAAAGTAAACATAACTTAAATATATATCGCATGTGTTAAGTGTTTAATATTATATAATTGAGAAATACTTCTAAAGATTATAAAATATGATTTTTTTTAATTATTTCTTCCCTTTTATCATTGTGTTGTAAAATATTAAAGAATAACGTTTGAATCCCACACTTTTTGCTTACTAAGGATAATTTTAGCCATTTTTTTTTTTGCAAAATTAGGCCATTTTTTTTAGTTACTGTGCTATATAGGAATGATATGCTAGATCCATTTAGAGCATTTTGAGTGGCATAGTATATTTTTGTATTGTGTAAAATTTACATAATTTATATTTTTTTGGGTTTTTATTAATATTTTAAAAATAAGTTTAGTGTAAAATAAATGTGTAACATATAGTCCAATTTACACTAACACGTCAACTTTGTATTTACTCAAAAAATTTATATCTTTAAAATTTAACAACTTTTTTAATCCAAAATATAAATTTTAACAAAAATTATATATTTAAAAACTAACTAAGGACTAGAAATAAAGCCCCAACCTGAGGCTTTATAGGCCCATCTATGACACTGGCCCAAAATTAATTTAATAAGCCCATCATTATATATATACATATGTCTACAGAGTATGATCATTTCTCTTGCATACGTACGTAAAATGAAACTTGCCCTTTCAACTAAATAAACATAATTTAGTGTGTGAAATAGGATTTAGTGTGTGATTAGTACAATAAATTTCTAGTTGCTGATGGAAAGAATATATTTCAAATAAACAGAAGTGGTTATGTTTTGATTGTTAACTTTTCATCATTGATTCATGATTATGATAAAAATTGGGATTTATATGTTTGTTTGGACGAGAATAATATTAATATTTTATGCGTTGATTTCTCAAAATAAAATTTGTGAACCCATCAAATTTGTACATAAATATTATTTGTCACTGTAGGAGGGTAAATAACGGTCACGTCCTTATTACATTGGGTTATGTGATTAATACATTTATTTTCTCAATACTTAATAATCTGCTTTTCGTGGATTCTTTAATATCAATTAAATTGTGGGTTTAAATTGCATAAGTGGAGAAAAATTTGTGACAAAGTGCGAGTTAAAAAAATGATTGTTTTAATACTAAAAGGATTGGTATGTTTAATCTTAAAAAGAATTATTATTGTATTAAATTTAACATTACCATTGTTCAAAATATCTACCAGTATGTAAAATAAATAGAGATTGTTTTTCTTGCTGCAAGCAACTTCATTACATGTTTTTTTTTATGATATTTGTGACTAGTAATTTTTTTTATATAATCTTTAAAAAATAAATTACTTTTGTTGAAGTTTTTTTTACATTTTGAAAAAGAAAAAATTGCTATGAAAAATCTGTAAAATAAGTGATTTTTTCACATTATGTCAATGCGTTTAATTTTGTGTAATAAAAAAAGCTTCTACATGGAGTCCTGCATTAAATTTTTATTTCCATGAATATATATTGTTATATTTGAAGCATAAAAGTCTGTTAGTCTAACTATTCAAATTGTTATCCCAAAGTTTCAATAAAGCAATGAACCGTGTGTTTAAGACTTTAAGTGCATATGTATTCGTATTAGGTATGTTTAAATGTCTAGTATAATGTAATTGAAAAATAGTCTTAACAGTTACGATAACAAATTTGATTTTTCTATTTCACCCATTTTGTCATTGTTTTGTAAAATATTAAAGAATAAAGTTTTGGCCAATTTTTTTCTTCTGTTACTGTACTATAAGTTATGATAGGGCAAATGCATTTGGGACATTTTGAGCAGTATTATATATTTTTGTATTGTATAAATTTACATAATTCGTAATTTTTTAGTTTTCATTAGTATTTTAAAAATGAGGTTTGGTGTAAAATTATTGTGTAAGATATATCCCCAATTTACACTAACTCATCACCCTTGTTTCTACTCAAAATTTTTAAATCTTTAAAATTTAACAACTTTTAATCCAAAATATGAATTTTAATAAAAAATATATATTAAAAAAACTCACTATAAACTATAAATAAAGTCTTAGCCCAAGACTTTTTAAGCTTAACTATAAAACCGACTCAAAATTAATTCAATACACTCATCAATTATATATATATATGCGCGCGGGCACACATAACTTAATATAAGACATGATTTATATTGATATTTAATACTCTAAAAATATTATTAATATAACAAAATACAATTATAGGGTATATCTAAATACTATTTTAAATCGCTAAAATAAATTCATATTTAATAACTTCTAGATCCGGTTGAACCTGTTCACTAGAAAAGCCCGGGCCCTTGCCAAGGGAAAGGAAAGGAATGGTTATGGGGGTTTTGGGGAGAGAGAGAGAACGAGAAAAACAGAGGAGAAAAGAGCGATGGTAATGGTTTGCTCGGGTTTTGACGATGATGAAGATTAACGTTTCTTTTCTTCTTCTTCTTCTACTCCTTCTCAGCAGCAACAACAACAGAAAAAGAAGACGACGAAGAAAAGGTAAATTGTCTCTAGATGTTGTTACATGGTCTATGTAAAAAACAACCAACTTGTTTCATTCTCACAATATATCTTGTTCATCAAATCTTGAGGATGATGCCCTAGTGACTTTTCCACCTGATTCGGACCGGACCCGTGCCCTATATTCAAAGATTCGACCCAATTTTTGGTTCAATTGCAAAAATGAAGCATTGTTCAGTTGCTATTTCTTTTATTCGGCGATTGGATTTGTTAGGAATCAATTGTTTCTGCAACTTGAATAGGGTCGATTTTGGTTTCTATCTTTTAGGGGAGATAATCAAGGGGCTTTGCATGAATGGTAAGCTTGTTCGAGCTGTGAGATTTTTTGATGAAGTTATGCGAAAAGAATTCCAACCCAATTTAATTGCTTACGGAACGATAATAAACAGACTCTGCAAAATAGGAAATACATATGCTGCTATTTTGTTGCTGAAATATATGAATCAAGTGGGAAGTTGTTGTTGCTAAAAGATATGGAGTGGGATGTTGTTGTTGCTAAAAGATATGGAGCAAGTGGGAAGTTGTCAGCCTGTGCGTAGTTATATACGACTCAGTCATTGATGGCCTTTGCAAAGACGATCATGTTAATGAGTCTTTCAAGATCTTTTATGATGTGATTGGGAAAGGCATTACACCATATGTCTTCACCTACAACTTTATGATTCTTGGTGTATGTAACTTCGGTCAGTGGAAAGAAGCTACGAGGCTTTTGAATGAAATGGTTGATAGAAACATCTCACTGGATGTTCAAACCTTCAATGTTTTAATTGACAAACTTTGTAAAGAAGGGATGGTTAAAGAAGCACACGAAGAGCTTGACTTGATGATCCAAAGAGGCGTGGTGCCCGATGCTATAACTCACAATGCATTGATGGACGGATATTGTTTGGTTGGGAAAGTGGATCAAGCTACGAAGGTACTCGAATTTATGGATGCTCGAGCCTGTGACCTGATGCTCTCCGTTACAACGTCTTGATTAATTGCTACATCAAGAGTAAAAGGATAGATGAGGCCTTAGGATTATTTAAGGAAATGTCTTGCATAGGTGCTGGTACTCCGCTTTGTTAGATGTCCGATGTAAAAAAGAACATGTTGATGAGGTTTCTTGTCGCTTTTCTGAAATTCAAAGATGTTGGCTTCTTGTCTATGTACTTAATACTCTTTAGAGGAATCACTTATGAACTAATCTTGTTTTAATTTGAATTTCAACCTGCATACATTTCTGTTAATGAACTATTTTTGGTCTGCTGAGAAATTCAAACTGCATACATTTATGTCTGGTAAAACTAGGAGTGGAGTTGATGATGGCGGTTGCTAATTCTCTATTAAGATGTATTAGCGTTTTTTCATAAGGATTATTTAGCATATCCTAATGTGAATTAAGTTACTACCACTTCTCTTATTGCATTGGAACTGAATTTGTTATTTTTCTGGAATCCAAAATCTCCTTTTATCTTACTTAGGTGTGACAGTGCAAACTATGTGATATTTTAAGAAATACGATTGCTGGTTTGTTGTGGTTGTAAGCCCCTTCAGTAGAGACTCCTTTCACCTATACGTCAAAACTCTAATCAGATTTTCGGTTTATCTTAAAAGAGAAATGACAACCTGCTAGTACTAATCCATCCAAATATTTGGGTTAAAAATGTGGTATTGAGTTGGCGTCAAAATGTGTGCTGCTCTGAAGCTAATGAAGGTAGATTTGGAGGTTGCTGAATCAGATTGTTAGACTCAAGTCATGCGCACACATACAGAGAAAATAATTGGAGTTGTAGAAGAATGCGCAGATGTATATTTGATAGGTTTAGTGAAATACCACATGTATTAGTGAGAGTGGATAGGATGGACTTCCCAATGGTTCAGGAAGAAAGCATAGGACAATAGGAGACAAGCTGAAGAAATAGCTATAAAATTAGAGGTGTAACTCCTCTGTATTTTCCCTTTGTTTGGTATTTACAACACATGGTTGAAACACGAGGCTTCAGAATTATTATTTTTTCCTCGCCTTTGGCTTAGGTTAGGTATAGTGCTTTTCTTTTATCCTGCATTTTGGCATGCCTAACTATTTGGTAGCAGTGCAATCCAAATCAAACCTCACATTGGATCCGACCCAATCCAATCCAATTTTAATTGGACATTTGACTTGATCGGAAGGACTTGTATTTTGAAACTTCAATTTAATTGGATTGGTTGTCGAGTTTAGGAGTTCAAAAACTGACCAAAAGCAATTGGACATGGCAATTCTAATGTCTATTCTTTAATCGGGTTGGTTGACATTTTCAAGTTGATGTACGGTATTTGTTTCAACTCGAATGCAATATACCTTTAATTGGAACAAGTTTTGAATGCTGTCTGGTTCAAATGGGTTTGAAAACAGCAAAAAGGGTGATAATTGGATTGATTGCGGTTTGCTTCAAAATGTTTGGTTTGGAGCTGAACACCACTAAACAGTATTTTGTTAACCCTACGGCCCCTAATTAAGACTCCATGTCCATGTTTGACTTTAACAGTTTTTATGAATGCCCAAATTTCATCGGTTAATGGGTTAGAACATAACTTGTTTCCTATCATCAGTTTTGATATGTTGATTATGTTTTGAATAGGATAGTGGACTCTTAATATGGAACATCCTTAGAAGGTAGTGGGCTCGTAATTTGGGATGGCAGTGTGATAGTGTTACTTCATCTTTTTAAGAAAAGTTTGTTCACAGATTTAACCTTTGTTATATTCTTCTCTTTATGCAGTATATAGAATTAAATGATGCAATGGAGGAGGAGATCCAACCTGAAAGTACTAACCGGCCAAGCCCTGGCAAATGGAGGAGGGCCGGATGAACTTTCCTCCACCACCACCCTTTGGAGCGAACATTCTGCCATTTTATCCCTACAGCAATGCAATGCACAAACCAGCAATTTTAACAGCTCCATATTCCTCATTCTGAAAAGCATTAGCAGCATCAGTTTCAACATCACCACAGATTTCAGCTACTGCAGCATCAGAAACAGCATCAGAGCGCTGCCTTGAAAGTAAGAGAGAGATTGATCTAGTTGGAGTACATTATTTGTTTTGGTTTGTCAAAATGCTGCTAGGTGGGGAATTTGATTGTGAGAACTAACATGAACATACTTCCCAGTTTTAAGTTCCTAATTAATACATTGTAGTTCAATCTCGTTCCCTTTCATCTAATTAGTATATTGTTATATTGTAAAAGGAAGAGACATATACTGGTGATATTGGGGAAATGTAAAGTATTAGCCATAAGATACTGGGGAGATTGAGCTTGATTGTAGGAAAACAATATATTTGGGTAAAAATTATGGAAAATTTGATTGTAGGACAACACCCTAGTTTCTACTCTATTGTAAAATTAGGGAATCATGTATGAAGTAAGGGAGATTTGGAGGTTGCTAAGGGAATCGTGTATGGAGAATTGTAGTTGTAGAAGAATGCGCAGATGTATATTTGATAGGTTTAGTGAAATACCACATGTATTAAAAGGTATAGTGAGAGTGGATAGGATGGGACTTCCCAATTTTCACTGTAAGAGATATTAACTTGTTTGAGGGCAGTGTGATAAATAAAAATATACAGCCATAGTTCAGGAAGAAAGCATAGAACAATACGAGACAAGCTGATGAAATGGCTATAAAATAAGAGGTATTATTCCTCTGTATTTTCCCTTTATTTGGTATCTATAACACATGGTTCAATTTGTATTTGCCAATTTGAGCTCGAATGCAACATACCTTTAATTGGAATGAGTTTCAAATGCTGTCTAATTCGAATGGTTTTGAAAACAGCGAAAAGGGTGATAATTGGATTGAATGTGGTTTGTTTCAAAATGTTTGGTTTGGAGCTGAGCACCACTATTTAAGAGTCCGTGTTTGACTTTAACATTTTTTTATGAATGCCGGAATTTCATTGGTTAATGGTTTCGAACATATCTTCTTTCCTATCATCATTTTTGATATATTGATTATGTTTTGAATAGGAAAGTGGACTTTTAATTTGAGATATCCTTAGAAGGTAGTGGGCTCGTAATTTGGGATGGCTGCGTGATGGTGTTGCTTCATCTTTTTAAGAAAAGTTTGTTCACAAATTTAACCTTGTTTATATTCTTCTTTTTATGCAGTAAATAGAATTAAATGATGCAATGGAGGAGGAGATCCAACAAGTGAAAGTACTAACCGGCCAAGCCCTGGCAAACGGAGGAGGGCTGGATGAACTTTCCTCCACCACCACCCTTTGGAGCGAACATTCTGCAATTTTATCCCTACAACAATGCAATGCACAAACCAGCAATTTTAACAGCTCCATATTCCTCATTCTGAAAAGCATTAGCAGTATCAGTTTCAACATCACCACAGATTTCAGCAACTGCAGCATCAGAAACGGCATCAGAGCGCTGACTTGAAAGTAAGAGAGAGATTTTGTTTTGGTTTGTCAAAATGCTAGTAGGTGGGGAATTTGATTGTGAGAACTAACATGAACATACTTCCCAGTTTTAAGTTCCTTATTAATACATTGTAGTTCGATCTCGTTCCCTTTCATCTAATTAGTATATTGTTATAATGTAAAAGGAAGAGACATATACTGGTGATATTGGGGAAATGTAAAGTATTAGCCGTAAGATATTGGGGAAATTGAAAGAGCTTGATTGTAGGAAAACAATATATTTGGGTAAAAATTATGGAAAATTTGATTGTAGGACGACACCCTAGTTTCTCCTATGTTGTAAATTAGGGACCAAACATTACAATTAGATGTGATCCAAAACACTAGTAGAGCACCAAATGCTATTGCATTATTATCCATTTTATGATGCAAGTTTAATTAGTTGTCAATTTATGTTTTGTAACATTTGTACACACAGCATATTTGGGTAAAATGCCTCTGTCAATATTAACTATCGTCTCTGTTGTAGAAAATGTTGTATATGTTGGATTAATATATTATAATTATTGTTGAACATGCCTCTAGTTATTTAAGAAAAGTATTGATTTTTTGCGAAGACCGAAATATAAATACTTTGTATTAGACGGATATTTTATAATTGTTAACTAGTTTTTAGTTATTTGGAGTCATATATAGTGGATATTGAGTAGAATAAATTGAAAAGTTCTGTTTTGAGTTTATTTCATTAATAAAATGAACATACGAATTACAACTAGGCGCGCAAGGGATAGATCATTTCTCTTACATGTATAAAATAACTAAAAAAGATGATTTATTGTGTGAATTAGTGCAATAAATTTTGTTTATTTATTAAAGGAACTCATGTTAAACAATTGTTATTGATAAAATTATTAAAATTAATGTTATAAATTTAGGAACCGGAGGAAGCTAAATACTATATAAAAATTGTAATAAATAAGTCAAAATATAACTACAAATGAAAAGAGATTTGTGAAGCCAATAATATTACGAAATGATATTTTTGTTATCGATAAATAACTTGAAAGGAACACTAACAAATTGTTGATATATGAAGAGAGTTTAGTTTTTATGTTGAATGTAATGCAAATGTACTACGAAAAAAATGAGAGCATTGCAACATCTATATCTAGCATGTTATTTTATTAATATAGTTCAGTTGTTCAATCCAAACTGTTTATCATATATAATATAAATTATCATCTTATTATTTTGAAATTAACATTTTATTATCTCGAAATTAACATTCTCCAGATTGGTGTGTCGTGTTAACGGAATACATATAATATAGAGAGCATCCACAATCTTGTACAGTGTAGCATTGTGAACAATATTCTTACATTATATTAATAACAAACTTACAAATTCGATCTCGCTCCATGTTATCTAATTAGTATATGGTACGTATATGGTACAATTAAAAGGCTAACATTTTTCTTTCTAAAATTAAAAATTAAAAAAATTACTATAGTAAGCTGTTTGATAAGAAATTTTGTTAACTTAATTTTATGGATCGTCTATTGTACAACACAATATTATAGCATAAATTTTGTAAATAGCTTTCAGAAACACATGCTTAGTACATGGCCAGTCCTGAGTTTTGAGGAGGCCTAGGCGAATTTTATTTTGGGGCCTTTTGTATTATTCTATACTTATGTAATATAACTATACCAATAAATTTTAACAAAAAAATTATATAGCAATGAAATTTGAAAAGTATAAAAAGAATAATTAAATTTCTTACCCGTGTAGAATTTAGTTAAAACAAGTATAAAAAGAGTAATTAAATTTCTTACCCATGTAGAATTTAGTTAAAACAAAAACATTTGAAAAGTATAAAAAGAGTAATTAAATTTCATACCTGTGTAGAATTTAGTTAAAACAAGTATAAAAAGAGTAATTAAATTTCTTACCCGTATAGAATTTAGTTAAAACAAAAACTAAAAGATAGTGCTTCATTAAAAAAATAAAATTATATAGCAATGAAATTTGAAAAGTGTAAAAAGAGTAATTAAATTTCTTACCCGTGTAGAATTTAGTTAAAACAAAAACTAAAAGATAGTGCTTCATTCAAAAAAAAATAAAAAAATAAATTTGAATATGTGGTTGCCCAACTCTTTTAATTGGATTGAGAAGTGTGCGTGCTTAAATTCGGCTGCTCATGTGCCGTGCTTTAAAAAATAAAAACCTCCAGCAAGTCTCAAACTCAACACTCCAAGTAGCAATCAAAGGCCTTCGCCCGCTAGATCAAGAACCATAATGTTATCTTACTCAACCATAAAATGTTTTATTCACTATAACATATATGTATATATAAAAAGCCCCAAAAAATCGGGAGACCTGCTACGTCAGGGGCCCTAGGCGACGACCTGGGCCGCCTATGCCCAGGGACGGCCCTGGCTCAGTATTTACAATTCCATTAATTGAAATTCTATGTTACTTCATATGTATATATATATATATATATAATGTATGTATATTTATCTATGAACAGTCTTAGTTATTTAATAACTTTTTTTGTGAAATTCAAAATCAAACTTTAATAAAAATAATTTCATAAAAATATGATTTTAGGGTCCTGTGTGGTGTATATTGGAGCAAATTTTAGGATGTGGATATTGGGTAAACTAAAAGAGCTTAGTTGTAGGGTAGAGGGTAGTTTGGTTAGGTTAAAATTATGAAAAAAACTGATGTGCAATGTGGTGACAGAAGGGGGACTACATTATCCTTTTCTTTAATTTGTCGGTGGAAATTGGAGTGGGGCTAATCTCTGCTCATGAAATTGAGATTGTCTCGAGCCATAATTACTATCTCCAAGAGTCGAACTCAGACAATGTTCAAATAATTGCCCCCATAGTTCAACACATTCTACTTCCCAATGCTACACATCTTATGGTTTCCTAATTCTTCTCTGTGTGGGTTAAATTATATGAATAACAAAAATGACAAATAAAACATTAAACATGATCCAAAGACTAATACTTGATAAATCAATATTTACGCACATTTTTTTTTTAACAAAATCTTTAAGCACATCTTGATTGCAACAAAGTTGGTCAAAGTGAGGGGTTATTTCTTACCTCACCAAGTGTATCTGTATATCAACTGTCTAAAAAAAAATATAAAAATTTATGTATTTTATGTCCCTAATAATTTATATATAGTTAAGTCTATTTTATGATTTAAATAGTTATAAATGAATGTTTTGTAATAATTGTTAAATAATAAGTTTTGTAAAATGCCTTTGTCACGAATAAGGATTACTGCAATAATTATCATCAATGTTAGAGTTATGTACTGTAATTATTATAGGATCGGCCTAAAATATTGAATTAATCTCTAAGGATCCATTTGATAACAAGAAGGAGCATTTGATAACAAGAAGGAAAAGAAAAATAAAAATCGTTAATTTTTGTGAGAAGTTAGAACATGTTCATGTCAATTTGTGACTTTTTCAGTGGATAAATTTTCTTTGGTTGAACAAGAAATATTTTTCAAAAAAAAAATATGGAGCATGGAGAGATCTACTCATAAAATGAGCATGAAATGCAGAGCATTTTACTACATTCCTCAACTTATCTTACCAAATCAAGTGTTTTTATTTTCCTTTTTTATAACATTTTTTACGAACACCAAATATAAATACTTTTTGTTAGACGGACTTATATCGAACTTTTTATTTTTAATTAGAACAATGAGAATTTTTAACGTGATTCAAACCGATATCAAGGAGTTTGAGTTGTTATTAACAAGTTTAGTTATTTATAGTCTATTTAGTGTATACCGAGTAGAACAAATTGATATGTTTTGTTCGTGTTTTACTTTTCATTAAAAGAATGAACATGATATGTCTTACAACTGTGGATTGAGTTGGGAGAGGGTTAGGTTATTTTCTTTCATGCATAAAAAATGGAACTTTCCTTTCAACTAAAACTACATGACTAGTCGTGTGAATTAGTGCAATAAATCTGTATTTATTTAGTAAAAAATAACATACTTCAATTTAACGGAAGTGAATATTTTTATAACTAAATTTGAAGCATAGCTGTTAGTTTTTTATAATTAGCGGTGTTTAGAGAGAAGTACATAAAATACTAATTATAAAATTAAGAAATTGGAGCAGACTAATTGCTAGATGAAAATTGTGTCAAACAAATTGAAGTAAAAAAAGATAGATATTGATATTTTGAATCGGCATTTTAAGGATAAAGTTTTCAAAGCCGATGATAGTGAGAGAATAATATAATAGTAACGTATATAGCAAGAGTAAAATAGTTTTATGTAAGAAAATAGAATTAAACTAGTTGTTATGGTTCGGAGAATGTATATATATTATAAAATTTAATTATATATATATATATATTAATTGTATTGTTACTAGAAAATTTTTTGGTGTATTATCAGGCGGTGTCCAAGCCAACTTTTACACACCCCGACTAATCCTCCTTCGCAGTTTGTACCATAGTATTGTTGGCCATATAATATTTTTGCAGTCATAGGATATTTTTACATCCGTCGAAATTTAACTTAGGGAGTTCCCAATCGATCCCAGAATTAAACCCAGAGTGTTACTAGAAAATTTTCATTTCACAAAAGAAGTACTTGTAGTGAGATATATAAAAAATGCTATATTTGTATGTTCTGTTATTGCCACAATTTGTTGGCATCTTTTGATTTAACAAGAGATTAAGGGGGTAATGGGACAAATATTAAAATATAAACAATGCTAAACTTTAGTATATGATAAGTATAAAAATTATATTAAAAGAGGGAGAAAATAAGAATTTTATGGTACTTTTAAGAAAGAGAGAGAAGAGAGAAAAGAAATTGATAATGCCACTTGGCAAACTATTATTGGAAGGTGTAGTGAGAAAGGTAAATGCCAGCTATTCGGCAAAATCTCTCAAAACTGAATGCAGAAGACGTGTGGGTATGCAGAAGACGTGTGGGTCGGCATGGGGCACGTATTTCTGTTGTGTGTCGATCCGCATGTGATATGCATAATGCATTTCTGTTGTCAGTTTGTGTGCCATGCGCATTTGACTAACAATATTTTAGCATACTAAGAATAAATATTACATGCATATATATATATATATATATATTTACTCTAATCAATTTTTAATATGATTCAAATTGATATCAATAAGTTAGAGTTTGTTGTTAATTAATGACTTTAGTTATTTGGAGTATGTTTATTTAGTAGCTAATATCAAGCGGAACATTTTATATTTATTAATGGAGGAGTAAAACAAATTGAAATATTGTGTTTTTATGATTTTACTTTGATAAATGAATATGATATATGAATAGCAATTAGATGTGTGTGGGATAGGTCACTTCTCTTGTATGCATAATGAAACTTGCCCTTCCAACCAAAACAAAATGATCAATTAAGCACATGAACTACTGCAATAAATATCAATTTTGTTTATTAATAGCGTACATTTTTAGTAAATGAAGTGAACAATCTTGAAATTTTGAAATTTTAATGGTCGTTAATTTTTAATAACTGATTTTTTTGTATATTACTTATTGAGAATTATTTAAAATTATATAAAATTAAGAAATTAAAGAAAACTAAAAATATTGAATATGCAGGCTTAAAGAATACTCTCATAAGTATTATATCACGTGAAGTTATTAATAATATTGGCAATTATTATATTTAAGATATGTTGTATTAACTAGATTTTTACACAATATTGTATACTAGCTTGCTATTAATAACATTATCTTGGCAATTATTATAATATAATATTTGTTGTCTTAGCTATATATTTATACAATATATATACTTGTTCAAGAAAACAAGTAGAGAGCACAATATGCACAGTATGGGGCATTTTCAATATGTTACCATTTTTTTTATTTTGAAAATGTATGATCAAATTTAATGAAAATTTCATTTTTAGAATTATTGGCTTAATTTCTGGTGTAGACAACTGCAGCTAAAATATAGCACAACTCATATCATTGTATTTTTCTCAACTAAATGATTTTTCACTTACGAGTCAACTAGGTTAGTGGAAATTGATTCTCTAATTTTCTTTCAATTAAACCATTTTTTTAAGTTAAAGTTTAGAAAATTGTGATTACACTTACCAAATTGGAAAAAAAATAAAATATTTCTATATATTGGGGTGGTTAAGGGCAGCATTATATTTTACATAAGGGGAGCTTTATGTACCTAATTTATATTTAGTTATGCTTATGTTATGATGCAATTAGTTGTAAATTTATGTTTAGTCATAACATTTCTTAATAATATGTTTTTTAAAATATCTATATAAATATTACGATTTTCTATGTTAAAGTAATTGTTATTAAATGATTAATTGAACTATTACATGACTAGCTTGATTACTTTACTAATCCTTAACAACAATTTTTACTTGGACCAAAAATATATATAAAAAAATTATTAGACAGAATTTTTTTAAAAATGTTAACAAATTTAGTTATTTATAGTCTATATAGCAAAAAATTGAGTAGAACAAATTGAAATGTTTTGTTTGAAGTTGTTTTCATTGAAAATTGAACGCGATATGAATTACAACAAAATGTTCAAGGGGTAGCTCATTCCTTTTCCATGTATATAATGAAAAAATGAAAATTGCCTTTCCAAGTAAAACAACTTGATTTATTGTGTGAATTAGTGCAGTAAATCTCTATTTATTTATTAAAAAGAACATATGATAATCAAACCGAAGTAAACAATCTTTGAACTAGTGTTTACATAATTTGAAAAAAATTGCATGTATAGGGTTGAACGTTGTTCCTTTTTCATGATTGATTTTTTTGAGAGAATTATTGAAAAAAATATTTATAAAATTAGGAAATTAGAGGAAATTGAATTCTACATGAAAATTGTAACGAATAATTTGAAGTAAAATAAAAGAATATTAGTAAAGGAGATTACTGGATTTTACCAAACTACTAGGACCAGCATCTTGAAAGTAGTTCCGATTCACAACTCAGTACAACGCAAATAAATGTCGAAAAATAACAATTCTTAATATTGGAACAATGATATTAATTATTAATTGATTATTATAATAATATAAATTATCCTAGAAATATTTATATAAGAGAAGAAAAAATAATTTATTTAAGACAGAGATGTTAGACTAGTTTCAATTATGGAAATAATTTAGATGTAATTGTGATATTATTGTGTGCAAGAATTTAGTGACATAAGTTAAAATTAATAGAAAAGTGAATTTTAGATGATCTATACAAGTGATAATTGAACATAACAAACCTAAATGCAAGAAAAATTTACAGTATAGGTGAGTTACATTCAAATTTTAACTCTAAATTAAATTAAATTACTTCCCTCAACTTTTTTAGATTTTTTTTTCGGATAAATCTCATTATATTATTTTATATTTAATTTTTGATGCTACTACGATGTTTATATAATTATATATTATTAATTAAAAAAATGGTAGACTAAAATAATACTTTTTGACATCAATAGTACATTTAGTCAGTTTTTACTCTATTTAATTTTATATTATACTATATAAAGCTAAAAATGTATAATATAACAGCGGATTACTTCCTGTGTGATAATTTTTTTTTATTAAAAAAATATATAGCATTTTTAATAATTTAAATATAGATTTTTTTCGAGATCAAATAGTATTGGGGTTTTCTAGATTTCGTTTATAAAATAAAAAATTAGTAAAACACTAAAATTGAAAATTTAGTTTGGGAATATTATTGACATCAATTTTCATTCACTGTATATAGTATCATTAAACTATAAAAATTATAAAAATAAATAATTACTTACTCGTATATGTTCAAATATATAATATTTCTTTTGAAAGCAGAAATCAAATAATTTAGCAATATAAATATGGGATTTTTTTTAACAGATTTATGGAAAAATTAAATAGAAAAAAAGTAATGAATTAAAATATATCTAGATTATTATGATATACGATTATTGTTAATAATACAAATATTAATTAAATTATTGTATTTATTGTGATTGAGTCGATCGAATTGATGACATGATTGTATATTGTTTCAATGACAATATTCTTGAAATTAAGCAAATACTGACGAGGTTCAAACTTACTGATACAATGGTATATGAAATTGAGTATTTCACATGAGCTGTGGAGGAGGTTGTAACCAAGTCACTAGTAATATTATAAAATTATGAATTACTTACATAGGATAAGTACAAATCTGTGCTAATTATATACCTAATTTATATTTAGTTTAGTTTATTTTATTTTATTTTCTAATGCAAATTAATTTGTAAATTATATAATAGTTAGTTTGTAAATGACTCTGTCAATATTAACGATTATTAATTTACAACATCTGGTGTAGATTTATGTTAGAGTATTGTGTTGTAACTATTCGAAAAATCTACATCTAATTATTCTGCAAGACATTAAACTACATTCAACAACAATTTTTTACTATTAGTAATTGAAAATAAGTAATTGTTTTAGATAAATTTATTCCGAAAGTTCTGTTTTTAGTATATAACATAATATTTTTTCATATGATCCAAACTAATAACAAGTTAAAGTTTATTGTAAGTGAGTTTGGTTATTTTGTGGTCGATAAATATGGATTGTGTAGAACAAATTGTAATGTTTTGTTTTAGGTTTACAGAGTCAACAAATTGTGTGGGATATGTCATTTCTCTTGCATGCTTAATAAAACTTCCCTTCAAACCAAAACAAGATGATTTACTATGTGAACTAGTGCTATAAATATCTGTTTTGTTTATTAATAGTCTAAAAATATCTATTTTGTTCATTAATAGAGTATATTTCTAGTTAATGCAAGTGAAAAATCTGGGATATTTGAAGTTTTAAAGTTATTAACTTTTCATGATTTTGTTATTGCTTACAAAGAATTATTGAAAATTATAATTTTAATATTTAGAAATTAGAGGAAATTAAAAAATATAAATATTGAAAATACTGAGGAGTGCTACATAGATATTTGTCTCGTATAAACGAGTAAAATAAAGTGATTATAATTGGTAATATAATTATTATAAACTTTTAAAAAATATATATGCTTGCTACAAAATAGAAGTATGTAAAACCCGCTCAATCTGATTTTATAGAAAATTATTATAAACTTTTAAAAAATATAATTGCGTAGGACTGGTTGGTGAGTCTTCGAATGTTTTGCCAATGCTATTTTAGTGTCATTTTTTCTTTTCTCCTTCAAAGTCCCCTTTGAATATTCATTTTCGAAAATGATACTTCTAGCGCAATAAATACTAGTTGCTAATATTGTATTATAACATAATAATATCATTTTTAGTGACAAATTTATTTTCCTCTTACATATTTTTCGAAAAAAACTGATCTTTTTTGTTGTTAACATTTATATTAATATCAAATTTTTGGTGGGACGGTGGTGGTTGTTTGAATCCTTATAACTTTAAAAACTTGATTGAATTCATATTTTTATTTAATTTCTATTGTATTTGCAATAAATAATAGCTTAGCTTATATACCAGAATAACCTACTAGAATATACGTTTTGATGCTACAAGACCCTTTCCGCAGAGGGAATTTGTGGTTTTGACTTTTTAAAATTCTATGTTAGTTCATAGAATTGCAATGTTTTGCACACAAACTTACACTATTACATCAAAGAAAAAGATTTATTCTCTAGAAATAAGTCTATACCTATGAAATTAGATGATAAGCAGGCCAATTAATCTCACGTGTGCCAAAAACAAAATTACAAACCATTAGATTTGGTGATTTCCGACAATTAGGAAATTCCTGGGGTGAAAGCTTTTTAGAATGCAAAATAAATTTTGTTGGCACAAAATTCGTCGCTCCAGTAATACACCATAATTTCAAACATGAACAAAATGTTGTCTTTATCAAGATATAGGTGAAATAATTTATTATATGAACACAACATGCACAATGTCTCCGGTAGGCAAAGTTTATTTATCTTCTTATCAAAATTTATCTTAGTTTAAATAATGAATACACACGAGTTGTGGCAGAGGTTAAATGTACTTATACAATGATATATGTATTTTACGTGAGTTATGAAGGTGGTTCGAACCCAATCACTAACATGCATAGCACTAATTGCTATCGCATTAGTATTTAGTAACATCATGACACAAGGCTTTATAAAATTAAGGATTATTTCATAGGTGATAAGTTGATATTTTACTTATTTTACATTCCTAATCTATAGTTAGTCTATTTTATGAATGAGATTTAGTTGTACATTTATGTTTTGTAACATTTATAAAAAGTATGTTTGTAAAATGTCTATGTCAACATATTAAAGATTTAGTTAAAGTCTATTTAGCTTTTGGGAAGTTATGAGTTTTATTCCCCCATCCCCGCATGAGATTTTTAAAGGGATAGACTTTTAGACTATACTTTTAAAACAATTCTTCCTTTTATATTATTTAGCGGCGGATATATATGGATTGAGTAGAACATATTGAAATCTTATGTTTTCGATTTTTTTAATGTAAATATTTTTTATTAGATGGACTCATATAAAAAAAAAAAAATTGGATCTTCACGAGGTATCTCCATATAATATTGGATATGTGGGACTATTTTTTGTACAAGTCACAATTTTTAAAATGATCTGAATAGATATTAACAAGTTTGAGTTTGTTGTTAATGTCTTGGGTTATTTTGAGTCAATATAGTAGCCAATATCCAATGCAACATTTTATTTATTTATGGAGGAGTATAAGAAATTGAAATGTTGTGTTTTTGTTAGTATGATTACGATTGTGCAGAGCTAAATAATACTCTCATAAGTATTGTAGTGTCTTAAGCTAATAATAATATAAGTGGTTAGGATATGTACATAAGATAAGTTATTATAAATGGTAAACATAGATTCAACCGTAACATTATAGTATAATTTACTATTTACATTACTATTTTTTGTAGTAGCCATATTCACATTTGTAATAGTAGTAAATTCTCGTAGTGTGTCATTCTTAACTTGCCCATTGGCCAACCAATTAGACTGTGCTTTGTGCTTGGCCAGCCTTACTAGGCTGGGATGAAGCCATTTAGACCGGCCAAGTGTACTGGCTAGAGTCCCTTTCCGACCTTCCCTATACTCTAATGGTTAACCAATTTGACCGATCAAAATATAAAGTTTAACCTTGTACAATTAGTCGTACGTCGAAAAATATTGATACGTGAATATTTATATGTAAAATATTATAATTTGTTTTATATCAATCTTATGATATAAATGATGATATTATCTTATATTATATTTATATGTGTGTATATTATTTTTAAAAATATATTATTTATTGATTTTTTTGTAAAAAATATTATCATACAAATTATTTTACCTTATTTCTAGTATTATGTTTGTCTACGGCAAATAAAGCGGCTCATTAACTTTGTTTCAGTTGAAAAATAAGCTTCTCTCTTAAATTTTGATCTCCTTTGTTCCTCCTGAATTTTCGACTATATCGATGCTGATGAATCTAGATCTTAGTTTTGCTATTTACTTTTGTTGTCTGTTTGTTTGTTTGTTTTATTAAAATAAATTAATAAATAAATGGGAAGAAGTTGAATCAGAAGAGAATAAACAAGTGGCATGCATGTGTAGCTACCACTAGCCCAATAAAAGCATCTTCTGTCTCTTTTACAACCCAACAGAATATGACCACCCCTTCTCTCAAAATAATAATAAAAATAATAATAAAATAAAAATAAAAATAAAAATAAAAATAAAAATAAAAATAATAATAAAATAGAACCACCACTTGAACTTCACACATTCCACTAGATTTAATCTAGGAATAGTTAAAGATGATTAAAAAAAAAATAATAAGAAAAGGGTAGAAATAAAGACAGTCCCCAAAGTCAACAAGGCTCATAATCATCGGACGGAATGAAGCAGCTTGATCTCTGAGTCATTGCCTCCCACCTCAAATTTGCAGTAAGCTCATAATCATCGGACGGAATGAAGCAGCTTGATCTCTGAGTCATTGCCTCCTACCTCAAATTTGCAGTAAGCATTGAAGATATTTGAGCCATGGTATGATTTTCAATTCTACCAATTAATATATATCACACACACTTCTGATTTAAAATTTTTGATGAAATTTTACTAAATTTCATTCATTTAACTCTATTTAATTATAAAGATCATTTTCACTAAATTTAATGAAAAAAATTCAGCCATTTAACTCTCAAATTAAATCGATAAAATTAAACCAAGGAGGTAAGCGAGAGGAGCCGCAAGTCATTATATATGCAATCTTTAAATCTCGTTCTTTTAGAATTTAAAATTTTTGGACAAACCCAGAATGCATATATATATATATGGTTCTAACGCTTTAGCTTCTAATTTATCTTGCGTGCAATTCTAAATTTTATGCAGAGTATCAACTGGGAAAAATTGGGTGAATTTTCAAAAAAATGGGATGTGCCCATTATGGTGATGTTGAGCCTCTTAGTACAGACCATACTAATGGTTCTAGGCAAAATGAGGAAGTACATCAGCAACGATTACATTAAGTTCACGGTTTGGGTCCTCTACAATTCGGCAGACTGGTTGGCTCTAACTTCATTAAGTATATTATCGCGAAGTGAGCCAGAGTGCGAAAAAGATAAAGACCACTTGATCAAGGTCTTGTGGGCGCCTTTTCTTCTCCTTCACCTCGGTGGTCCTGACACTATCACTGCATATTCATTAGAAGATAATGAATTATGGGCTAGGCACTTGCTTCAGCTTCTTGGCCAGGCGTTTTGGGCAGTTTATATCTTTGGTACTTCCATAAAGCCAACTCTGCTCAATTTTGTGGCGATCCCGGTACTTTTTGCTGGGCTCGTCAAGTATGTGGAGAGGACGTGTATTTTATGGTCTGCAAGCAGCAAGCGATTCAGAGAATCACTTTTGGGGGAGCCAGATCCGGGCCCGAATTATGAGAAGTTCATGGAAGAGTATCTTCTGAAAGAAAATGAAGGATTTGAGTTGAAGTGGACGGTGGCCCAAGCTCCTACAGCCGTGGCTCGTAACTATGAAAAGATAAATAATCCCCTAAATATCCCGAACGGGGATGTTTTGAGTGCTGCTTACGACTTTTTTGTAGTGTACATGCGCCTCTTTGCCGATCTCATCCTAAGCTTCCAAGATATCGAGAAAAGTCGATCATATTTTTTTACAAATTCTTGGGAGAAAGCGTTTGAAGTGATAGAGGTTGAGCTTGGGTTCATGTATGATCTTCTTTACACTAAGTCCAAAGTTATTCATACAAGGTATGGCAGTTTATTGCGCCTTGCCACTCTGTCTTCCACCATTCTGGCGCTCATTGGCTTCTTAGTTGTTGTTGATTGGCATAAGTACTCAGCGTTCAATGTCATTATTACAATTGTCCTGCTAGGTGGAGCTATTTGCCTTGAAATGTATGCGCTTCTTTTACTTGTTTCTTCAGATTGGATGATGTTGTGGTTCTGTAAAAACTCAAACGATTTCGCAAAATTCATCTATGGAATCTCTTCTTGCTTTAGCTGCATGACTAGCAAGAGGAAATGGTCTAATTCTATGGGGCAATACAATCTAATAGGTTCTTGCTTGGAAAAACATAATAAGCCAATCAAGTGTTGTAAGTTCCTAAAAGAAATGTTAGAGAGTTATCGACGCCAAAGTTCAGAGAATGTGTCTCCATATCTTAAAGAATTCATATTTGAACATCTTTTGGACAAGGCAGTGGCTACCGAATTGAAATCTTGCAAGCAATGGTGCGCTGCTAGGGGTGACAAGGTACTTTTAAAGAACAAATGTGAAGAACAATTGTGGAGTGTTGAGGTTGAATTTGATCATAGCATTCTTCTTTGGCACATTGCCACAAATCTATGCTACTTCTCCGATTATCCCGAAGGCAAGAGCTTTGTAAAGGATAAAAGTTGTGAAGCAGCCAAGATGCTTTCGGATTATTTGGTATACATTCTAGTCAAGCTTCCTTACATGTTGCCAAATGGGATTGGGCAAATTAGGTTTCGAGACACCTGTGCTGAGGCCATGGACTTTTTCAAGGAAAGAAAGAACTTATCAGAAGAACACATTGCATGTACAAAACTACTTCAAGTAGAACTCAAAATTAAACCTTCTGAAGTAAAAGGAGATAGAAGCAAATCTCTGCTATTTGAGGCATGTCAGCTTGCCAAATCCTTGCAATCTCTAGAAAGTGAGAAAGATTGGCATAAGGAAGAGAAATGGAAGATGGTAAGTAATGTGTGGGTGGAAATGCTGTCATATGCAGCGAGCCGATGCGTATGGACTCACCATGCTGATGAGATGAGAAATGGAGGAGAGCTCATTACCCATGTTTGGCTTTTGATGTCACACCTTGGACTATCTGAACAGTTCCAAATATCACAAGGCCATGCAAGAATTAAATTAACAGTACATTAGTAGAATATGTATGAAAATTGAGAAAAAATATACTCCTTTGTTGAATTCTCATTAGTTTGCACATTTTCTTTTATCTATTTTTTTTTCTAGAATGCAAGAAATAGTCGATTATTGTTATGTGTAAACATATTTGAAACATTTGTTTAGCTTTATATATTGAAAGATTTTTGCGACTGTGATAATTCCTAAGCGCAGAATAAGCTAATCATTCATGTAAAAGTAATCCATGCACGATAGGAACTAGCTCTTTAATAGCTCAAGCCTATTGTAAAAGATAGAAGAAGCCTTAATGTTGGTGAGTTAGAGTACATGATCGAGTCTATAATATGCAGTTAATTAAATTCTTCATTTACACACACCCACCATCACGATCACTTATGGAGGTGGTAGTTGACTATAATACTGCTCTTGGTAGCCTATGATCCTATGTCATTAAGATAATTAGGTGTTGGAAAAATAACTGCTGAATCAAAACAGACAAGGTAGAGAGTACACCGGGTTGAGTTGCGGACTAAGTCGCTCTCTTTAAGATGTTTTGCGGATCTGCCCGGAATTGTGCTAGCAGTTCTGATTATACCACGCCGTCCCCAGGATGAAACAGCCCAGATACCCTCTGTACGATCGATTTTCACTTATTCGATCGCTCGACAATAACACTCTTTTAATTGCTCGGGATCGAAAAATATTTTATTGCCGGAGGTTAAAAAATTTTCTGCCGGAAAAATATTTTTTTGTAGATAGATAGATAGATAGTCTCTCTCTTTTCTTGGTGCATCTCTTTTGAAAATATTTAGATCCGTTTAAAGGGGATAAAGTTGAGACCAAAAGACAACTTTGAGGAAAATCCGCGAAAGTGGAGGAAAAAGCGGAGGGAATAAAGGGAGCGTGGGAGGAAAACGTGGGAACATGTTGAAGTAAATCATGGAGAAAAATGATGGAGCATCTTCTAGTTTTTATTTATTTATTTTAATAAATAAAATTCTTTAAATGTATTTTGTATAAAAAATATAATACACTACACAAGCCCAAAGCCCGAGACTGAGACTGGACTGGGTCGGGTCGGGTCGGTTGGGTCGGTCGGCACGCGTGTGGAGAACCACATTCATTCAAGTCCTCACCCAGTAGCACAAAAGTGTAATGCCCAAAGGGCTCAAGCCCTTAAGCAAATTCTTACATATAAAAACCCATGAAAGGTTTAATATCTCTCCTATGTGGGACTTGGGATAACATCACAACACATTAAATCACCTTGTCTTGGTTTTATTTTTTCTTTAAATACACAAAAGATCCAACAATCCCCCACTTGTATTTTAGGAAAAACTTTTTCATCGAGCATATTTCATAGGACAGTGCACAAGTAAAGGTATTTTTCAATTTGAACCTTTACGTAGTGTTTGTATTTCAGACTATACTAGAGTAACTCGTAGTTTTGAACTCTATCTCTGACAATCACAACACACACTACCCCCAAGAGTGTTGTCCAAAAGCCATCACGTTATGGCCATGTGCTTATATCCCGGTTAGTGAATGCTCTAGAGAATTTGCCCAAAATTCTATAGGAAGCGACCTCTCTTCCACATTCACATAGGTGAGTCTATCAAGAGTACTCTTGTAGCATCGGTACCCCACTCCACATAGAGCTATAGAACTCATTAAGAGCAAATACTCAACCTTTTCTCCGCTTCAAGATATCATGCTCCATAGGGATGAGATAATACTACATGATTTCTAAAGTATCACTTGTAACTTGTTGTTTACCCTTTGAACCTATTTCTTGGGATTTCCAGTCCATAGGTTGGGTTACCATTACAGTGACTCAAATTTCGTTGGGCGTTAACCCCATCCCTTTCGAGGTGTTAAGCACCTTCTCTCTCGTTAGTCCTTTCGTCAAAGGATCAGCTAAATTTTTCTCAGACCGCACATAATCCACTCTTACAGCGCCTTTAGAGAGTAGCTCTCTAACCGTGTTGTGTTTGCGACGAATTTGTCGCCTCTTACCGTTATAGTAACGGTTTTGAACTTTTGCAATAGCCGCGGTACTATCGCAGTGGATAAGGACAGCTGGTATCGGTCTCTCCCATAGAGGGGTATCTGCAAGAAAGCTTCTTAACCAGCTTGCTTCTTCACTAGCAGTAGCTAGTGCTATCATCTCAGACTCCATCGTAGACTGGGCCAAAATGGTCTGTTTCTTAGATTTTCAAGAGACTGCACCTCCAGCAATGCTGAAGATATATCCACTAGTGGCCTTGGAATCTTCTGACAGGGTATTCCAGTCAGCATCGCTATATCCTTCTAAGACAGCGGGAAACTTTTGATAGTGTAACTTTAGGTCCATGGTTCTTTTTAAATAACGCATGACCCTCTCAACAGCATGCCAATGCTCCATACTAGGACTGCTAGTAAACCAACATAGTACCCCCACTGCATAAGCAATATCGGGCCTAGTGCAATCAGTAGTGTATCAAAGGCTACCAATGATGCTCGCATACTCAGTTTGTCTAACACTGTCTCTAGTGTTCTTGAACAACTTCACATTAGGATCATATGGTGTACATGCTGGTTTACAATCTGAGTAATTATATTTCCTTAGAATCTTCTCAATGTAATGAGATTGATCCAAAGAAAGTCCATTTTCCGTCCTAGTAATTTTAATCCCTAAAATTACATTGGCTTCTCCCAAATCCTTCATATCAAAATTTTCACATAGCATGGATTTCACATTATTAACTACATGGATATTAGAACCAAAAATAAGTAAGTCATCAACATATAAACATATAATAGTGCAAGCATTATTCTCAATCTTATAATAAATGCATTTATCACTTTCATTAATTCTAAATCCATTTGCAATAATCAATTCATCAAATTTCTCATGCCATTGCTTAGGAGCCTGTTTCAAACCATAAAGGGATTTATCTAATTTGCATACTTTTTGTTCTTGACCTGTGATAATGAATCCTTCAGGTTGTTCCATGTAAATTTCTTCTTCTAATTCTCCATTAAGGAAAGCGGTTTTAACATCCATTTGATGCACAACAAGATCATGCAAGGAAGCCAGGGCAATCAAAACACGTATAGACGTTATTCTAGTAACGGGAGAATAAGTATCAAAGAAATCTACATTTTCACGTTGTCTATAACCCTTGACAACTAAATGAGCTTTGTATTCGTCAACAGTGCCATCAGGTTTTAATTTCTTTTTAAGTATCCACTTACAGCCTATGGTTTTACAACCAGGAGGAAGGTCTATTAGATGCCAAGTTCTATTTGATTCTAAGGAATCCATTTCATCGTTAATGGCTTCTTGCCAAAGGTCAGCATCTAAAGAAGATAACGCTTCTTGAATAGTGGATGGATCATCTTCTAAAGTGTATGCATAAAAATCAGGCCCAAAGTCTTTAGAGATTCTAACTCTTTTACTTTTCCTAAGTTCAATTGATGTATCATGGTGCACGGTACTAGTAGGTAAAATAGAGCTAAAGGGTAGTGAGCTACCCCCACTATTCTTCAATTTAAAAGGGAATTTATCTTAAAAAAAGTCTACATCATTAGATTCAATAATAACATGATTTTTTAAATCATAAAATCTATAGGCCTTACTATTAATTGCATATCCGATAAAAACACATTCATAAGCTCTACTAGCAAGCTTAAATATTTTAGGATCAGGAATACGTACGTAAGAAAGGCACCCCCAAACGCATAAATAAAAAATATTGGGCCTTTTATTATTTAAAATCTCATAGGGGGATAAATTAGATTTAATCTTAGGCACCCTATTAAGAATGTGACAAACGGTTAATAAAATCTTTCCCCACCAATGTGAGGCAGCCCCTGAATTTAGTAGCGTAGTAACAATTAATTCGGCAAATGTTCTATTTTTCCTTTCGGCTTTTCCATTCATTTCAGGTGAATATGGAGCAGTCGTCTCATGAATAATACCAAGTGAAGTATAAAGATTTTTAAAATCAGTTGAATCATATTCGGTTCCTCTATCACTCCGAAATCTTTTTATTTTCTTATTAAACTGATTTTCAATTTCTGTAGAAAATATTTTAAACATATCAATTGCTTCACTTTTATTTTTCATAAGGTAAATATAGGAAAAATTCGAATTATCATCAATAAAAGTAATAAACTACCTTTTTTCATTTCTCGTTAAAACACCATCAAATTCACAAATATCCGAATGAATTAATTCAAAAGGTTTAGTTTCTCTTAAAACAGATTTGTGAGGTGTTTTAGTAACCTTTGCTTGGCTATATAATTCACATTTTTTGAAATCATTTAATGATAAGGGGGAATAATTTTCAGTTTACTCATGTTCTTAATAAGGCGCTTATTAACATGACAAAGTCTAGCATGCCACACATTAAATGAACAAATCATATAAGCAGAACTTGAAACAACTTTATTAGTATCAACATTTAACTTAAACATCCCATCACAAGCATAACCCTTCCCCACAAATACACCATTCTTAGTAAGAATAAACAAATCTGCCCCAATAGTTTGAACAAATCCAGCCTTATTAAGGATGTAACCCGAAACAAGATTCTTCCCAAATCTGCAGAACATCCTTAAGGATGACATTCTTTCCAGAAGTGAATTTCAACTCGACATCACCCGTCCCAGCAACATTAGTGGTGTGGGAGTCACCCAACAACACTTTCTTATCAATAGCATCAGAATAGGTTTTAAATAGAGCACGAACATGGCAGACATGACGAGAAGCGCCAGTATCCACCCACCAGCCTTCAGAACCCGATACCAGATTAATTTCTGTTATCATAGCCACTAAGGGCTCCTCTTCAGTAACATTCGCCTGAGGAACTCAGCGTTTGTTTCGACAATTTCTTGCCATATGACCAGGCTTTCCACAGTGATAGCAAGAGAACACACTGTTATTATTATTATTATTATTATTATTATTATTATTATTATTATTATTATTATTATTATTATTAGCCTGGCCATTTTTGTTTTGGTTCTGAGTTTGGTTGTTCCTATTCTGGTTCCCATACCGGATCGCATTATTTCACTGTTTTGATTTTTCATATTTTTTCGGTTCGGCCTTAGAGTAGGAGAGGTGTTGTTCGAGTGATTCTGATTTTGGTAGCCTATGATCCTATGTCATTAAGATAATTAGGTGTTGGAAAAATAACTACTGAATCAAAATAGACAAGGTAGAGAGTACACCGGGTTGAGTCGCGGACTAAGTCGCTCTCTTTAAGATGTTTCGCGGATCTGCCCGGAATTGTGCTAGCAGTTCTGATTATGCCACGCCGTCCCCAGGATGAAACAGCCCAGATACCCTCTGTACGATCGATTTTCACTTATTCGATCGCTCGACAATAACACTCTTTTAATTGCCCGGAAAAATATTTTCTTGTAGATAGATAGATAGATAGTCTCTCTCTTTTCTTGGTGCGTCTCTTTTGAAAATATTTAGATCCGTTTAAAGGGGATAAAGTTGAGACCAAAAGACAATTTTGATGAAAATCCGCAAAAGTGGAGGAAAACGCGGAGGGAATAAAGGGAGCGAGGGAGGAAAACGTGGGAACATGTTGGAGTAAATCATGGAGGAAAATGATGGACCATCTTCTTGTTTTTATTTATTTATTTTAATAAATAAAATTCTTTAAATGTATTTTATATAAAAAAATATAATACACTACACAAGACAAGCCCAAAGCCCAAGACCGGACCAGGTCGGGTCGGGTCGATCGGCGCCGTGTGGAGAACCACATTCATCCAAGTCCTCACCCAATAGCACAAAAGTGTAATGCCCAAAAGGCTCAAGCCCTTAAGCAAATTCTTCCATATAAAAACCCATGAAATGTTTTATATCTCTCCTATGTGGGACTTGGGATAACATCACAACACATTAAATCACCTTGTCTTGGTTTTATTTTTTCTTTAAATACACAAAAGATCCAACATTAGGTTTCTCTATGTCATTGAGATAATTTGGCGTGTTGATCAACATAACCTTTTTTGACCAACTGTGGGCAGACGAGGTAGGCGTCGGGGTAATCCGTTGTTCTTTAGTGGTTGGATTATTGTTCACCCAGTGGAAACTGTATGGTCTTGCACATTCCTGTTGTGTCTGGCCCGTGGTGTGTGCGTCTTTTAGAGTCAGCAGTTCGTTTAATCTTATAACGGACAAGGGAGAGAACTGTCCCGGTTAACAACACAATAAAAGTTGACTGAACTGCTAAGATCTACGAAACCACATATTCATTGAGATTGGGAATTATGTTATAGTGGGGGAAGGTTTTAGGCACCCCCACTGCCCCTTTCAGGTGTCCTCTCATATGATTACTACGTGGATGCATATATATGTATGTGTGTATTATACTCTGTTAATTAGCTTTGTTGCGTTCCGTTGGTAGATACCTGTGTAAGCTTGGTCATTCTGGTAATTTAGGGCGATGGTTTTGATCTGAAAAGCTTATTTATGAAAATGCAGCTTCAGCCCCTAAAGTTTGGCAAAATTACTTATGGCACCCTGAACTTTTGAAAATTGCACTTCAAACCCCTAAAGGTGGGAAAATCCAATTTACGCGTTTATTATGTCCATGTTGGATTTTATATGAAAATTTGGGTCTAAATTGTGTATTTACAATAAAGTCCCTCATCTTTTAAAAATTACAGTTAGGCCCCCCAAACTTTAGTCAATTACTAAAATGACCCCCAACTATGGAACATTTAAACATGATGTTATGATATGTAGAGGATGTGTAAGAGTTTTGGGGTTGGTTGAAAATGCAATGATGTGATTGTAGTGCTTGTGGATGAGATGCAATAGTTGTGAATGCCTTCAAATGAAGACATTGTGGACCGAACCCTAAACAGGTTACCTACATGTCCTGCTATGGGAGTCAAGCCCAGATGTAGTTTAAAGTGATGCAGCTAATGAATATAAGAGGTGCTCAATGTGCTTAATGTGTGAATGCATCTAAATAAAAGCATTGTGGACCGAACCCTAAATAACCTATCTACATATACCACTGGGGGAATTAGGTGCTGAGGTAGCTCGAAGTGAGGCCTTAAACAGGCCAAAGGTGCTATGTGAATATGAATATGCTGAGGCCGGTGATTGTGAATGAGACGTAGTGAATGCATTGTTACTGAGCCTTAAAAAGAAAGAAATGCCTTAAATGTGAATGTAGTGGACCATGTTCAATAATATAATCATGCTGTGAATGCCTTTAAATTGAGACATCATGGACCAAACCATAAATGGGTTGCCTACGTATCCCACCAGGGGAATCAAGTCCAAATGTAATTTAATGCAATGCCCAAAATGAGCTAAAACAAAATGTTGTCATACTTGGTCATGCTTAAAGTGATTAGATGGACTTCGAACAAGCTTGAAAGGGTGTAGAAAAGGAATTACAAATGTTATGGTAAGAAAAAGGCAAGGATGAGAATAAAATATGTTCCCCTGAGGTTTTCTTAATACTAACAAAGTATAATTATGGTGCTTAGGGATAGAAAATGAGAAGTAGTGAAAAAACGTACAGTACTTAAAATGATGCTTAGTGCATTTTAAAATAATGCTTAAAATTCTATGAAGTTTGTGGCGTGGGCATTTGAAATGACATATGCGCACATGGTATATATTTTGGATAAAAATATGCAAAGTGATATTTTGAAAATTACTGCACGCGCTTGTTAAGTTTGGCTAAAAAAGTGGGATGGAAATTGCAAGTTTTAGTGAAAGAATGTGCTACGCTTATGATTGAGCCAAAATATTGCATTTTAAAACTTGTTTAAGTGGCTCAGTGTGTATAAATTTGATTCTAATTATCCGAAATTATTGGTGTTTGAGTTTTAATCATGAAATTTGATGGGGTTAAATACTAATTTTACCATTAGCCTACAAAGGTAATTCAACATTTTTTACCTCCGATAAAATCCCATTTTTACCCCCGGTAAAATCTCATTTTTACCTCCACTAAAATCCCACTCAACTCCACTCAAATTTCACTCACCTCCATTAACTTCCACTCAAATTTCACTTACATCCACTCACCTTTGTAAAATTACCTTTTTTGCCCCTCATCTTCATCAAATTTATTTTTTTTACCATTCTAGATTTTACTTATAAATACCCCATTTCATTTATTCATTCAAACCACACCAAAAAACATAATTCTTCTCATCCAACACTATTGATGGGGTTAAATACTAATTTTATCATTGGTTTACAAAGGTAATTCAACGTTTTTCACCTCCAGTAAAATCTCATTTTTATCTCCGCACCAACCTCACCTACCGCGCCTACCACACCTACCCCACCTACCGCACCTACCATACACCTACCTCCACCTACCGCACCTACCTCCATAAAAAATTACATTTTTGCCTTTTATTCTTACCTATAAATACCCCCTCATTCATTCACCAAAATCACACACCAAAAAAATATATCCTTCTTTCTCTCTCAATATCCATTCATCTCTTCTAAGAGATATAAAGCCATTGACAATATAAGCCAATTTTCGAGGGTCTTATACTCTCTCTTTTCATACCCGAAAAAATATTTTGTTGAAATATTTGTAATCCTAATTCTATACTTATAAATAGAATTAACAAAATTATAGAAAGAGAGAGAGAGAGATTGATAGCTTGTATTATCATCCAAATTGATTGCCTTTGAGCTAATACAAAGCAAGCACACACAAAAGGAGGACGTACTGCCGGACTAGCATAAGCGCTACCGGAGGAACCTACCTTAACAAAAAATGTCTCATGTTCATTTTTAATCAGTTTCTGTCGGTACTGTTCACAGTTACTATTCACATATACGTGGTACTGTTCACAGTCACTGTTCACATAAACGGTGGTAGTGTTCACAGTCGCTATTCATATACATGGTGGTACTGTTCACATATACGGTGGTATTGTTCACAATCAATGTTCACAGTTACAATTCATTATTAAACCTCTAATTCACCATTATTTATTGATTGGTCAGTCGTTAACTATCTGTTCTAGATTTTGACACCATCAACCATCCTTGTCATCCAAGAGATATAAAGCCATTGGCAAAATAAATACAAGCCAATCTAAAAAGAAATAGAAGGTTCTTATACCCTCTCTTTTCATACCCAAAAAAATAGAAGGGTCATATAGTCTCTATTTTCATACCCCGAAAAATACCAACAACCCTTATACACTCTCTCTCTTACACAGTTTATTATTTATACTGTTGAAATATTTGTAATCCTAATTCTATACTTATAAATAGAATTAAGGAAATTATAGAGAGAGAAGTTGGTAGCTTGTATTATCATCCAAATTGATCGGTTTTGAGCTAATACAAAGCAAGCACACACAAAAGGAGGACGTACCACTGGAATAGCATAAGCGCTACCGGGGAACCTACTTTAAAAAAAAAAGTCATTTGTTCATTATTGCACCGCATTTATTTTTTATTCACCGATATTCGCTTATTGATTGGTTAATTATCTATTTATAGATTTTGACACCATCAGTTGGCGCTGTCTGTGGGAACGATAAGTTCTCTAAAGCTCTCGTTCTTTAGAAATTACAAGTGAATTTTCGGTGAAAAACTCATAATCCCGCGGGTCTACATAGCTCGTTATTCTCGGGGGTATAACTGCTTGCTCAGAACTCCAAATCATGCGATTTTGGAGTCTATTTTGGAGAAAATTTCAAAATTTACAACTTTTCAGTTCAAGCTTTTTTCAAATTCGTCCATCTCGGGGTTCAAAACTATGATACGAACTTTCTGGAACAAAAAAGACAAAAATCCCGCAGGCCTACGGTGACTCAATATTGTTAGGCGCATAACTTTGTGCTCAAAACTCCAAATCATGTGATTCTAGAGTCCATTTTGGAGAAAATTTCAAGAGCTACAACTTTTCAGTTCAATCCATTTTTAAATTTGGCCATCTCGGTGTCCAAAACGGGGATACAAAGTTGCTGCAACAAAAAATGCAAAAATCCTACAAGGCCTACGCTAGCTCAATATTTATGGACGCATAATCATTCAAAAATTCGGTTACCCAAGGGAATAAAACCCAAAAGAAGAGATAAATTATTTTTTAATAACTCATATATGATTTTTCTCTTTATATTAATATATCAAAAGTTGTATTATTTTCTTACGATTAATAATCTTTATTGTAGGTAAAATTGACGAACTTTCAAAAAATTACAATTGAATGTAATTTTCATCAAGTTCGTCCAACAAACCACAAGAAAGAAATTAAAAAACTTTTCAGTGGATATCAAACTTCCACAAAGCTAAATGCGATTTTGAAATCCGTCAGACAACAGCTGGACCACCCCAGCCCAAAGAGATCTCTCTGAAAATTGACCAACAACAAAGGCCGGCCTAAAAAAAAAAGGGGATGCAAAAAAAAAAAAAAAAGAAGACGAAGAAGAAAAAGAAAAAGAAAGAAAGAAATTCGAGAATTTGATAACAGTTGGAAAAGGTCCGAATATAATCAAACTATTTATGACCAAAAGTATAGCGAGCTTTACATATTAATGTTCCAAGCTCTCTACGACTTGCATCCAATATCTAACGAGTTCTACACATTGATGTTTCGAGCTCAACGACTAGCATCCGAGATCTAGCTTCCTTGGATTACGACTCGAGATCAACGTCTAGCCAGCCATACACAATGATGTTCTGAAGCTCTAAAAGCTCTACACATTGATGTTTTGAGCTCAATGACTAGCATCCGAGATTTAACGTATTTGAACTAAGATTCGAGATCAACGTCTAACCAGCCTTACATAATGATGCTTTGAAACTCTAAAACTAATGATCAAAGTCTAGCTAGCTTTACACATTAATGTTTCAAGCTCTACAAACTTATGGTCAAGGGCTAACAAAAGCCCTACACATCGGTTATTCGAGCTCTCCCCATGATTATCTTCCTCGACAAATACCTACTTTTACGCCTTAACTTTGAGCCGGACCATTTAACCAACAAAATAATTTATCCTTCACATTCAGCTTTCAGCATAAAAATAAAGGACAGGGGGCAATTGATGGGGTTAAATACTAATTTTACCATTGGCCTACAAAGGTAATTCAACATTTTTTACCTCTGGTAAAATTCCATTTTTACCCCCGGTAAAATCTCATTTTTACCTCCACTAAAATCCCACTCAAATTCCACTCACCTGCATTAACTTCCACTCAAATTTCACTTACATCCACTCACATTTGTAAAATTACCTTTTTGCCCCTCATCTTCATCAAATTTACTTTTTTACCATTCTAGATTTTACCTATAAATACCCTATTCATTTATTCATTTAAACCATACTAAAAAAACATAATTCTTCTCATCCAACACCATCCTTATCATCCAAGAGATATAAAGTCATTGGCAAAATAAATACAAGCCAATCTAAGAAGAAATAGAAGGTTCTTATACCCTCTCTTTTCATACCCAAAAAAAATAGAAGGGTCATATAGCCTCTATTTTCATACCCCGAAAAATACCAACAACCCTTATACACTCTCTCTCTTACACAGTTTATTATTTATACTGTTGAAATATTTGTAATCCTAATTCTATACTTATAAATAGAATTAAGGAAATTATAGAGAGAGAAGTTGGTAGCTTGTATTATCATCCAAATTGATCGGCTTTGAGCTAATACAAAGCAAGCACACACAAAAGGAGGACGTACCACTGGAATAGCATAGGCGCTACCGGGGAACCTACCTTAAAAAAAAGTCATTTGTTCATCATTGCGCCGCATTTATTTTTTATTCACCAATATTCGCTTATTGATTGGTTAATTATTTATTTCTAGATTTTGACACCATCAAAATTGGATAATATGGTTGTTTCTAGTGCATGTTATTCTTTTTACAAGTTAAAAGTGAAAAAAGTGTGAATTCGGCACAAAAATTGTCAAAGTTGGTAAAAGTTGTGAAATTGGATAATATCCCTGCACATGCCTTGCATGTGCTCATTTCGTCAAGAATTTTAACGAGGCATCTTCTTTTGAACGATTGTAGGACGCAGAGCAAACTTTAAGGTTGCCTATGGGGGACAAAAAAAAATTAAGACAACTGTGGGATAAATGACAAACATTAAACTCGTTTAGTTAGAGTTTTGAGAATATAATGGGTGTGGAATGAGCATACTTGATTCCTGAAAAAAATAATTCCTGGCATCTAGGGTGCCATACCGATATTTGGTTCAACTGGGAATAGGAATGGAATAGAATATCAATTATAAAAATACTCTTTTTTTTCATAAGATGAGAAGACATCTCCTATTAATTTTTCGAAAGAGACAATTACTATAATAAATTAAAAAATTACACATGCCTAGCTAATAACTATCCTGCTTACAACAAGAAAAAAGATCCAATTTTTTTTTTCATTTTTGTGCAACAATGTAACTAAAAAAAAGTTCCAAACAATATTTTCATACACGGATGGAAAAATAATTATTTATTCATAAGGAAAAGAGCTACTCCCTCCGTCCCAATTTAATTGTCCAACTTTGAAAAACTAAAACTTAAGGAGACATAAAAGAAAATGTCTATTTCTAAAAATTACTTTTACTTTCTCCCTAATAAAAAAGGTAACGAGACCCACAATAAAAAAAATGGTGATAATTTAAAGGGTAATATTGGAAATAATAAAAAGTGTTTTAATTAATGACTTGTCAAATATAGAAAGTGGAAAATTATTTTGGGACATCCAAAAATGGAATAATGGACAATTAAATTGGTACGGAGGGAGTATTTTAGTCTTAACATGAAAAATTTTAAAAAATGCCCGTTGATAATGATTTATTTCTTATGGTTTAAATAAAAGAACTTCGGGCCCCGGGGGGTGGGGGGGGATTCCTGAAATCATTTATCCTGAACTTAAAACTTGAACTAAACGCAAAAATCGTTTCAAAATAAAATTTAACATTTTCAAAATAGTATAAATCTTGAATTAAACGAGTTATGAGGGTCAAAAGTACTAAATAGAAACCCAATGACCTCAATGCCACTTGAGTTGGTGTTATACAACTATTACGAGTATTTCTTTTTTGTGATGGTACGTGTTATTGATAAAATAATTATATATTTGAGTTAGTAGGCCTATTTTATCTCACTCATGCTTGCGGCACTATTAATTATGTCAAGAACACCTGAAAGAACACAATTTTATCTGTTTGAAATTTTTTCGTATTCATTTCAAATTAGTAAATTAATTCGTATTTATTTTAATTATTTAATTTCTCTATTTAATTATAAATAACAAAAAATTATTATTACATTAAAAATAAATATAGCTTTTTTTTTAATTAAATTTATTATAATAGGAAAAATTATCGAAGTTAGTTGATATGTTTCTTTCCTTGATTATTTTATATACTATTGAAACATAAACCCATCAAAATTAGAATAAGAATTTGGTTTTTTTTTTTTTTTTTTTGGTGCAAAGAATAAGAAATTGTTTATAAAAATTGTTTGGTGCAACAATTTTGTTCTCTATTTTATCATAGTCAACTAACTCTAATTTTTAAAGAAAATATGTATATTTGTGCCTAGAAAACTATGAAAGATTATATATATATATATATGGTTCAAGTTACACCGGTTATAAAACAAATAAACTTTGTACCCTCTAATAATTTTCTCTCAATTTTATAATTTATCAATTAACTGTTGAATTAGTTAATTATCTAAAAGAACTTTGCAAAAAATTAAAATAGTCAGAGATATACAAGTCACTTGTTATAATCATGCTATATATTGAAATAGAAACTAACAAAAGTTGCGTAAAAGTGAGTACAGTAAAAACTTATAAATTAATAAGGTCCGGATCTGCCAATTTTATTAATTAAATGAGATTTAATTTATCAATAAACTAATAATTTTTTAATTTATCGAAAAGTTAATAATTTATTAATTTACCAAAAAATTTATGTTTTCAATACTGTTCTCTTGATCTTCACTTAAATTTTATTTCCTATAAACTTAATTAATTATATTATATAATCCTTTGATAAATTATTTGAAATATTTGTGTTTCCAATATTGTGATATCCGTCTTCCCTAAATTTTTATTTTCTAGAAACTTAATTAAGTAATTATATTATCCTTTAATCTTCCAAAATTAAGTACTATTTATATACTACTACTACTTCTACTACAACTACTACTACTACAACAACATATATGAAAAGAAAATAAAGTTGAGGAAAATATGTAGTTTTGCTATGGAGTTTGTTTTATCGAAAATAAGCCATCAAAGCAATAGAGACGCTACGAAGTTGAAGATAATAGTTTTGCTATGGAATCTGTTTTATAAAAAATAAGCCATCAAAGCAATAGAGACCCTACGAAGTTGTAGATAATAGTTTTGCTATGGAATCCGTTTTATCGAAAATAAGCCATCAAAGCAATAAAGACACTAATTTCTTCTTACAAGATGAAAAATGCGCACCTAACATACGTAAGGCACGCATTACAGAAAGTATTAAATTCAGGCAAATATAAATTTCATCAAAAGGCAAACGTACAGCAGTGCACTCATATTTCAATAAGGCGTGATAGTAGGTATAAAATGGTGAATTATTAATTTATGTAACCGATGGGTCCAAGGGCACCTTATAAAAAAGAATTATCTTATAAATTTAGGGAAAATATTAATTTAACTCTTGAGCTCGAGTCGGAACCGGCAAAATTTATTAATCTAACGAAATTATTATTTTATCGAGTATTATTTTACTGAGTTTCTGTTGTAGGGTGATTATCTTGTTACAAATATCTGATTAACTTGAAACTTTGCATGCTTGATCAATACGATAAAAATAGTTTACCTAAACATAGAATTGATAAATTTTGAATCAAAGAAAAAGTCATGAATGGATCTAAAAGTTCTTAATCTTATACCAATATAACTTTCATGAAAAAATTCGTATGTTTACCACTTTAAAATTAACGGTAACTTAACGATGGTCCTTAAGAGAATGGGCATATATATATATATATATGTTCATAATTAGGGCAGCTCTATTTTATACTCTCATGATTACGGTACTATTAGTTATCTAGAACTCCATGAGGACTACCTGCACCAAAAAAAAACCTATTCCGGTTACAAATTGTCAATACGATAGAATACAAATTTATGCGTACGTAATTTATTCCAATTTATTTGTAATAATCAAATTATTAATTTCTTCAACTATACTGAAATTATCTTTATGATAGCTCCTTTTTTTTTAATGAAAAAAAAAATAGAAGTCCAAATCTCTTTCGTTATAAACAATAAAAAAAGTTATAACTATTTTAAAAGTAAGTATAATTTTTTATTATTGTAAGAACAATTATTGAAGTTAGTTGATATGTGTTCTCTCCTTCTCCTTAAAAATTAGTACGAGAAAAGATTAATGGTAAAACTTGTTTAGTGCAACAACTGTATTCTTTATTTTATCATAGTCAACTCAGTTTAATTTTTAATTTCTATAATTATGTATACTTGTACCTAGGAAACTACGAAAGAAAATATATATATATATACCAAAAAACTATTCACGTAACAATGACAATATGATATAATACAATTTTATGCATACTTAATGTATTTGTATTGATTTGTAATAACTAAATTATTTAATTATGTTTAAAATAAATTATCTTACGCTCTTTTTTTTTCAGAAAAAAATTGAGTCTCTCTTTTTAATTACAAGTTTACAACTAACGAAAAGCCATAATTATTTTAAGAATAAGTGTAATATTTTTTTAATTTATTATTATATAAGAACAATTACTAAAGTTAGGTGAGATTTGTTTTCTCCTTGATTAGTTAATTTATAAACTGTCGAAAAGTAAACCCTTCAGAATTAGAATAAGAAATGATTGATAAAAGTTGTTGGTGTAACATAGTATTCTCCTTAATTATTTTATCATACTCAACTAACTTTGATTTATTTGAAAAATATGCATATCGTGTCTCGGAATAAGATGTGCCCTTAAATATATTATGAATGAAAAGAATAATAGTTTGTATGATAATATATTGAATAATATGTACTTTTAGGACACATGTAAACATGAACCATATATATTTACAAAAATTTTTATGTGCGGACTAATCTGTACGGACTGATCTTCTTTACGACATTTCTTTATCGTAAAAAGGCCCGATTCGTACCAGAAATAGGTTATATATATATATATTTAGGTGTTGTGCTTTATATCACTCATGTTTAGGGTACTATTGATTATGTCTACAACACCGTCAGGACTACTCGCACCAAAAAAATTATTCACATTACAAATGATAGAACATAATTTTATGCATACATAGTTTATTCGTATTTATTTGTAGTGATAAATTATTTAAATATACTAAAAATATCTTATGAAAAATGCAATTTAAAAAAATAATAATATGAAAAAGAACAATAGAAGGGAGGTATAATAAGGCTCTCCCTTCAAACGACAAAAATCCCCTTTCCCCTCCTATCTTTTGTGTTGAGGCTCGGGCTTGAGATTCCATGCATGTTTAAGGTGGTGTCTCTCCCAACTAAATTACTCCACTTACTCTGAAGACTACTATGTTTTAAGGGTGGCAATTTGTGACACAACTCGTACCAAATATGGAATTAGAGGATTAGAGTTAAGCTTAAACGGCTAGTGTCAAAATTAATTGGGTCGACACACTTAATACAATTAATAAATACGTCGAGTTAGGGTCAACTAGCATAACAAGAAAAGAACTTGGATAACACGTTTAAATCAAACGTGTCAACTCGTGTACCACAAACCTATATAACCAGTTTAACAACCTGCATAAGAAAAGTTACTATAGTAAAAAGACGCAAAACATCAAACTTAAATAGACTTACATTTTGTTATACTAGATGTTGCCACCTGTTATGCAGGTGGAATTCAAATGAACATGAGAATACGGAAATCAATTTATTGTAAATTCACAATAATAATTTTTGAAATGTATAAAGTGCATGCATGCGCATGGGCAATAAATAGAAATTGAATAAATGATATCAAATCCATTTGAGGTAGTTTGCTTTTCATAATATAATATGTATATTTTAACCTCACATCATGATGCATTATATTTTTTCGCCGCTTGCACTAGCTAGAACAAAACAAGTGCATGCACGTATAAGATAATGTACAGCATTAGGGTGGACTTGGGATGAAAGAGAAGGGGTTGGCTGAAGTAAGCTGCGTCATACTAATTTTGTTTTCTAATATATAACACTAAAGATTTTTTAATTAGACTAGACTGAACTGGAGCTTGCTTCTACCAAACCCCAATTTCGTATCTATATAGCATCCTACTTACCGTATTTAACGAGTCTACTGTGGATCTTCTTATACATTTCTCATTTCTGAACTTTTAAAAGAGCATTTTCATCTAAACCTTCTAATACAGTATTCATTATACATTAATTCATCTCAAACTTTCAAAGGACATCATTCACCTCACCCCTCCAACTTTTTATCCCTTGAAATTTTAAGATTTAAAAACGATTATCCCTTGTGCTATAAATTACTTACAAACTGATCTTAGCCAACACCATGCCCAGTGGAAGTTTAGGTGACGTACACTATATGTCGCTTAAGTTAAGTTTGTTCGTCACCTAAGGTTTAAGCGACGAACCGCATGTCACCTAAGCTCCGTCACCTAAGTGGCGTGGCATATTGTTTAGGCGACGTACAAATAAAGGCGCGTCACCTAAGTATCACTTAGGTGACATACACTATGTACGTCACCTAAGTGATCCATAGGCGACCTACACATTGTACGTCACCTAAGTGATACTTAGGCTTCGAGCGTATACGGTATACCTGTCGCCTAAGATTCGCTTGTTCGTCGCTTAAACGTATATCTTAGGTGACATACCTTTTTAAGTTCGTCACCTATGATTACCTTTTATGTGACGTACGATTTATGTTCGTCACCTAAAGGTACATCTAAGGCGACGTACTATTTTTATGTTTGTCACCTATAAGTACTTTTATGCGACGTACACTTTTATGTTCGTCGCCTAAAGTAAATATAAGGTGACGTACTCTTTTTCTGTTCGTCGCCTAAGTGAAATAACTAGGCGATGTACATAATTTAGGTACGTCGCCTAAGTGAAAAATCATAATTGACAAAATTGCTAAAAATTACAATAATCCCTGCAATCGAAACTGCATTTTAAACACAAAAACCTGCACTTTTATATCATAAGCTGTAATCCCAAATAAATAATTATAATACACATTATATAGTTCACAAACATATAATTCTCATTATCTAATAAAATTTTGAATTATACAAAAATATATGCAAGGTAAAAAGATGTTCAATGCTCATAAAAGTAAATAAAAATATTCAATATTCAAGTACAAAAATATAATAAAACAAGCGCCTATGGCTGCTGGTCGGTAAAGGAACCACCGGCAGTATCCCGTCGAAGAAGCTCAAGGACCTGTCGTTGCAAGTCGGCCATATCCCGTTTAAGCCCTTCGTTGGCTTCCATCAGCCTTTCGACGGTCGACCGGAGATTCCCGTCGCTCACAGACGCCGGCCGCGCTTCGCCTCTCGTCTGTGGGTCCCTTCTGTACCCTGACCCCATGCAGCGAATGACCGTCCCTCTTCGAACACCGACCTCTCCCTGAAGAACCTCGAACTGTGTCTGGAGAGGGAGGACGATCGATGTCGACTGAATCGGGTTCGAGCCGTCTTCCACGGGCGGCGGCGTGGGATTCGAGGATTCGAATGAGGCAATGGAAGCTTTCGCTGCAGACCTCATCGCATCCTGCAAATAAACAATAAGAGCCAACAATTAATCAATAATTCAATATCATACTATAAACTACAAATCAACAAAAAATCAATAAACTCTTACCGCTTTATCCGGGGCGTTCTTCACATAAGCATCCGCCCAGGCGTTTAGAATAGGGGCTTTATCCCCGTTTTCCTTCAGCTTCTTCGCTCGGTAGGCAAAGGGCACCGGTCCCGAGGTGTGGTCCACCTTATTCTGAGACGCCCGAATCTCCTTCATTCTCTGGGATCGGGCCTGCAATGCGAACTTTAAAGTTAGTAAAAATTCGAAACGAATTCAAAACGACGATAATAAAAATTAAAATTAAAATAATAGTAAAAGTAATAGTAATAGGATAAATGCAAATGACAGACAATATTTACCTTATCCTCCTCGGTCGAAAAGTGCTCCGTCAACCACGTCCACTGATCCACACGGTGGACGAACTCAAGTGGAATCTCCGACCCGTGTGTCTCGAAGTGAGACCTACAATCAGACATCCAACCTTTGTAGCGCGAATGTGCTAATGACTGGACATAGTCGAACAACGCATCATGCTCAGGGCTGATGTCATAGTAGGTCTACAAAAGAAAAACAACATAAGTAAGTCAAACACATTGATGGCATCGCTCTGACCTTGAGTAGTTTCTTTCTTTAATTAGTACTCTTATTATTCATTTAAACTATATCATGGAACAAAATATAGATCATACCAAATCGTGTTGTAACCAAGTCCAATTTGATTGATGATATAGCATATCAATTCAATCCGTGATCTCTGGCGTGTCCTTCGGTATGATATAGCATATCAATTCAATCCAATTTGATTAATGATATAGCATATCAGTTCATACCGAACGTGTTCAATTTTACCAATGTTTCTTTCGAATCCGATTCAACTCAACATGACCTATTATCAAGTCTAGTAGCATACACGTTAATCTAATGTGTGCTATTTTTTAACAATTGATTAATTAGCAATATGGATGTTTTCCTTTATAATTAATATGAACAACATTTCTTAATAGTTATTTTGTCACTAAAATTTCCTTGCTAAAGTTACGTTTTCTTGTAGTGTATTAATGATATTGTTCATAAATTTATCAAATTCTTAAAGCTGAATCTCCTTGCTAAAGTTACGTATCGAAGACGTATCATATCCTACATTTTTTTTATTTCTAATTTTTTCGTATCACTGTATTGGTATATCCGATAACCATATCTATATATGTGCTTCATAGATATAAAACAATGTAGGTTTTACAAAATAAAATTAATTAATTTTAAAATATCAATTATATAAAATCAAAATTTTTAAAATTCAAAATGGTCTGATTTTTCAAAAATATAAAAATTTCGTTCAAAATTATGGCGGAAAAATAACTTTAAGCGACGTACATTGATCAGTGTACATCACCTAAGTGGAATTTTACGCGACGTACATTAATTAGTGTACGTCGCCTAAGTGAATTTTAGATTTTTCGGGAAAATATCTTTAAGCGACGTACTTTTATCAAGGTACGTCACCTAAGTGGGAATTTTAAGCGACGTACTCTAATCAATGTACGTCGCCTAAGTCAATTTTTAAAATTTTCAAATATTTAAAATTTCGTTAAAAATTGCGGCGGGAAAATATCTTTAAGCGACGTACTTTTATTAGGGTTCGTCACCTAAGTTGTAATTTTACGCGACGTACATTAATCAATGTACGTCGCCTAAGTCAATTTTTAAAATTTTCAAATATTTAAAATTTCGTTGAAAATTGCGGCGGGAAAATATTTTTAAGTGACGTACTTTTATTAGGGTACGTCACCTAAGTGGGAATTTTACGCGACGTACTTTAATTAATGTACGTCGCCTAAGTGAATTTTTAGATTTTTCAAATATTTAAAATTTCGTTGAAAATTGGGGCGGGAAAATATCTTTAAGCGACGTACTTTTATCAACGTGCATCGCCTAAGTGATGTACGTCACTTAAGCGACGTACTTTTATCAACGTACATTGATGTACGTCACTTAAGTGGAGCTTTAGGAGACGTACATTAATGTACGTCACTTATGTTTTAAGAGACGGACATTAATATTGGTCGCCTAAGTTCATTTTTAGGAGACCTACACTTATGTGCGTCGCTTAAGTGGAGTTTTAGGCGACGAACATTGTAGTACGTCGCTTAAGTGGAGTTTTAGGAGACGTACTTTGGGATACGTCGCTTAAGTGGAGTTTTAGGAGACGTACATTAACGTTGTGTACGTCACCTAAAACCCATCTTGGCGTAGTGCAACGAGATATAATCTAGTGAAGTACTTATTGATCTCAATACAGAACGATGTAAATCACTTTTTCATCCAAATTAATAACACTACAACGGTTTTGAATCTTAAATGTAATAGAGCATGTTCTCACTTTAATTTCTTCACACTGATTTTTTTTTTTTAAAATATAAGTGTAAATTAAGTGTAGACACCCTATTTCGTGACCTGATGTGTTTTCCAAACTTGCATATAATTTGGATCTGATTCTTAGAACTTAAAAGATGGTGTGTTTCCATCCACTGAACCAAGTAGTGTGACTCGATCCATTTGAGTGAATGAGCCACGCAGGCCGCAGCACAACCCCCTTATCCAATTATCAATTTATAAATATTAGGTCAACAAATTAAGTATAACTTTGAAAATTCAGTTTTTGAAAGACTTCTTGAAGATGCTCTTTAAGATAATTTTATATATTTAGTCGTTATCATTTTTGTATCCACCGAAACACACTTTAAAACAATTCTCTCGAATGATTCTTCTCTATCTTCAGATATATACATACAAATTCATATATATAAACTATTTATAAAATTACGAATAAAGTGAGTGTTATTTTTATGGACAAATATACCTTTTTAAACATGTGGTTTTATTTGACCCTTGATTTCACAAAGTTTAAGATTTACATTAAATAAAATAATATGACACCATACACTTTTGTATTAGTATTACTATTCTAAACACATCTGAACTCTACTTTATTTAATTAATTTTAACATTATAAATTTATATTAATCTAAACTTCTAAAACTTAATTGTTTACTTGTAATTATGTCTAATGTTTAAACCAAAAAATTGAATGTATTGTAGTTATGGTTTGGTAAAACATTCATGTTATAAATCATCGGATATAAGTGAACCTTTTTTTTTTACCATTTTAAAATTTTGTCCATTATGTGATCTATTACTTATATGGGCGCTCGATTATTGTTTGTTACCGTAAATATTAATTCCATATATACTCATAATAGTATTAACTATCAATTGATTGTAAATAATTTATAAAACTATATTACTATCTATGGTTTCTAATTAAGAGTCTGCTTGGTGACCCACTACTGAAGGAATTAAGCATGACAAATTTTTGTCATGTATTTACATCTTTCTATAGTAGATCGATTTTATGATTTTCTTATAATTAGTAATTCCATGTATCGTCATTAGATATTTTCTAACGACGTGACAAATTTGTGGACTCAAAAATAAGAAAAAAAAATTAGGATGTGATCCATGTTTTTTTGGTCACAAGTACGGTATATGTATTTCTCAATCAAATGTACAGTACCTAATCTTGGTAAGACATATCCTAACTATGACTAAAAAATCAGATATATTCAATTACTGTATCTATAGATATGAATTCTGAGTTTTCGACACTTTAGTCTCTTGAAGTTTGTCCCAATTGTCACTTTCGTCCCTAAACTTCATTTTCTTAGTTTCCATACCCCAATGTTTCCACCGCACTTCACTTTAGTCATTCGCTCCACTTTTCATTAAATAAATGGACGGAGAATGTTATGTTGGATGGGTATTTTGGTCCATTTGCCACTAATTTTTCCCTCCAAAATGAATATGTTTACTCCTTAAAAAACTCAACTTAAGCGAAAATTTTAAACTAAATATTTAAGAACTCCAACCAAATGGACCATTTATTTAATTAAAGTGTTTATTTGAGACCTAACAATTAATTAAAAAGAATAAATTGGCATATATGCTCTTTAATTAAATTCGGCCTCGAGCTGAGCTTGCGTGACAATATAGTTTCATGAACTGATTTGTCAAAATTGTACAAGTTCCTCTTTTTAAAATTGATATTTCATTTATTTTTCTTTATACTTTCAATTATTAGTCACATTAATTAGAAATTATTTTTCTTTTTTTTATTTTAATAAAATAACTCTCTAGGAGTTTTAGAAATTTTGATGAAATTACTATTTATTTTTATTTTCACAAAAGATGAACTGATAATTATATGACTTACTAATTAATATACATGTCATAAAATTTTTGGTTTTTTTCCCATTTGACCCAAACCCGTAAAGCCGTAACTCATATACCATCTTCGCACGTGTGAACTCCACACCCGTGGCTCTGCCCATTAGCCTATTGACTAGTATAAGCATCACCAGTGTAAAATATATACACACCAAATCCATGCCTAAAGACCCCGCCTATATTGCCTTCTATATCTACTCCCCCTAGCCCATGTTTCTACCCCATACCCATAATTTTTTCCATTATATGCATCTCCATTGCCGTATGCCTGTACCTAACACCCATTCCTAGAATGAGCCCTTTTCTGAAATTTTTCACGTACCACTGGCAGTGGGGTCTTGAAGAGAAGAACAAGCGAATGGAAGGGAGATTGAGAGAGAATATGAGGACCGAAGAGAAGGCGAAAGCGGAGAGGAAGTTGAGGAAAGATTGGGTTGGACGGAAAACTAAAAAGTAGAAAAAGGGGTTGGATAGGGGGATTTGATCATTTGGAATTTAGTGGATGGGGTTTGAATTAGATGGGAACAAAACCAAATTTTTTATGACATGTATATTAATTAGTAAGTCATATAATTATCAGTTCATCTTTTGTGAAAAAAAAATAGTAATTTCATCAAAATTTTTAAAACTTCTATAGAGTTATTTTATTAAAATAAAAAATAGAAAAATAATTTATAATTAATATGACTAATAATTGAAAGTATAAAGAAAAATAAATGAAATATCAATTTTAAAAAGAGGAACTTATACAATTTTGACAAATCAGTTCATGAATCTATATTGTCACGCAAGCTCAGCTCGAAGCCGATATTAATCAAAGTGCATATATGCCAATTTATTCTTTTTAATTAATTGTTAGGTCTCAAATAAACACTTTAATTAAATAAATGGTATATTTGGTTGGAGTTCTTAAATATTTAGCTTAAAATTTTATCTTAAGTTGAGTTTTTTAAGAAGTAAACATATTCATTTTGGAGGAAAAAATTAAGGAGCAAATATACTCATTTTGGAGGGAAAAGTTAGTGGCTAATGGACCAAAATATCCATCAAACATAACATTCTCCGTCCATTTATTTAACAGAAAGTGAAGCAAATGACTAAAGTGAAGCGCGGTGAAAACATTGGGGTGTGGAAACTAAGAAAATGAAGTTTACGGACGAAAGTGACAATTGGGACAAACTTCAAGGAATTAAAGTGTCAACAACTCATGAGTTCTTTCCGTAAGCCGATATAAAAAATAAAAATAAAAATGGATAACATCTTTTTTCAAAAAGGTTAATGGATCACATTATAATTTTTGGGGGCTGCAATTTACACACACCAAAACACTCTTTAACACTCCAACATTAACTTTGCGCCTAAGCACCGGGCATGTGCCCATTTACTTGGTCCCTAAGTACCGAGTGTATGTGCACATACTCGATACTTAGAGGCCGAGCCAATGTATTTTATTTTATTTTATTTTTGTACCAAACAATAACTCGACTCTTAAACACCGAGTATATGCAGATATACTCGGTGTTTAGGAGCCAAGTAAATAGGACGGAATGTTAGAGAATATCTTGTTGTGTGTCAATAGCATATTAGCATTAAAAAAAAATAATTTTTTTACTTATAAATTTTACCACCTATTCTTACCGGGTATAGTAAATGAGTTGCACATGATAAGATTTGTAAGTGCAAAATTGGGCTTTTTAAAAAAAGCCAAAACAAAAAGGTTCCTAAAATCCCCCGTCCTAAGACTTCCTCTTCTCTTAGATTCAATTTCACTACGAGGAAGAATTAAGAGCAGCGCCGCCACCACCACCACCAACGCCACAACTACACCACCAGGGAAGAATTCAGCATTCTATTCATGGAAGAATCGACAATATCACTTATTGCCGAAAAAATAGTGGATGCTTTCATTCAGGAGAGGGACCTATTAATTGGAGTAGAAAGCCAACTAGAGTGGATCCAGAAAGAACTGAGGCTGATGCATTCTTCTTCGCTACAACTACAAGCAGGTGAAGGAGAAGAAGAAGACGCAAGGAAATTGGCCGTGGAAGCATTGAACCTTGTTAACGAGGTTGATGATACTATTAATATCTTTCTAAACAAATCAGCAGCCCGAAAGAGAAGAAACTCATTACCATTACAGCGCTTGTTTGCTCGACGCAAATTTGCAATAAAACTGGAGCAGATAAAGGTGAAGATCCGTAAAGTTTCCAGACAAGAGGGTGTGTTAATGGCGATATCACCTGCTGGTCAGTCTGAGGCATCAATCAGTGTTTCTTGTGTTATAAAGGAAGCAGATCTGGTGCTCAGTCGAAACTTGCTTGTCATAGGCGGATTCACAAAGCAGCTTGAGGACATGTTAGACGAATTTTTACGCCTGCAGGGGATTCTGAAAGATTTGCAAGAGAAAGAAGAGTTGGATGAAAGGACAAATGCTTGGTTACTTGAAGTGGTGGAGGAATCTGTCGCCGCAAGAAAAGTCTTAGAGTCCTTTAGGACAAAAAGAGAACAAGTAGTGCTGCCACTTTTCAACATGGCCTCCTTGATTCATGCTGATTTGAAGTTTGAAAGGGCCATCAATAGGATACGTAATGCCCTTCAAAATATATATGAAAGAAGGTGGAGATATGGCATTGGCGATCCCAGCGAACGAACTAAAAGGCCGAATTCACTCAACCCAAAGAGATCCACCCCATATTTTGTCATCCCTTTACTTTTAACTCCAAACCCATTTGGTATTTTTATATTGGAAATCTATGGTCTCGAAATTGTATTCCACCAGCTGAAGAAGGAGCTAGATTTGTGGCGGCCAGTGGAACATAAGTCCATCAGACAGGACTTGGAACTAATGCAAGCCTTGATTAATGATCTACAAGGCAAGCAAGGCCTGGACCAGCGAGTACAGATTTGGCTTGGTGAAATCAAGGACATTAAACGCCATGCCGATAACCTTCTTGATTTTGGCAGTAATAACAAGAGTCGTTGTGCTCGACGAGAAGAATGGAAGAAGATGAAACAAATTAACAGGAGGATCCTTGAGGTCTCTGAGAGAAAGTGGACCTATGACATTGGAGAAATTGAAGGGGGCTCCAGAAATAGTCAAAGCCATCTTCAAGAGGAGGAATCATCTATCACTGAAGTAGCATCCACCACTTGGAACACCGTGGAGTCGATCAGGTGGGAGTTGAAGCAAATGAAGGCTTTATTTGCAGACGTAGAACCAATAGAAGATCAAGATGAAAGAGTAAAGCTTTGGGTAAAAATAATGCGAAGTGTTGCTGAAGATGCAGAGAAACTAATTGACGCATATGATACTAGAAATATGGCAGGCAGAAGTAGCATCATAAGGTATCTTTTTATCCATTTCAAGAAGTCAAAGTTGATTAAAAAGATCCGTGGTGGTCTTCGTGATATCTCAATAATAAAGAGCACCTACGCCATCGGTGGTATTGAAGGAAGAGGAGGCTTGAACTCTACAGATGAGACCCAGCATCAAATCTCACCCACTGCATCGGCAATCAGTGAAACGCCTACAGCCTGTACTACAGTTGTAGTGGCGTTTATAAATGAACTAATGGCATCTATAAATCTATTTCTAGATATAGATGAACATGTACAGAGTGTTGAGTTGATCAAAAGAGAACAAAGGCTATTGGATGCTCTGTTTAAGGATGTTGGTGACCAGGAAGGATTAGAGAGAACGCAGAAGGGCTGGGTCAAGGCAATGCGAGCTGTTGCTAATGATGTGAATTCCGCCATTGCAATGCATAATGAAATGACTGGGTGGAACATATTTCAGAGGTATGGTTTAAATTTTGATTATGTAAATTTCTTTCCCGTGCAGTATAATGTTGAGTTGATCAAGTTCCTTTTAATTGTTAGTTTATTACCAATCTCTTTATATGTGAATTTTGATGGATTTATCCATTTGCATATAGCTTTCTCCCAAGGTAGAATGAGCAATATTTGTTTTTTTCCTATTGAACAGATTTGCAGCTGCTAACAAGATTAGATTTGTTGCGAGTAAGATTCGAGTTATGCCTCAAAGAGTGCCATATGGCATTAAGCATATAAAAAGAAGGGGAGATTCGAATATTGGAAGCCCACATCAAGCTACAACACCCAGCTTTGGCCTTAAAGAACCGGATATCAACTTATATGATGATTTACAAGCAGTTAAGATGCAATTGCTAGTGGACAACGAACATCATGTCACTGTTATTGTAGGGATGGAAGGCGTTGGTAAGACAACTCTTGCAAAATTAATTTGCGAGGATAATGATATTAAACTCCGTTTTCCTCATTGTGCATTGGCTTCTAGACCTTTGTACAAAAATACCAGTGCACTTGTGAACTACATAAAACAGTCAACGGGTATCCAAGAACAGGAAGGGGAGGTGATCGATGCTACAGGTGTCCATGAAGAGGAAGGGGAGGTGATCGATGCTGCGGGCATCCAAGAACAGGAAGGGGAGGTGATCGATGCTAATACCTGTCTCATAGTCCTTGATGATGTAAGGACAGCTGATGAATGGGATGAAGTCAAAACAGAATTGCTTAGAACATTTAATGGGATTAGAATACTCATCACAACTCGAAGCTTAATAGTTGCTAATCATGCCGAGCCCACAAGCGTTTCTCACAAACTACACACACTTAGTGATGATGATAGTTGGCTTCTATTTAAACATTCATTGACCATTCCCCTTGGACTGGAGCAAGATATAAGAACTGAAGTTCTTATACCTTCTGCAGGTTTGCCAAAAACAATCGTAGAAGTGAAAGAGCAATTTTCACGTGTAGAGCCAACACGTGAAGCATGGTTAGGTCTTTTGAAGACGCTTAAGCGAAACGAAGTGCCCTGGCAAGAAACAAAAAGTATCATTGAGGGAAACATTCCCTTATATTGGAGGCTCTGTCTTCACGTCATGACACGATTTCGTACGGAATTTGAAATCCCGGTAAGAAGATTGATTGTACTGTGGATTGCGGAGGGTGTGGTCCGTCAGACAAGGGGTGACCCCAGAAATTCTCCCGAGGAGTCTCCTGAATCCATTGCAAAGAGGTACTTGTCGGAGTTGATAGACCAGAACATGGTTCAAGTTACGAAGAAGAAGCTCAATGGGGAAGTTAAAAGATGTCGCCTCCCCCACCCGCTGCGAGAAGTCCTGCGCTCCAGCAGGAACAGTCATGTCGTTGACTATTATAAATCCGATGATCCCATATTCAAGCATATTCATGAAGGGAATGAAAATAAATCGTCGCTATCTTGTTACAAAAATGTCATTTCCTTCACTTCATTTGACACTCGAGAAGGAAGTGCACCTGGTGAAGAGTTAGGGAAGTTCCTCAACACATGCATATCTAGCAGGTGTTTGATGAGACTGTGCGTGCTTGACCTTGAAAATGTATTTAGACCGCAGTTGCCCAAGGCGATAGGCAAGCTCGTTTGTTTGAGGTACCTTGGATTGAGATGGACTTACCTTGAGACACTCCCGCCTTTCGTAAGCAAACTGTTGAATCTCCAAATACTGGATGTTAAGCATACTTCCATCAGCACTCTCCCAAAATCGATTTGGAAGATGCACCAATTGCGGCACTTGTACTTGAACGAGAGTTACCGCTGTCGACTTGCATCTCCACGAAGTCGGCAAACCATAACCGACCTCCAGACCCTGTGGGGCGTGTTCATTGATGAAGAGAGTCCAGTGAAGAACGGACTCGACAAGTTGCGCAGCTTGAAAAGATTAGGATTGACAAGCCATTTGATGGCATCTGAACATCGAAACGCAATGTTGTCCCGACTTGAAGCAGTGGCCGATTGGGTTGAAGAATTGAAACAGCTTCAGTCTCTAAGGTTGAGGTCAATTGATGAATCGAAGCAACCTTGGTATCTACCCTTAAAGCCTCTGTTAGGGCACACAAGCCTCTCCAGTATATATTTGCTCGGTAGAATCAAGAATAAGTTCGTTGTGTCCGGATTACCTCAGGGCATAACCGAACTGACATTGTCAGGGTCAGGACTAAAGAAGGATCCAATGCGGACATTAAAAGACCTTCCAAGCCTTAAAATTCTTAGGTTATTGGGTGGTTCTTTTATAGGAAGACATATGCTTTGCTCCTCAGAAGGTTTTCTTCAGCTTCGAGTTCTTAAACTCTGGAAATTGATGCACCTGGAGGAATGGAAGCTGAGAAAAGGAGCACTTCCAAATCTCATAGATCTAGAGATTAGATCCTGCATAAAACTAAAGGTGCTTCCTACTGGGTCAATGTTTTCAAGCACTCTCCCGAGCTTAAAGTTATCAGTTATGCCTAAGGAATTCATTCATACAATCAAGGTAAATCAAATCCATGAATGGGATATAAGTGACACATCCGACACCTCTGCTATCCTTACCTCTAAGAGACCTAAAAAGTTCGCAGATGTTAAGGTAAGGGTAACTCATAATTCACATTATCAATATATCTAAATCAACCCACATTTGTATTTTCGCATTTTCAATCTATTAATGTATGTCTTACTCTTGTAGGTGGATGCATCTACAAGTCAGAACCTGTCGCTCTTTGAGGATCCAATCTCTGCTCAAGAAAGTAATTCATATGATGCATCAAATTCTTTCCAGGAAGAAAACGTGCATCAAACTCAGTCAACTATACCTGAACAATATCGTAGTTCGTTTCACAGAAAGTTGTGGCAGTATATATGTGACGTGAAGGATGTCCAAGGCGATGGAAATTGTGGTTTCCGAGCAATAGCTGTTTCAATGGGCATGGAGGAGGATAGTTGGCTTGAGGTAAGACAGAAATTGACAGGGGAACTGATTGATCACAGAGCTGACTATGAGAAAATTTATAAAAGGGAGGAAAAGGTTGATGACCTTCTTCGCAGACTAAAAGCCGAGTGTAATACATTTAACGAAGAGTACTGGATGACCTTCCCTGCAATGGGGCATCTTATAGCTTCTGCCTATGAAATTGTCTTAGTAGTTTTATCAAAGTTTATGTGCATTACTTTCCTCCCTCTGAGATCCATGCCATCCGGGGATCGTCCACCTGAAGTGATTGTGATTGGACATATAAAGGGCAATCACTATGTGAAGGTACGTAGTAGAAATGCTTAAACTATTTACTGTGATTATTAGTTATGCACTTGAAAGAATATTCTTGTTCACATTAATCAATAATATTTTTTTATTATTTTTGTTTACCTTGTTAGGTGTCGATGTCGTCAGACTCACCTGTTCCACCTATATCTGAGACCTGGTCTGAAAACCGGGACGCATGTGCAGACGGATGGCAAACACCCTACATAGACCGGATCAAAAAATTTGAAGATTTAATGGGCAAGCATGTAGTCACTAGAGAGAATTTCCCTAAAGGTGAAGAGACAGTGGGAAATGAGAACAAGGATGGTTATCTTGACAATGGGGCTGCGGCTAAGGAATGCTCAAAGGACAGTATGACACCAAATACTAACTCTTGAAGCATATCCCAACTGGGAGGAAAAGGGCGCCCTTACATGGTAACACGCCCCTTTTTTTATTAAATCAGCTATATATAGATAATAAAGATTAGTTAAGGTCTCAGCATATATATTCTTAATACAGGCTCTTAAGGTTTGGTCATTTTTGAAATTTAAACAGCAACAATTTTAATAATCTTTTATGATAGTTATAAGGTACCTTGTGCAATAACGACAACCACACTTTATATAGTACTGTTAATTGAATGAAATTTTACATGTAAATGTTTCATCATCACCGTCATCTTCTTTTTTTATCAAAACAAAACAGTCGGTAGAATTTTTCGATCCCACGGAAAATGTTCCAACCTCCAAGTAAAACCACCACGTGGGCAAGGATGGTTCTAATGCATGTTGCATCCGCTGAATATTAAAGGAGAGCCTTCTCCATAACAGTTTCTGCATATTGTTTCACCTCGGAGCCCTATAGACCTCACGTTGTCCAGCTCGGGATTCGAGGAGAGTTCAATGCGAACATTAGAAGAACCTCCATGCCTGAAGATTTTTTTTTAATAAATTAAGGAAGGTCTATGTCTCCTTAATCCTACAAATAAAGAAAACACTCCCTCCCACCTCATGAATCGAACCCTTAACCTTAATGTAAGAGCAGAGGTTGCCTAAAGATTCTTAGGTTACTGAGCGATTCTTTTATAGGAATGCACATGTGGGACACTTTGGTATTGGTGCAGGTACGGTACCTAGCCTAGCACACATGTAGCCAGGTTAGGCTTAGTCTAAACTCCAGTTTAGGTTGCGTACACACTATCCATTGTTTATGCCATAAATATGTGTATACAGTGCAGAGGAATCCTAGATATATGTTGGTACATGTAAGCACGTGTCTTTTAGTATGTCTATTCAAATCAGAATAGGGTCGCTAGGGGTACCTAGCCTGGCACACATGTAGTCGGGTTAGGCTTTGTCTGAACACCATTTTAGGTTGTGTACACACTATTCATTGTTTATGCCATAAATATGTGTATACAGTGCAGTGGAATCCTAGATATATGTTGGTACATGTAAAGATACGTGTCTTTTAGTATGTCTATTCAAGTCAGAATAGGGTCGCTGGGTTGGGGTTTTTGGTCTCAAATGCACTTGTTTCGGGAGGGGAGGGGGGTACTGAGTACACAACACTGGTCTTCGTCAGCTTTGAGTCCTTCAACACTCAAAAACTAGAGGAATGGGTTCAGCAGTGCCAAAGAAGTTACTGCATTTGCATTTGTAGATGACAACAATTCATAGTGGTAGAACTTCAATGACTTTGTATGCACTAATTTGTTATACATACACTTACCTTATGAGATGTTCATGTTACAAAATTCTCTTGTACCACCCAAGGCTAATAAGTGGCTTAAATACAGGTAACCATGTGCAGATGATTGGAAAATACCATACTTAAACCAGATCAAAGTCTGAACAATTTGGCAGAAATAGAAGAAGAGTGCCCAGAGTTTGTCCTACAAATTCGGGTAATTGTTGTTGAAAAATAAATTTGTATTTCTTATTGTGCGTGTTCGTGTGAGAAACTTTTGTAATGCATTTGCACTTCTTGTGTGTGTTTTCTACTCCACCATCTGGTGCGATTACATTCTTCGTTGGTTTGTAATAAGTACTAACATTCGTACTTGAATTTATTTGTTGACATTCTTCAGTGCTACACTTACGTATCTCAATAATAAACCTTTGCAATTGTGTGTATAAAATTCCTTCAAAGTTTATGGTTATACTTTTGATCTTACCCGGGTCTTAACAAAATTTAGCTAGACTGGCAAGGCGACTCTCTTTCTCTCTACTGTTTTTTATTTCGGTTGGAGATGCTTAATTTGTCGAGTTAATTGAATGCCATGATTCTTCATGGGAAGATTAAGCCTTTTAAAACTTTGCACTGTCAGAATTCAGAACTATGTGGGGCAAATACTTATTGCGGATAATGCTCATTTGTCACAAAATCGAAGTTCAAGATCATACTTCAGAAATTATTAGAGCTTCAGCCTTTTGGCTTAGTAGCTAGTGATAACAAAATCTGCACTTTGTTATTTCAAATTCTTGCTTTTGTATAGGAAGAACTATGATTTCTACTAGTCTTTTGATTATTTGATTTTTAATGAACACGATTGATTTCTTTGGCTACATTGTTCAATCTGCATAATTTGCTAATTATAGTTGCCAACGTTCCAAAAAAACCCGTAACCGGAAGTAGGGTGGCAGGAGGGGATTTGATCTAACAAATGAGCCGGGACTAGATCGCCTATATTTTTTTCATTTATACTTGAAAATATGATACTCCAAAAAGTCTAGTTTTACTCATAAAATGGATGGAAAAACATATTATTTGAATATTTCCCATAATTCAAATGTAGAAAAAACATATTTTAAATGTAGAAAGAGTAAAAAGAACTAACGATCATTGCCCAATCGACATACCGCCCAACGAGACGGTCCTATGTGGGGACTTTTAGAACATCGAGAGACACCCATTTTATAACTGGTGGAATGAGACTTGAATTTGTATTCGCTTGTTTGTTATATTTTCTTTGACATTTTGAAAAAAATATTTCAAAATTTTAAAGTGGCTCAAAAATTGTTAGAACAAGATTTTTGGAGGGAAAATTTAAAAATGCTTTTCTTTAGTTTATTGCGAGTCTGACTCCGAATCATATTAGTAACAAGTGCATCATTATTGACTCTTCATTGCACTACTCCCATGTTAATTTTAGTGTTCACTTGTTATACGTTAACAGGGAGAGAGGGGGGGTGGTTAATAGTGTGGGTATAATTAGAAGACTTGGCTAGCGGCGAGAGGCTTTTGTGCGATATGTAGTAGGGGTTCGGGGTAGAGTTTTGTAATTATAGATTCAGTTATGTAATTAGTCTAACTATCTTTTGTTCCTTCTGCAGCCGCTCATTTTATTTTTCTTCTTCTTCCTTCCGCAACAGCTGTCTTCCTTTTCTTATTATTCCACAGCTTTTCTTTCTCCTTCTTCCTCAGCTATGCTTTTAGTTCAGATTTCTTTCTTATACTAATTTTTTTTTTTTATTATTTTGAATATTAAGATTTAGGTGTTTTCTTAAATTTTGACTTATTTTCTTTTTTTGATGATATTGATTAATATAGTTATTTATTAGTTATTGAGGTTTATTTGTTTATTAATATATGTGTTTGTTGGTTATTATTTGTTAATGTTGATTTGCTTATTAGATTGTTAAATATTGATATTAAATTTTTTTTTATTGTAGTTGATATGCGTATTTGATTGTTATTTCATAAGTTAATATTGAGATTAATATATTTGTTTGTTGGTTATTGAGGTTGATTTAATATTGGCTAGGAAAAAATTGAATTTTTTATAGTATGTTAAATATATAGTTGATAAAAATATTTCTACACATATAATTAATTTTAGTATATTATTTTTCTTCTGGTATGTGTTTGAATTCCTTTGAAAATACATTTTCTAAGAAAAAGTGTGACATGAATTCAAATGCAATTAAATTTTGTTTTCCTTTTGTATTGGATAAATAAAATATGAATCGACAAATTAAACTCTAAAATATCGGATTTGCAATATTTACTCTATTGTTTTAAAAGTTGCAATAACAACCGTAAAGTATATTCAGTGTTACAATTTAAACCTCATAATTCCCATATAAAAAAGTAAATGACGTTTGTTGGCTTGATGACATGGCAATATTTACCCTAATGTCTCAAAAGTTGCAATGTCAATTTCAAAATATATTTAGTGTTACAATTTAGACCTTTTAACTTCCGTCTCAAATTTAGATATGTTGAATTGATGACATTCCAATAATTTGGAACAAGAAATTTAAACTATGCTGGCTTTGGAGGAATGACATAATTAAGCTATGCTGGCGCGAATAAATCATGGGAAATGGATTGACGAAGGATTTTGCGGTTTCATTGGACTTAGGGGTGGTAAAAAAATTCAACTTGCCGGTTTCCCGACCCGATCCAATTTGAGTGGGACAGGTTTGGGTCTTGGAAAATGAATTCAGACCCGGTTTATGGAGGGTTTGGGTTTTACCATTAAAAACCCAACCCAACCAGACCCTCCCCATATATGTATATATAAATATTTTAATTTGATATATATACACTATGTCTTTAAGTTAAAATCTAGGTTAATTTCACTCAATTCAAGGCGGGGCAGGTTCTAGTTTTGGGAAATTAATGCAGAGCGAGTTCGGGTATCATAAAAAAAATATGTCTCGGCGAGTCAAACTTGGGGGAGGGCGGGGTTATTTATGGGCAAGTTGGGTTCGGGTTTGGCCAAACCCGCCCCAAACTCAACCTATTGCCATTTCTAATTGGACTTGCGCCACGGCCATAAAAGCTCTTTCAAACTTGCAAGGAACAAAAAGTCAAAATGGTGGTGATTGAAATTTGACATTAAGTAGAGCAAGTGGATTAATCTAGTTAGGGAGGCGCTCACTCGAATTTAGAAGAGATCTTAAATTCGACTCTCACCAATAGAAGGTTTGAGTTGTGTGATCAAAGTAATCAAGAATGGCAACGAGGAAATAAACTATTTGGAAAGTATCTTAATTGAAGATGGAAAGAACCTAATCTAAACCAATGATGCCTAGAACGCATTCCTTGAGAAGACAAGAAATGCAAAGACTATATGACTAGGCCACTCAATGGATTATATTTGTACCTGAATCCAATTCAAATTTAATCCGTTTAGTTGGATATGGATTGAGATTTATGATCCGTATATTCAAATCCAATATGAACCCATTAGGCCTTTGATTAACAAATCGAATATGGATTTTTGTCAATCCTATCAGTTTGCAATCCGATCTGATCCAAAATACACATTTATGCTTAAATTTATTATTATTTATATTTACCACATTATTATCAATACACTCATAAAAACTAAATATAACTCAAAGCATTAAAAAAGTTTCTTTTTACAAGAAAATAAATTTGACTGTTATTAAGCTTAACTTTTATTTTAGTTTCATTATTTTCATATATTTACAAACTAGTTATTGTATAATTAAAATTTTAAATGGATCGGATGTAATCCGATCTAAATCCGAACAAATTTAAATATGGATCGATGTTTTGGTGATCTATTATATGATTCGATATGAATCCAATCCGATATCCTTTTCAAATATGATTTTGGATTCACCATGATCCAAACTAAATCCGATCCTTTGACATAGCTAAATACAGCAAATGTGAAAATGTTAGAAATTACATCCGTAAATCAAGAGTTCAATTTCCATTCAAGACATAATCAATGTACAAAATCTCATAATACCAAACTAGTTTTGATCTCAATCATTCATTAAGTTAAAATTAGAGTATACAATAAAAGGTGCAAAAGATCAAAATAGACTCTTAATTTCGGACAGAGTATACTATTTTGCTTAAAGGGTGTTTTTCCCAAGAAATTATCTATCGAGTGCTCCAGTATCTTACTGTACATTCTCTTTTGGTTCTAGATAACTTTTCCTTAGTTTCAGACGAAAAAAGAAACACATTGGCAAATTCAAACCACTTAATCTATCCAAATGACAGCTCTCCTAAAGTTCTTACTATTCACAAGCCATTTCGATGTCCAACCAACAAATATAAGTGAAGCTGACGATTGCATTCTATTCTCCAAAGCAAATAGGAAAACAATACTCAAATCTAAACAAATCTTTAGATGCTTTCAGTGATGGTTCGAGTCAGGGATTAAGTCCTGCTAAATCATCTTCGTTTTTTTTCCCCAAAACTCCGTTGGCAAATAGCGGATTGGTAAAATATACATGGAATATTCATACCTACAGCAGAATTGGCAACTATATAGATCTCCCTGTTATTGATGGGAGAGTCACAAAGAGCGAATTTCAAGAATTGCTCACAAAATTAGAAAATAAATCTCAATTATGGTAACAAGTCCCTTTCTTACGCGGTTTGAGCCATTTTCATTTAGCCTGTCCTCTTTGCTCTTCCGTATATAGCATCTCTGCAACTAAGATCCCCAAAGGTGTAACGGACCAGTACAATAGAAAAAACGAAAGCCTTTTTCTGGTGAGTTTCACCAGAATCTTAGAAAAATTCCACAATCAATTGTACACAGTTTGTTTCCCAAAGTTTGTGGGGCTTGGGCATTCTAAACAAAGCTTACATGCTCAAGCTTGTGTGGAGCACCTTGCAAATGGAGGCACATTCTGGGGTTCGCTCATGAAAGAAAAATACTTCCATGATTCCTCGGTTCTAGAAGCACAAGAGTGATAATAATTCTTGGGCAAGGAAACACATCACAAGAGTGTTAAGGAAACACATTTATAAAAGTATTGATCTTTTCATGGAAGATTGGAGGAATTTAGGGGAAGGTTAATGACAGTTGGCTGCAAACCTGGAAATTAAATGAATACTTACTAGACTAAATTACACGTGTACCAAAATGCAAAGCCCAAAGATATTAAGGACTTTCATACGAATTGATGGAACATGCATAAACTTCGAGAGGCAGTCCCTCGGCTGTAACATCAAAGAGAAGATCATATCATTTGGGGGCCCTCACTAGAATGACAACTATACATTTGGTTTTTAGCGCGCAACTGTTTGCGTACAGCAGATTTTTTACTTTCTAAACATATTATTCCAGATTATAAAAGTTTGTTATGTAAAAAGGAAGATAGCAATATACATATTTTCAATGACTGCCCCCAGCTAGAACCTTTGAGACACAAGCTTGGGGTTCACCTGAGAAAAAATTATAAATTACTTAGCTGCTATAGGAAAAATAGAAAAGCTTCTATGGAATTTCTTACAGCATTGTAGCACGTGTGGAACGCTAAAAAATAAAGCACTCCTCCGGAATGAGGCTTTCATTCCCAGTTTGGTTGCAGCAAAATTCAATCATAATGTTGGCATGTCATATGAGCAAGATAATTATCAATGGAGCCAATTAAAACAATTTTCATGAAGAAAATGTCAAATGAATGCTGTCTGTCTATACCTAATACAAAATGTCAAATGGGGAGAGCTGACATAGGAGGCGTGATTTGGTACCGGCAAGGAAAGATGAGCCTGGATCTCATGGAATATGTCTGATAGACAACTAATGATACTGGGCTCTGTGAGAAGGATTAAAACTTGGCTTGAACATGAAAGAATTCATGATATTGATATTGAAACTGATACTTAATCTTTATACGGCTTTTTTAGTTGATTCACAGGAGGATCACAAGTCAATGCTACCTCACGACCTTCATAGATGATACCACACACTTAATTGGATGCTACGGCCGTGTATGGTTATTGGATATTTTGTGTACAGTGAAGCTAATGCCCTAGCAGAACAATTGGCAAAAAAGGCTACGTTTTTTGGTTGTAAACTTGTAATCTACTTACTAAGGCAGACCCCGAATTTTGTTACTGGTAGTCTTCGTTATGATTAAATAAAATAAACCCTGTTAAGTTTAAAAACAAAAAAGTGAAAAGCACTTATAGAATTACTATTACTCCCTCCGTCTTAAATTGATAGCCTCAGTTTCAAGGAAACACTAATTTCAACATAAACAATGGTCAAGCTCAAAATATATTTAAGTATTGGGGCTTGCCCAGTTGGTTGAAGTGTGATTACGTTACTATAGGGGGCAGCGGTTCGAGTCCCCGTGCCAATAGCCCCTCCCCCTCGAGCACTCTATCCTTACCCATCATCTGTACTCAAGAAAATAAAAATTAAAGAAGAATACAACGTATTTTGTATTGTGAAATTTGGTACATTATAAAAATGATATGGGACTACAGACTCGAGACATCACGAAAAGCAAAAGTGGGACCACTAATTTGAGACATCTTGAAACTGGACTATCTATTTGAGGCAGAGGTGTATTTGATAATAGCCAACTAGCACATCTTCAACTTGAAATTATTTACGCAGTCACATGTAATCCTCCCCCCAAGCAAGTAATGGCAGTACGTACAATACTACTAAAAAGCCATTTCTTTTCTTCTTTTAGAAAATGGGAAGGTTGAACTCTCTTCCCTGTACCTATTATTATTTATCTAACCTAAAAAAGCTCTGTCATGCTCAAGCCATCAACTGGAACATGATTTGGGGAAAAAAACTGAAAACGGAAAAGAAAAGGAAAGGAAAGGCAAAATGGGCTGCTAAAGATGAGGTTGTAAATAGTATATAAGTAAATACATGTATATATTCATGTAGTGCTCACGATGCGCGAGCAATTGAGATAAAAGTATTTTAAAGGAAAAAAAATTAGAAAACCAATATGTAGCAAAGTGGTCAGGACTTCAGACACATATTACCAAGGGTTTGAATCCCTTGTGTAACTGCAATGCTAAATGTAAATATCTCTTTATGAAATAAAAGCCAGCAAGGGTAAAATAGGCAAACCAGAAGCTTGGCATGGCTTCAATAACTGCGGAAATGCCTTCTGGCTTTATATAATAGTTCATATATGCATAGATCAAGTATATATGGATACCATATGATGGTATATTTGTCGTCCGTATTAACCAGAGCTGAGAAAGCATTAACATAAAAAACCATAATGCCGTGGAGAAAAGGATCAAAAGCATCACTATTAACTTGTTCTGTCAATATATTCAAGGCCTTTAATGGCAATGAGAGAATAAAATGGCATAATTTTTAAGATTTATCAAATATATCACACAAGAACTAATACCCCACCCCCACCCAAAACAAAACACCCAACAAAACAAATCACCACTCAAACTTGTCAAGCTCGAAATAATAAGGAAATGAAAAGGCCCAGCAAAAGTAATTCTCTAGGTAAACGAAATCAGCATTAAAGAACAATAATCCCATGTTTCAAATAAGGAGAAATGAACTCAACAAGCTTCAACTCAAAATACTAGTTGATCATAAATATTTGGCATTCCACGAATGGCCCTTGGAAGAAATGCATATTTTAAGTACTTACAGGATGACCCAAAAGCAAGTGAACCACCATTCACAAAAAATGATATGATTCCTTTTCAATATCCAATAGCTACACAATATTGACTTCGGTAGAACTCATCTGCAAAGTTCTCCCATTTCCAGAAGCAAGAAACCTCACAGAAGGCAAAGAAGGATCTGTAACAGATTCAATCTCAAGAAAATTGAAATCATAAGCACCTGACCGCTTCAAACTGAACACAAACACAAGCACAATCCATCCCAACATAGAAATTGCCCAATAATTGTTCATCCCATGAATCAAACCCCAACCAATCGAGTACCCGACGATAATCCCCGACAAATGCCCAAGAAAACTCGCTTGTGGCACAATTATCGAAGTGAAAATGAGCGATTCAAATGGAGCAAAACTAATCGGAAGTGAAAGGAACCCGAAAAGATCCAACTTTGACGATGGTTGCTTTATTGATAAAATAGTCATCCACCCGAATACCACACAAGAATACCCAACAGCAGTGACTCTTCGAAAGTACTCAATCTTGAATCTGTTGATTAAAACATGGTACGCTGCTAAAACTAGGGCACCCGATAAGATGACCATCACAAGCGTGTAATGGAGATAGAACTCAACCCCGAGACCCATATGCCCTAATTGCTCTACAACTCCAAGGCTCCAAAGTGCACTCATATTGAAGACAAGGTGAATAACACTTATGTGGGAAAATGCAGAGGTTATTATCCTCCAATGATGACCTTCAACTGCAGTTTCATAACTCAATCCCACATGTGAGTACCCAATGTTTTTCTTTTGTATAAAGAACCAAATTGCAGTGCAAATTCCAATTATACAACTTGTAGCTGGTTTCTCCAAGATTTCATATAACAAAGGTTTCCCCATCTAGGGTTTCTTCTTCTTTCACAAACAAACACAAACACTTCGAAATTATCCAATCTATTTACAAGAATGAAAACTTCACTAAAATCAAAAAGCCCTAAAAACACAAACCCATTTCAAGAATTCACCTTCATCATCCCACAATAACTGGTTCTTGAGAATCGATCAAACAAACTCCAAATTGTTATGAATTTGGAGAAATAACTGAAGATTTTTCATACCCACCAAGAGAAATTGAATTCCAACCTCAAATTAGGCCTTCAGTAATCAGAAACTCGAGAATTTCAACGAACCAAACAATGAATAAAAATTATATAATCAGATCAAGAAAGAAAAAGGGAAATTAGGGTTTTGAGGCGCCAAAAGAATTATAGAAAGGAAGTAAGAAATTGCGAACCTTGGTCTAATTTCTTCTTTTCGCCGGTACAAATTATATTTTTCTAGCACTTTCTGGTACCAAAGGGATCCATCGATTGTGATGAAGACTTATGGTGGGTCCTGCTGAGTGTCCATAAACTGACTCGTCCCCACTAGACTCCAAATATTAGTATAACGAGGGATGACACAGACTCCCCTCCATTATTCTTTCGTTTAATTTTATTTAATAAAATTTAATTTGAGAATTAAATAGATAATTTTTTTAAAAAATTTAGTTATAAATAATTTTTATAATAAATAAATCATATTCAAAAAATTTCATCAACAAATTTAAATCGGAAGTGTGCGTCATAAAAAATTGATTCATTTATTTATTTTTGACAATTCAAATTAGATCATCATCTCATCTATTTTTAAATTGAATCTTCTAATAAAATTTTGTGAAGATGGTTTATTTATTATAGAGATTATTTTTACCAAATTTTCGAAAAAATTCATCTATTTAATTATCTAACTAAACTCTCTTGGACGGAATTGAACTAAAAGGTAACTGAGAGGAGTAAGTGCGGATGACAATAAGTCGAATTTGATCAAATTTTAATGACATTTTTGTTGGATGTTTTCATTTTAAAAAAAAATAGATTATTTTTTGCAGTTTATATGTATATTTGGACTCGAATTCGCCATATCTTGGATTGACATAGTTCGCCTAATTATAATTATATGATTTTTAAAAGCTATATATATATATATATAAAAGAAACCTATACATCTGAGATGGGTCGAACCAGATCAAACGAGTAGTTTATTTTATGAAGATCTAATACCTAGTTCCAAGGGCTTTTAATTTACTTTGCAAAATTCGACCTAGACAAAAAATAATATGTTTAAAACCCACCCCATAAGGTTGTGAATGGTTAAAAACCCTATTTTACCACCCTTGATCTGCACCATCTTACTCATATTAGTTTGCACCATCTTACACACTATTCTTCTGAGTAGATTACACAGAATCATAAGTTTTTGTCCAATTCATAATTTATCGATTTAATTACGAGATAGTATATTTTTGTTGAGCATAGAAAATTTTAAACTAATCAAATTTTTTTAACCGTTTGAACATAATGTTCATTTTTTTCATAATCTTATCTAACACATAATTTAATAATGGACTTCTAGATATCCGATTTTATTTTAATTTTTTCCATAAAAATTATGTAATAATTATCTAATTCAAAACTCATTGCAAATATATCTTTTATTAAAAAAAAAAAAAAAAGCTCTAAAAGTGAAATAGGCAATTCAAAAATATTATAAAGTTTCATTAGTATTCTAGCCTACACCGCATGTTCTCTCATTGAATCAAATATTTCTCTCAACATTTCACTTAGAAAAACAGAAAGAGATTTTAGTGATATTGAAAAAAGCCTTTCCGATACAAACATGAATGCCTCCTTGCTTTATGTATAACTAAATAATTTTGCAAACGTACCACTATTTATATTTAATTTAAAGAGAATAATTAACAATAATAATTTGTTAGATTTAATTTTATCTTTCTTTGTAGCTAGGGTTCCCAAGTAAGGTTGCAAACATACTTTTTTTGAAAAAAGATTGTTGTGGTGCATGGCACCAAAATCTCCTAATAAAAAACATGATTAAGGCAGTTTTTTTATAAAATAATTAGAAATTAAAAATATGTTGAAATTATAAAAATAATTAAAATCCGTCCTATCTTTATATAAAAAATTATAAAAAAATATTTTATTTAAGTACGCACATGATTGTGAGGAGTAATATATAAAGTGCCTTTAGCAAATTACCTTCTATTACTGCATGAGTGTACCAAAAGATCCTCATAATAAAAATTATTGGAAGTGTGCATGTGTATTTCATAAGTAATATTTTAAGTATGTGTGTTTATTCCTAGGAATATATCCAGAAAATATTTTAAATGATGGCAATAAAACAATAGGAGAAAATTTTAATAAACAATATATATATATATATTATAAGTACGATTACAATCGTACCGGCAACATTTTTATAAATAAATTAAGCAAATTAAAAAAAACAATATTAACCAGATTTTACAATTAAAAACAAGTAACGGAATGACAAGTAAAATAAAGTTAATTAAGATTCTTAATTTGTTCATAAAGTTATAAAATTTGCATTTTTTACTCTTAATGTATACTATATTATGTTACATGTTATCTATATTATTATATAAAGGTAGAACAAATTTCAACCGTCCTAAAACTATGTCAAACTTTTGAGTGATCAATTTTGCCTATGAATTATTTTCATTCAATAAAAATGTGCTTATTATGCGATTCAAATACTAAAATTTAAGTAAAGTGACCATCCACAAGGACAATTATCATTTTTGTTCTACTCTTTGGTTCAAATTAAATATATTCGAATTACACATGTATCTCATGTTCAGGTTAGCCTAACATATATTATATTACAAAGGGCAAGATGAATTCCAAGCGCCATTGAAGTTATGTCATACTTTCACTTTCTAATTTTACCCTTAATTTTTTTTATTTTTTTTAAATAAAAAGCTATACTCGAAATAGGATTTGAACCCCAGAGACTAAAGAAGTTAAGTACACAACAAATCACGCGACCACTTGAGGAGAGTGGTTGACCCAGTGGTAGGCAACCTCCACCCTTGATTTGAGGTCAAGGGTTCGACTCATGGGGTGGGAGGGGAGGGTTTTTCTTTATTTGTAGGATTAAGGGAGAGACTTAGACCTCCCTTAATTTTTTTTTAAAAAAAATAAAAAAAAATCACGCGACCACTTATCATTTTTGTTAATTATTTTATTTAAATTAAATTTATAAAAGTTGCACATGCAACCTGTGTACAAAGTTATCTGTTTTTACAAAATATTTTACCTAAATATTGACAATGTTTGAATAATATCATTATATAACTCATAATATTTTAAAACGTCGTAATGGGATGAACTTGTTATAGAATTTTGAGTTTATTGCAATTTATGTTTTTGAATGAAGAACATCATTGTATTCTTTAAAGTTGGGGTGCAAACTCAAAATATGGAGTTGATAGCTAAACATGAAGTGCAAACTCAAAATATACATTTTTTTTAATACATCCATGCCTGAGCATTACTTGAACTCGAGACCTCCCGCTAGTCGGGAGCAAGTTCTAGCCACTAGGCTAATTCTAGTGGTTTAAGACCATGTCCACCCCAAAAGTTAAAAGTGCAATTTTCCCTTTTTTGTTGCCCCCACCTGTGCAGTTAAAATGCTAAAAGGGTAAAAGATAAGTTAAAGGCAAGTTAAATATAATAGCCGAGAGGTTTATACACTACAGGATGAATCATATATCGAGAGAGCATATTAACCATTCCACAACACATGATGCGTCGTAAGGCATAAAAGTTGCTCTTCCACGATATATCATGTATCGTGTGAGGCCTTCACTTGGGTAGAGGGATATATGAGATAATAAATAGAGAGGGAGAGGGTGTGATCTTGAAGGAGTGATGTGCGGAGGAGATGGGCATGGATTTGAAGTAAATGGATCCTTGGGTACATAATGATTTTATGAGTAAAATTAGTGCTTTTTGGTTTTGGAAATTTGATAAGGGTCTTGAGTTGTTTGGTTCTTGTGGTGGTGTTTTGGGTTTGTTGGTCACGGTAGAGATGAAGAGGTTGTGAGGGAAGAGGAGGTTGATGGAAATATAGTAGAGATGAAGAGGTTGCACGACACATCATGTGTCAGCAAAAAGAATCCATTTCTCTCTCGACACATGATGTGTTGTGAGAGCTATTTTTAGCTTTTTTTCTACTGCGTTTTGATCTTTGTTAATAGATTAAATACCCACTTTTGTATTACACTATTACACTAGCCATTGGAGATGGTCTAAAATTAGGGGTATAAACGGATTGGACACGAAGCGGATATTACATTATCCATTATCCTTATCTTTTTTAAAATTTACTATCTAAATTCTTATCTTTATCCCTTCGGATAGTATTTTCAACTATTCTTATCCACATTCTTTCGGATTTCTCAGATTCGGATAATATCCTATCTATTTTGGCATTTTCCTTTTTTAACTATAGTCTTGCGGCCTAATATTTTGTTAATTTAAAAATTAGTTCACCTTTAAAGTATATTTGATTATATAATTTTTTAATGAAGACAAAATAATTTTACAAATCTTAGAAGCAAAATGAAGCAATACAAAAAGTTTTAAAATAAATACTAACCTTTATATCTCAAATACGCCTTGGATATGACGAGGCACACTCGCAACTGTGAAGATTTGAACGATTTGCCTACGGATCGAGTAAGTCAATCAATAGAACATAATCTAATTGCTTAGCACGTACACCTGAATGAATTTCTTTTATTTTCATTCTATAATCAAATAAGATTCACGTTAAAATTATAACATAATCATATAAATTCAAATAAAAAATCAAAGTTGCAAATCATTACCTTTTAAATTCGATATGGCTCATACCTTTCATGTTAGAAAATTCAATGTTATATATATATAAATATAACAAATAAACTAACAAAAATGATTATTAATAGAAGTGTAAAAGATATTAAAATGATGTAAGATGAAATATACTTTTGCTTTATCCCATGGACAGCCTACAAAATTTACCATTTTGCAGGATATAAATAATGCAATCTTAAATAAATTGATCGAAAAAGCACTATATCACCATAAATAAATAAATAAATGTATAACTAAGATAAGGCAAAATTCACTTAGAAAAATTAAATTTATTAGCCTAAAATAATAAATAACTTCTCTCGGTTCATTAAAAAAAAGGTGTGCCATAAACTAACATTTTTATCACAAATAAAAGAAAACGAAAAAAAGAAAAAGAAAACATATATATTGGCAGTAAATTATGAAAGGGAAAAAGAAAAAGAAAACATATATATATATTGGTTACAAAAAGTTTAGGTGAAGGAAGACAACCCAGTTTAGGGGCTAGACATACTATAAGGCTCAATCAACACGCATCGTGTGTGTAAATAATAAAATATTATATATAATATGGTGCGATTAACGAAGGCCTCATATATACGTATGAAATATATGTATATATATGTGTGTGTATAGAATCTTTCTATAGTAGATAGATCACATACAAATAAAACTCTCATAATTATTCTTATGTTCTATCTCACTGAAATAATGGTGACAAAATTTTATTCTATAATTGAATTTTTTTTCATTATCATCTCAGTTTTGTAATAAATTTGCAATACAATACAATATATATATGTACATTATTTATCTTTGTAATTTTTAAATTAGAGACTAATTGTTTTATTGAACATATGTGGAGTGTAGCCCTTAAGCTAATATATTCCCAATCAAGAGGAACTATTGGCAGTAAGATTCGAATTTAAACCATGATAGCGTAGTATTTGAATCCATACTAACTCAATCAACCCTAATAATATTAGATTAATAGACCAAGAAAAAAAAGTAAACATATATACAGTATTAGTCAAAAAAATAAATTGATATATGATAAAAAGATATAATGAACCTGTATGGTCTCCATGAAATTGGAGTTGACTAGAGAAGTCGGCAAATAGTAGCAGCAACGGCAAGTGAAAATTATGAGTTAGGTCTTTTCTTTTCTTTTTTCCTTTCCTTTCCTTTTTGATGTTTTATTTATTTTTATTTTTTTATTTAAAAGATTTTAGTATATTGGGATAGGTTTTAGACACCAAACTAAAATTTAAGGTGAGATATATAGACATATAGTTATTTATAAATTATAGCGGATACGAGTATCCGGTAAAACGGATATCCTTATATATGGATAATTCACATCGGATACGGAATATCCTTGTTGGATATGATCGTTATTCATATCCGTATCCGTTTCTTCAAATAATTAAATGTACTATCCAAATCCTTTCTTTCGAATATTCATTCGGATAAAAACCCTCAAAATTCGGATTCGAATTTTCAAATATCCATTTACACCCCTATCTAAAATATATACCCTGTTTAATCTCTCTCCAAACTTTTTTGGAAAGCCCCATTTAACCTATAAATCTATAATGACCATAGCCCTACTTAAGAAATGAAACATTTTAAACAAATTACAACCATTTTTACCAAAAAACATGAAATTTTGGAAAGAAAACAAAATAGTATAGGAGGTTTGAAAAATCAATACAAATTGTATATGTAAACAATAATCACACAGAGAACTTTGGTATTGTCCTTCAAACATAGTATGGAAGGCATAAAATTTCTCAAAAGTACTTGGGGCTCTTTTTTATGGGTCCTGATTAAATTAAAATATTTTAACCTTTTACCTTTTGTTTGTGAAAATGAAAGGTCCAAATTCATAGAAAAAAATATATAATAATAAGAAAAAAAATAAAACTTCTCTTTGTTTTTTTATTTTTAAATCTTTCAATAAGAACTATTATATTTCCCATTGAAACTCTTTGTATTTTTATTTTATTTTTAATCAAATTTCTTCTCTCCTTTCTTCTTCCCCCGCCACTCGCCCTCTTCAATCATAACACCCCCCCCCTCTCTCTCTCTCTCTCTCATTGTTACTTAAATATTTTAAACATAAGTAATACAAAATAACTTCAATCAAAATATACAAACCAAACTATTAAAAAATAGATGTTAATATGTAAAATAAGGCTCTATTTTAAATTTTTGCTCGAGGCCTCTCAAATTGTAGGATCAATTCTGCATGCAAAAAAGAGGGCCCTATTTTGAGTTTTCACGTAGGGTCTTCCAAACCATAAGACTAACCCTACGTGCAAAAAAGAGAGGCCCATATTTTAAATTTTCGCATAGGACCTTCCAAATTTACGACCCACCCTACACGCAAAAAAATAATATTATATATGTATATCGCTTAGATTTAATTTTACATTGACTACTAGAAGTCCTTTTAAACCACAGTTTTATTCTTTCAGAGAAGTTATTCGGGAATTTATCGTCTTTGAAATCACATGATTGCTCAGCATGTCCCACACAAAAAGTGAGAGCGCTTACTTTGCAAATGTCGTTGTCAAATGTTTTCGTTATATCACCCAATGCCAGCAGGCCGCTATATTTTATATGATATGACTATTTATTTTTTTAAATGAGTGGACAAAATTCGAATCCTGCCAATCGCAGTTTGACGGGTCACATAAATAAAATCTGAAATAAAGTAATTGAAAAAGAGTTCGAGAGCGACATAATGATTATAGAGTCATGGCGGAACAAGAGCAAAAGTTCAAAGGATGGTTATGTAGATATGGCAGGGATTAAAGAAAGTCTTCAAAGAATAGCTCAAGGATAGCAAGATAGTGATAGAGGCGAAGAGCTCGATGGCAAAGGTTATGTACGCTCAAGGGATGGTTATGTAGGTATGGCAAAAATCCCTTAGGGGATAGTTATGTAGGTATGGCGAATCTAGACTAAAAGAAAGTTTTTGAAGAAGAGTTCGAGGGCAGCAGAATGGCGATGGAGTTATAACGGAACTAGAGCAAAGAGCTCAAGGGTTGCAGTGATGTGCGCTTAAGGGATGGTTATATAGGTACGGTGAATCTAGAGCAAAAGGCAGTATGGTGATGAAGTTACAACTGAACCAAAGCGAAAGCATGTCTTCAGATATGAGCTCGAGGATGGCAATGATGTATGCTCAAATCCCATTAGAGGCAGTTTTATTTAAATCCTTTAAGGGATAATATGATTGGGAAGGGCTACCCCCACTTGTACCCATTATAATTTCTTAATAAAAATTTCTGCTTTGATCCTTGACTAGAGTTTAGGGGAAAAAAAACGATACGGGGGAATGGTTGTCAAACTTTCACGTAGGAGAATACGAGAACATCAGCAGCACCCCAAGTTTCTCCAAGGGTAAACCATCAGGCAGAGTCAAATTGGTTTGTTCAGTTTTGCATTACTTTTAGATAATTTTGAAGGAAAACGCAATACTTTGGCACTCCTATTCCAAATATATACATATAGTCATACCAGCATGCTTCTGATATGTTTTACCTTTATGAGATTTCCGAATGTACACTTCTCGAGGCCGCTTGGCGACGTAACAAACATTTGGCAGAGTACCAGTTTTCAGCGCATTCAGCATCAACAGCTAAGCCGACTCTAAGAATATTCTCTCCATCAAAGGGTTTTGACATACAATCCAACACAATGGCCTTTGCAACTGCAGCCGACTTCGTTGGTCCTTCTAATATCACTTCATCATAAACCTGTTGAGCAAAGAAGGCTTTTCAGTTACAGAGTGAACATAAATTTGATGTGTAGATAAGCTTTTCAATACTATGAGTCTATGATGGTAGAAATACAATCCTTAATATTATATAAATATATATATAAATTATAAGATATATTTTTTTTTACTTTACCCGCTGTTTTTAATGTGAAATTAATCTTATCCTCGTGGTTTGGTAATCAACAGAATTTGCTACCTGCATGTCGGGAATCTCTAAGAATTACGTAATAATGGGAGGCAATGTCTTAATTTTTTTTTGTATCGGAAACAAAAATTTTATGGATACGATTAAAAAAGAGATACAGATACATCAACAAGAAAGGTAGAGATCAGAGGACAAGACATCCACCCAAAACTCTATCAGCCTTAACAAAAATAAAACTAACTGCCTAGAGCCCAACAAAATGAGAAATCAACACCCTAAAACGCTAGCACAATCCAAGGGAAACAGGACGCAATCCGAAGCATCAAAAATCCCCAAAGCTTTTGCCCACTGCCCACTAGAAGACAAGACAATTCCCATATATCCAACGTTTCTCTGCTTTTGTCTTCAAATATACTCCGGTTACATTCTGACCAAATCAACCACGCTATAGCCAAAATAGAAAAATGCCAAAGCTGCTTAATCTTCTTATTATTTTGCTTGAAGTACCATTTTATAATCAGGAAATCGCTCCATTTCTTTGGAGAAAAAACCCCCACCAAACCAAACAAAACAAAACAAGCACCTTCGAACGTTTACCAAACTCACAATGAAGCAAAATATGATCAACACTCTCATTTGCCCTCCTACACAAAACACACCTCGATGGAGAGAGAGACGTAAAGGGTCCACTAACTTGAACCAAATCACAGGTGCTTTCCTTCCCCAAAGAGGCCAGCCATGCGAACACTTTAACCTTGGTAGTATTCCACCATTCCAAGTAATACTGAATTGAGGGAAAACGGGCTTGAAGAAGGATAGGAAAGAATATCAAAGAAAGATTTGCAAGTAAATTCCCCCGATGATTGCCCCACCCAAACTCTTTTATGCAAAACCTCACGATTAAAACGGATGGAATCAATGGAGTTTAAAAGGGAAATCAATCCATCACTCACCCTATCATCAAAATTTCTTGAAAAGGTCAAACCCCAATGTCTTAATTTATTTATTGTTAACTTAATCCTTTGACTAAACGCCCCACTTTTATGTAATTCTTCAAGATTACCAGCATGCATGGGGCAGGCAAAGTCTAACAATTATGAAAACAAGTGGGTAATCTAATTTCGCATATAAAAGTTGAAATTGATGATGGCCAGCTAACCAACTTCTAGATTGAATTCTTAGCCAGATCTGGTGGAGATAGACTTCTGTAATCATAGAGATGGACGGTTCTTTTCTTAAAGACAAGATCATCCTCTTTAAAGAGGGGTTGATATATATAATTATATATAAATACACTCGAGAGACTATCCTCCTCCCTAGTAAATCTCCATTACCACTTTCCAACAAAACCTTGTTAAATAGACTAAGATTCTTGATCCCAAAACCACTTATCGGAGTGCAACTGCAAACCACCTTCAACCATAGAAATGATTTAACAATCAACATATAATATGAATTACATACTTGGAGTAGACGAAAAGTGGGAGAAACAGACAACTTGTTGGCCATTAATGATGGTTGGGAGTCGGAGTAGAAGATAGAGTCGGCCAACAAGTGAAGAAAAATGTCGGCAATGCCAAATCCCTTGATTCGGTTTGCTTTTATAGTTTTGGAAAAAAAAATGAAATTTTGGTATCGAAATTGCTATTGCGAGAGTAACGTGTGCATATGTATATATAGAAAGGGAAGAAAAGAATATTGTATATTGATTGAATAGGAAAGCAGTCATACTCTCCCTTTTATAGGTACAATATAGCCTATAGAAAAGGAAATAAAGCTACAGCTCTGGAATAGAAATATACAGCTATACAATTCTGATTTTTAGGAAGCAATTAGGATCCCTATAATTACAAACTATACAGCTAAGAATCAGGAAATTGATTTGCCCTGATTTGATGTGATCCTCAACAAATCAGGAAACTGATTTGCCCTGATTTGATGTGATTCTCAACAGTATATATATATATATATGTGCTTGTACATCATGCTTCAAGCACAATACATGCTCTAGCAAAACCAATTGCCATTGACATTTGATTTTTTTATAGGTCAAATACGGACCAACCATCAAATACCTATTTTGAGTTGAAGAACATGTCAAGAAATTGCTTGCCATTTGAATAATAGAAGATAGGACGAAGCGAACATAAATATGACAAGTTTAGGCAAGCAAAGTTGAAATCCAGCAAGTATAATATCAACAGATAATTCCTAATTTCATTATACGATAAATGAACTAGAGGCAGTGGTTGCAAGAAGGGCGCAGATGAAATTGGTACCTGTAAAAGCAATCTCCACCCGAGTTCCTTCAAACGAGCATTCTCTGATATTTCTAACAAGGCGCACATTCCAATATCAGCAGCACTACCCTGTCAAAAAAAATTCTAAATCAGAATTGGGTACTGCTTTCCGTGTAACATTTTTCACCCTTGATCTTTTTTAATACGAATTAATTTTTATTTTTTTTAACATTGCCCCATGCTCAATATGCAATACTAGACTTTGCTGCTGCATGTGGGGTATCCTAAAAGATTATGTAAATATAGGAAGGGAAGTCAAAGGATAACGTAAAATTTGTTATATATTGCCTCATGTTTTTATGTAATTCTAAGAGATAAGCTGTATGTAAAGGACCTGTCTAATTATTATACACTAGGGCGCAAAGTTAAAAAGACCCTCTAAATTAAGTACTAATGATATCATTTGAATAATATAATTTCTTGTGCCTCATTTCATAATAATATATAAGTTTCTTATTAATAAATAAATAGAACACTACTAACTTTTTAGGATTAACTTGGTAATATCATTAATTTGACCAATTGTAACTTCTTGATTTGATACTAGAACCATTTTTGCATATTTTAGTTAGTATATAATTTATATCTCTTTGGATTTTTCCATTCACTCCATTCGAAAGATATAATATCTGTTAAAGTCCACATGCCAATACATGTATGCGCGCCTACGTTATTTTGTGTGCTAGAGAGAGACCTGTACGGTGCCACTGATAGCAGCTCGTGCAATATGAGCCTTTTGAGCTCGAGTAGGATTATGTATCGGAGGAAACAAGCAGGTCCGTCCTAGCAATGTGTGAACCCTATTATTTACGCTAACTTCTTGTTCACAATTGTACCGCCAATGCCGAACTTCTTCTCTTTCACTGTACCAGCAGGCAACTGTTCGCTTTGCTTCCATTACAGAAACCTTATAAACATAAACTCTAGTTAATCATCACACTAATCAAATTGTGCAATTTGAACTTTTTGAAGTCCATATCCAACTTAATAGTGCTAGTGTACCTTCAACTCCCGTGCAAGCCTTGATATGCTTATCCCATACGGGATAGCAACGTTTAGCATCTTTGATTTCTTCCATTCAGAAGCAAACAAATCCTACAAAAGAAAATAAAAAGTTAATATTAAGGTGTGTAGATTGGCAAGTTTTTGGAAACTTGGAAAATATGCAGTTTTCCATCTTTTGGTAGTTGTTTGATTGGGTAATTTTCTAGGCAACTCCAATTCCATTTAGTTCCATGGTACATGTAGATAATGCATGATTCTAGGAAATTGGATTCTTACACTCCCTCAGGGAAAATGAATTCTAGGTAAGGTGAAAAAGAGCTTAAAGGCAACAAAGTTCAATTCTAGGTAAAAAGTAGGCAATCAAACACCAAAGGTTGAAAATTGTGTCATCATTGCAAGGAAAAAATAATCCTATCTAGAAATAAGAATTGCCTAGAATTTTAACATTTTCTACCCTAATTTTAAAATTTTATTAGAAAGGAAATAAATTTTATTGATAAAGAGACCCTATACCAAGAAGCTAATAGAACAAAGAATAAATGTCAACCGGAAGCTGTCACAATATTACATGATAAGAGAGAAACAAAAAGACCACAACAAGATGTTTTCAAATCTCCAACATCCACACAGTAGGCAAAATGATCCTCCTAAACCACCAACGCAAATGCAAGTGCAGCACAACTCCATAAAATCTTAGCCTTAAGGAACCGTAATGAATATCATGCTTAACATCCTCCCTCACGTGCGAGCCCATACTCGCACGTGGAGAGCAGACAAATTTCCAAATTTCGAATTTTGGATTAACAAATGGGGAATGGAGATGCCAAAGCTTGAACCTTGGGCTTCCCAGAAAACCAACATCTGATACCATGTTTGGAAACATCTCTCCCAAAAGCTTAAGCTGTTAGGAGAAGGAACTGTAATGAATATCATGCTTAACACTTCCCACACGTACGACCCCATACTCACATGTGGAGAGCAAACAAATTTCAAATTTCAAATTTTGGATTAACAAATGGGGGATGGAGGTGCCAAGGTTTGAACCCCCCAGAAAACCAAGCTCTGATACCATGCTAGAAACCATCTCTCCCAAAAGCTTAATTCGAAATTTGCCGGAGCTTGGTTTTCTGGGAGGTCCAAGGTTCAAGCCTTGGCACCTCCATTCCCCATCTGTTAATTCGAAATTCGTCTATTCTCTGTGTTTCTGTCTACTCTCTATGTGCGAGTCTGGGGTCGCATGTAAGGGAGGGTGTTAACTATGATATTAATTGCGGTTCCTTCTCCAAACAGCTTAAGCGTTTGGGAGAGACGGTTTCTAACATTTTTAAAAATATATATAACAAGATTTATTAAAGGATTCAGAAGTGTCAATTACGTAACCGAAAGCAAGATTTATTCGTCAAAACAATGGATGAGTATCTGATATGTATCCAACAATATCCACGAAGTATGAGCCAAAAAGTAATTATTCACTAGGATAGATACTTAAAAATAAGTATCCGACACGTATCCGAGAGTTTTGCTAGCCAATACGCATCTAATATGAATTTGCATCCTTTGCAAAAGTACCCGTGCTTCATAAATCATACAAACTTGTCGAAATCAATCTTGTCGAAAGCCCTTTGGAGTAATTGTTAACTTCCCAATCCTAAAGATAACAACTATGCCCAAATTTAATAGAAGTAAGTGCTCAAGTTAATAGGCCTAGACATGGAACACAACATTATGAGAATCAAACAAATGCATGTAGCAATAGCCCATTGATTAACCAAACTATTTTCATTAGGGGAGTTCACAGACCGCTTCAGTTTTAATCATATATCTCAGCCAAACCAATCATTTTGATTTTGCTGACATGTCAACCAAACCGACAGGTAGACTAAAACCAAATTGAACCTGTTATGTTTTGTTGGTTTGATTTGGTGAGTTTTGGGACTTGGCCTTCTTTTAATTTTGGGCATTTCTCATTGATGAAATTTTTTTCACGGGCCAATTTGATTCCTCAATTTTTTAGATGAGCCTATTCAATGTTTGGGCCTATTTTGTTTTATTATATTATTGTGAAAGACCCAATACATTATCTGTCATACGACCAAAAAAAGATATGCTCCCCAACCTATAAAAATGTGATACCTGTATCTTAGTTCGGTTTGGTTTTGGTCAGAAGGATCCTCTCGGTTTTCATATTTCCCAACCGAACCGTGTACATTAAGAAACCGATTGGTATGGACCGGTTCAGCTCGGTTTGTCAATTTTTTCGGTTTTCTGAAACACCCCTGATTTTCATAAAATCTACTTTGATATACTCCCACCCTTCTTCCTTCACAGTCCCGTTCACCCACACTACTATTAATGCTCACACATACACTCACTAAATGTCAAAAAGAACAACTCCAAATGAGACAAAAGAGAGTAGTGGGAATTGATCACTCACAACAGAAACTCCAAATGAAACTTGTTAATTTACATTTTCTTTGCAATTTCAATTAAAAGTTATTTTTATTTCTGTGACTTTCAATACTTTCGAAGCCCCTTGCTTGCAATTACTTTGAGAGCTCTGGAATACGAGTAAGTGCTTTATTTGCTTTACTTTAATCTTGTCTTTACCTTTTCAAGTCTCTTTTTAATTAGTGTTCTTCACAAACTTAATAACCTCCCATTTATTAGTAATTATCTGAGATTCACCACAATGAGCAGGGGGGTGGGAAGTCTAATAGCCATTATGGAAACAGCGAGCTAAGTCCAAATTCGCATTAAGAACAGAGGGCAAAGTCCAAAAAGCTCCGTAAGAAATGGATTTACCAGTTTACCTTTACTAGAGGAACCGGAGGCTTGTCTTCACCAGGTGATGGATGCCACTCAAGAAGTACACGCTTTTGTTCAACGGCATCACGAATGTGTGGGTACAAGTCCATTGTAGTATTGGAATGAAAGTCTACACCAGCATTGAAGGCATCCAACATGCTTCGACAGTTTGAAAGATGTGCAATAATCCTAAGTTCCATCTAATAATGAAAATTATATCAACCAACACACAATCATTTAAAAATGACTAGGTTTAAAAACGGTCCTTTTTAATTTTTCCCCCATTTTAATGTGAAATTAGACAAACTTACCCCTCAGTTTTCAAAATCATTAGACTTTGCTCCCTGCATCCAGGGTAATCTCAAAGTGTTACGTAAATATGGGGCAGCAATATCTCAATTTTTTAGCATAATCCTTTAACTTAACCCCCCCTGTTTTTATGTAATTGTTTGAGATTCCCTACACACAGGGGGAAGTCTTTAAGAATTATGAAAACAGGGTGGGTCAATCTAAATTTCACATATAAAAAATGGGGGTCAAAGTCAAAAAAGCCCTTTACGAAATCAAATGGGAATACTAATGATCAAAAGTTGAAATTACCTGCCCATAATCAGCAACAATGAAAGAGTTCCCTGGTGCAGCCATAAATGCCTGGCGGATCTTGAATCTGTCCTTCTCTAAAGAAGGCTGGTTCTGATTTACACAAAACATGAACAACAACAATTGGAAACATTTTAGAGGGAAAATATGATGCAATTAGATTTTTGCTCTTTTCACATCAGTTACTTTCTTAGAGCCTTGTGAGCTTCGGGGTAAAGTTGTCACATATATAAAAGCAGATAAAAAGTTCTGACAAGAAATTTTCACCCAATTGTATCAAAAATATATATATTGTTCAGCATGGTGACACTCAATGCGTGTTCAATACTATATTATGTTTTAGGGAACAAAATGCTTACTTGTTTACCAGTTTACCACTGAACCAACTAATTACATGATTTTAAATTATCTGAAAAATATATATAGAATCAGTATTATAAGATATAGTATTGAACACGTATAAGCTTTGTTTCTTATAAAAAAAAAAGATAGAAGTTTTAATTAACCGTGGAGGGAAAAATAAGGCAGTCGGTTCAAAATATTTGTAAATTGTAAATAAATTGATCATGAAGGAACCATATAAAATCATTATGGACCTGCAAATGTGGTTTCCTTGTAGATAAGCGCCCGGTTTCTGTGTTGATATTTAGATGACAATGAATGCGCCCATTCTTGCCTGATATATGAATGCCCTGGATGGAAAGAAAATAATAATTAGAAAACCATTTCAGAAATTGAAGCTTGAAAACTTCCACATAATATAAGAATCATTAGCAAGAAAGTAACTCGAACTGGGAAATTTTCAATGCGGGATCTTTTAGAAGAAGTAACTCTAACTGGGAAATTTCAATGCGAGACTTGATATTCTCTAACTCCATTTGCACAACACCAAACACCTATTTTGGACTTTTTGGGTTTGAAATCTTGAAGTGTGATGCCCCGAATCCCGTTCTGAGATATTCACCTCTGGGACCCGGTTAATCACGGATGCCGTGCGTGACGGCGGGTTAGAATTAATAAAATCTCAACTTTCAAAAAAAACTTTTCTTTAATAAAACGTGGTCACATAAAATCCTATCTCAGAAAATTTCGGCATATGGAGTTTATTTATATAGCAAACCGCCCTGTTAAAAATCAAAACCAATTGCTCACAATTGCCAACACAAACAAATCCTTTTTAAACAAGAATATTCCCATCAAACAGAAATTACAATCCACAATTAAAACCACTCCACATATGAAAACCCCCTTTTTTTTATACAAGTTTACAATAAAACCATTTACATATTACTTGACCAAAACTATATCTATATTTACAACAGTCCTTATCAAAAAGGACTTGGAAAGATCCATGGACATTAGAGGCCTCCTACGAAAGAGTACCACGCGCTAATCCCAAAGCCCGACCTGCAAAATTGATTAGAAATTGGGATGAGCCAAATTCGGGCTCAGTAGGAACTATATAGGTTTTAATAGAAAATAAGTACTTTACTTTTAATACCATAATTTGAAAACCGTGCCATGCAATGCAGTTCACACCTAAGTACATATCGAACCTCACTAGGATTTTTATCCTAGCCACCGGAAGCTAACTTCCCGACTAACCAATACCATCCCTAGGCTTTCCACAAAGTAGGCCTCCTACGTATATCCATATTACTGGGAAATCATTAGTCTAATATCATATGATTGCAATGCCAGCTTCCTAAGGTTCGTCATGCTACGATGGACTCGCTCTCAAGTGTGATTCTACACTCAACTATGCTTCTCGGTACCCATATCGTAAGTAGTAATTATTGGCCAACTAATCATTGTTTCCTTTTTAATTATAGTACATTATGATCAGACTAGCTAACCTCATAACTACACATATTCCCATGCCCACATATATCCTTTAAGGATTTGATAATTGCCAGCTCTTTCCACTTTACATGTTACCTCATTATGACGGCCAATGCGTCTCTACGTGTATCATAATCTACGCGTTCATTCTTACGTTATTTACAAAATATCCGGGACTATACTTATAAAACATACAAGATATACAATAACATTTATCAAGATCACCATCACATCCAGATTCGAGTCATGTCGATGTCATTCGAGACATAATTTCTTTATTCTCAATAATCTACCATGTGTATTTCAATGATCAATATAATCTCGACAATCACAATGATACCAATAGTCTTCCAATTCAGTCTGCGTTTCGTGGCCTTTCACCCATGTAGCAGCAGGGCCTCCCATTCGTTTCCATATGTGTTTCGTGACCTTTCACCCACGCGACAATAGTTCCTCTCGTTCGTTTCCGTATTCTCAATGTTTAGTCACAACACCAATGGTCGTCCAAGCGTCACAAAGTCTGCATTTCAAGACCTTTAACCCACGCGGCAGCAGGGCCTCCCGTTCATTTCCATACACGGTTTTGGGTCTTGCACCTAAGAGACTGTGTCCCAACTTCCGGCCCCAATCTTTAAAGACTAAACCTGGGACCTCCCATGGATTATTATCATCTCACCATCACAATTATATAAACATATGATCCAATCAATGACTTACACAATATATATATATAATTTATTATTGATAATTTAATATTATTTAGATTAGTTATTTATTTATGTTATTTTGTTTTATGGTAGGATCCCACCTTGATAGGTATTTTAGGTAAGGTAGGATGTTATTCCCTATATAATGTCCTAGTATTCAATCTTTATTATCATGGAATAAAATACAAGAGTTCTCTCTATTTCTATATGGTATCAGAGGGTTGGTTAGGAACTCCATATGCCGCCTAGGTCCAATTAAAACCCAAGGTTCGATTAAAACCCTAGCCACGCCCAAAACCCTAGCCGACGCCACTGTTGATTGCTCACTGGCATGCGTATTAGGTGAGTATTCCTGGAACAAACCACGCAGCAGTGGTTGAAAGTTCCAGACGAGCATAAGCCCGAAAGCCTCGCCGGAAACCGACGACTCACGCGCCCACACGCGCCGCCCCTTCCTGCGCGTGGATCTCACGCGCCGTCTACTTCCACCGCGCGTGGAGGCGCGTGGCAGCTCAGAGCATCACCAAACTTTCCAGTCTCGCTCGTCTCACTGTTCCGAAGCTTATTCTGGTACTGTTTTGGGCTAGTTTGGTACTGTTTTTATTCCGTACTGTTCCGCTTTGGTATTATTTGGCACTGTTCAGTTGATTGCTTGGTTTGGGTAGTTTGATTCTCTTACCATATGAACTATAAACTTGCAATGGTGGGTGCTAGTAGTCCGGGTCTCACAGAATCTTCTAGTGGTTCCTCCACAAGCTCGTCTTCTACGTTCACAGATACTATGTCGCAATTTGCTACTATTTATTCGGTGAGTGAAAATCCTGTGGCCAATATTAGTCACAAATTGAATGGAAGGAATTACCTCGAATGGGCACAATCAATGAGGCTATTTATTGACGGCAAAAGAAAATTAGGTTATGTGAATGGTGAAGTGGTACCACCCCCATCTAACGACCCGGGTTTTAAGTCATGGCGCGAGGAAAATTCGATGGTTACCTCGTGGTTGATCAATTCCATGGAGGCTGGTCTCGGTAAACCCTATATGTTCCTGCCGACTGCTCGAGATGTCTGGCACGCGGTTAAGGAAACGTACTCGGACCTAGACAACTATTCTCAAATGTTCGAACTCAACAACCGGTTGTGGAAGATGCAGCAAGGGGACCGTGGGGTTACAGCTTACTACCATGACATGATGGCCATATGGCAAGAGTTGGATTTGTTTGAAACCGAAGAGTGGGAAAACCCGAATGATAGTGCTCGTTACAAGAAGAAGGTTGAGCGAGGTCGCGTGTTTGTCTTCTTGGCTGGATTGAACAAGGATCTAGATGAAGTTCGGGGTCGTATTTTAGGCAGGATATCTTTGCCTACTATCAGAGAGGTTTTTTCAGAGGTACGGAAAGAAGAGGCTCGACGATCTGTGATGTTGAGAGACGAACGTGAACCCCGTGCAGAGAGTGAAGGATCTGCACTTGTAGTCCTTGATAAAGCAATAGATGGTGATAAGCGGGGAGGCAAGCAGAGATTGTGGTGTGATCATTGCCAGTGGCCAGGTCATACTAGGGATAGTTGTTGGAAGCTTCATGGCAAACCAGCAAATTGGAAGAAGAGGGATAACAAAAAAAGGGGAGGACTCCGAGCATTCCAAGCAAGCACTACAGATTCAAAGCAGCAGTCTTCCTCAGAAACACTTCCATTCACAAAGGAACAAATGGAGCATCTGTGTATAATGGTCCAATCTCATCCCATAGCAACTGGCTCATCATGTTCCGTAGCTCAGTCAGGTAATACGTTTACAGCTACAATTGCCTGCATCAAATCCCATAGCAACTGGATATTAGATTCAGGGGCTACTGATCACATGACTGGTATCTCGGAATTCTTTTCGTCTTATACTCCGTGTGCAGGGAATCAAAAGGTTAAAATTGCTGATGGTTCTTTCGCTGCAGTTGCCGGCAAAGGAACCATAATCGTCTCTCCATCTCTCACTCTTAAAGATGTCTTACATGTCCCTAATTTATCGTATAATCTTATATCTGTTAGCAAATTGGCTCTTGATCTCAATTGTCAAGTTAACTTTTGGTCCTCTCATTGTGAATTTCAGGATTCAAATTCAGGGAAGACGATTGGGGTTGCTAAACAGGACGGGGGTCTCTACTTCTTCAATAATGGGTCTACCTCTGGAAGGCAAGACCGGCAGACTTGTTTTAATTCTATTTCTGTTTCTAGTGATAGTCAGATTTTGTTATGGCATTATAGGTTAGGACATCCAAACTTTCAGTATTTAAAGCATTTGTTTCCCAAGTTATTAATGAATAAAAATTTGCTTAAATTTCGGTGTGAATCTTGTGAATTAGCGAAACATCAACGCACGGTTTTTCCGTCTCAACCATATAAGAAATCACAACCCTTCAACTTGATTCACAGTGATGTTTGGGGTCTCTCTAGAGTGCCCACTTGGTCTGGCAAACGTTGGTTTGTAACTTTCATTGATGACCACACTAGAGTATGTTGGGTCTTTCTTTTAAAAGATAAATCAGAAGTTGGGGGTGTGTTTCAAAACTTTTACACCATGATACACACACAGTTTCAAACCAAAATTCAAATTTTTCGGAGTGATAATGGGAAGGAATTTTTCAATAAGATGTTAGGGGATTTTTTCGTCAAAAATGGGATAATTCATCAAAGTTCTTGTAATTATAATCCTCAACAAAATGGAGTTGCTGAAAGGAAAAATAGACATCTACTTGAAGTTACTCGTGCTTTAATTTTTCAAACTAAAGTTCCAAAATACCTTTGGGGAGATGCTATTTTGACTGCTACTTACCTTATTAATCGGCTTCCAACACAAACTTTGAAATTTCAAGCCCCTATAAAATTGCTTTCTGATCTATTTCCCAACACTCGGTTATTAGGGGATATTCCCTTAAAAATATTTGGAAGTGTTGCCTTTGTTCATAATCATGACCCCAAAAATTCTAAACTTGATCCAAAGGCACACAAATGTATTTTTGTAGGCTATCCTACAAATCAGAAAGGGTATAAATGTTTTGATCCGATTTCCAAGAAATTATACATTTCTATGGATGTGACCTTCTTCGAGGGGCAATCCTATTACAACTCCCATCTTCAGGGGGAGAGCACGAGAGAAGATGGAGGTTGCGGTTTTGATAATTCTGTCGTTGATGTTTTGTATGAACAAGTACCTAATTATTTTAACACACAATCTGGGAAACCAAATGAATTAAATATTGAAGATACTTGTGTTGGTAATGGTGAACAACCAGGGTTAGTGTTATCCCAAAATCTGACTACCGATGGTCCAGAGATGTGTGCAAAACGGTATAAAGGTCTTGTTTATTCTAGAAAAAATCCAGAACAAGGAAGGAAAGAAACCATCCCTCTACAACCCCAAGAATCCAACCTGGAGGTGGATCATGATACTCACGATGACTCTTCCGAGATACCTGAAGGTAATTCTCAAGCTAATATCGAGTCAACCCGGTCTGATCAACTTGATCTCCCTATTGCTCTTAGAAAAGGAGTCAGAGCGTGTACGAAATCTCCCAAATATCCCATTTCGAACTTTGTGTCATATAAAAATATCTCACCCTCCTATTCTACATTTATCTCTCGTGTGTCGAATGTGGTTATTCCTAACAATGTTCAGGATGCTCTAAATGTTCCGGAGTGGAGAGAAGCGGTGTATGAGGAGATGAGAGCACTGGAGAAGAATGCTACTTGGGAGAAAGTCAAGCTTCCAGAAGGAAAGATAGTTGTTGGTTGTAAATGGGTATTCACTGTGAAGTATAACTCCGATGGGTCAGTAGAACGGTACAAGGCTCGTCTAGTGGCTAAAGGCTTCACTCAAACGTATGGAGTCGACTACTCCAAAACATTTTCTCCCGTGGCAAAATTAAATACAGTTCGGGTTCTCTTATCAGTTCCAGCTAATTTGGACTGGCCTCTAAATCAGTTAGATGTGAAGAATGCCTTCTTGAATGGAAACCTATAAGAGGAAGTCTATATGGAACCTCCACCTGGTTTTACTGAGGAATTTGGGACAAAAATCTGCAAGCTAAAGAGGTCTTTGTATGGCCTTAAACAATCCCCTAGGGCGTGGTTCGAAAGATTAACGAAGTTCCTCAAGGGCCAAGGATATAATCAAGGGCAATCTGATCATACTCTCTTCACAAAGACGTCCACAAGAAACGAACTTTCTGTTCTCATTGTTTATGTGGATGATATGATTTTGGCAGGGGATGATATTGAAGAAATAAATCGACTGAAGCGAAATCTTGCTAGAGAATTTGAGATTAAGGATCTTGGTGACCTACGATACTTCCTTGGAATGGAGGTGGCCCGTTCAAAAAGTGGTATTGTCGTATCACAACGGAAATATATTTTGGATCTGCTGTCAGAAACTGGGATGAGTGGGTGTAAGCCATCGGATACTCCCATAGAACTGGGTACCAAGCTAGGAGATGTTAAAGATGGTGTTCCAGTCGAAACAGGGAGATACCAAAGGTTAGTTGGGAAACTAATCTATTTGTCTCATATGCGCCCTGACATTGCTTTCGCTGTGAGCATGGTTAGTCAGTTCATGCACTCACCATGTGAAGAACATCTAGAGGCTGTGTACCGTATTCTTCGTTACCTCAAAGGCTCTCCAGGGAAAGGTCTGTTCTTCAGGAAGAACGATAAAAGAGGGATAGAGGTGTATACCGATGCTGATTGGGCTGGCTCGGTTACTGATAGACGGTCTACGTCTGGCTACTGTACGTTTCTTTGGGGCAACTTGGTTACATGGAGAAGCAAGAAGCAAAGTGTTGTCGCTCGAACCAGTGCAGAAGCTGAGTTTAGATCAATGGCTCAAGGAGTATGTGAGGTTCTTTGGCTACAAAGGGTCTTAGAGGAACTCAAAAGGCCTATAAGTCTCCCGATGAAGCTATACTGCGATAACAAGGCTGCTATCAGTATTGCCCACAATCCGGTCTTACATGATAGGACAAAACATGTTGAGATTGATAGGCACTTCATCAAAGAGAAACTAGAAGGTGGACTTATATGTACTCCCTTTGTTCCGTCTAATCAACAAGTTGCAGATATTCTGACCAAGGGCCTGTTAAGGCAACCGTTCGAATTTCAAGTGAGCAAGTTGGGCATGACAGATATCTTCGCACCAACTTGAGGGGGAGTATTGATAATTTAATATTATTTAGATTAGTTATTTATTTATGTTATTTTGTTTTATGGTAGGATCCCACCTTGATAGGTATTTTAGGTAAGGTAGGATGTTATTCCCTATATAATGTCCTAGTATTCAATCTTTATTATCATGGAATAAAATACAAGAGTTCTCTCTATTTCTATATTTATCATACTCAAGCCATTTATCTCATCAATGACACACACACACACACACATATATATATTCATACAATCGCCCACTACACATTTATCATCATTAACCTCATTGTTAATCATTTCTATAAGCGTCATCGTCACGCTTATACTCCACGAGCCTATCAATACATGGTCATTCTCATACTAAGACAATTTAAATCATTAATGGTGCTATGTGTGTAAAGCTAGGGCCATTTGTCTTCAATGGTAATATTATAGTCACAACGTCAAGTTAAACCTTAACTATCGTATTTCTAGTCCAACCGGTGTCCATATGGTGCACTAAGTAATGTATATGTGGCCATGGCAACCGAAATTCTGCCAAAGTATGTTTACGATATCATCAAGGAGTATCAAGGTCGTACTCACGTCACCAATACCTATCATGCTTTACACAAGGCGCTAGACTTAAGGTATGTTGCGTATTACTCCGCCCTAATGGATTTTTAGTGTAAACACCATAGATTTTACCCAACAATCACAACTATAGGCATATATGTGTATTTCTATTGTTTTTTTTTTTTTATAAGAAACAAGATTCCATTCATAATAAAAATTAAAAGTACAAATATAGAGGGGACAAGGAGTCCACCAACCAAACATATAACCCACAAAAAGAAAATAAAAGAAATATAATCCTGCCAAAACCCAAAGCCAACAATGCACCCTTAGAACAGAACCCAAATATAATACAGTGGGACACTATTCAAAAATCCAAGCTCTCCAATTGTTCTTGATGTTTTTCACTCTATAATTTTTGAAAGGCTTGGTGTTGGAAGCCCACAACAAAGCCATGAATTTGACTCTTTCCCACAGCCACTCCTTTTCTTCTATCTTTCCTTCAAAAATTCTATAATTCCTCTCCATCCATAATAGCCAAAAGGAAGCAACTTTGACACATCTCCATAGCTCCCTGCCCTTAGATTTGTCTCTATAGCTATTGATTTCCAACATAAGAAGTCTCGCACCATCTTTCGGAATGGCCCAACTAAACCCAAATTCTGCACAAGCTTTGTTCCATATGAAATAAGAATAAAGGCAATGTAACAACAAGTGGTTCAAAGATTCTACATCGCTCTTGCACAGTGCACACCAAGATGGGGAGAGACAACAATTCGGTCTTCTCTTTTGCAACAGATCATAGGTATTAACCCTCCCGTGAGCAACTAACCAAGAGAACACCTTCACTTTTGTGGGAATACCCGCTGCCCAAATGACTTTTGAAGGAGCAAATTGTGGATGCGTTGGAGAATCGACCATCATTTGTATACAATACCCAAAAACCCCAATTTCTAGGTTTAACATATGCGTATGTGATGGGTTCTTTATAAAGCTTTAGGTATACGAGTAAAAAAACGCATTAAATGCTCAAAATATGTAATAGATGCAAGAACCCATCACTATCCATCACCAATCGAGGATTCATCAAGCCCAAACCCATGAACATCCATACAACCTAAGGTTTATGAAGAAATCCCCAATTTGTGTTCAAATCTCTAATGCAACAACCAAATATTTGTAAAACAAGTATAAGTATAGTGTTCCCACCTTAGAGAAGCCATATCTCAAAGTTCATGATGTGCAGAGGTCTAATTGCCAAACCCTAGCTCCAAGCTCGAGCTCCAATTGTGGAAGAATGAGGAGGAAGATGATGAATAGTGATTTGGAGAGGTGTGTAGATGATTTGGGGCTTTAATCTTTGGTGTGTGATGATAGATGAGTAGAAATCCCTTAAGAACCTCTCCTTTTCTCTCCTTAGAACTCTCTAGAGCTCTCCCATGGTGTATTTGGATGTGTGGCTCGAAGTTGAGATGAAAGGGGGTGTAAAGGACACTTAAAAAAGCTCGAGACCGACTTTGCCCGCTGCCGGACCGGTATGCCAAAAGTCCAATACCGGTCTGCACTATAACTCTGGGGCTCTTGAGCACTGTTCGTATTTTGGCCATAACTTTCCGCTCGAGATTCCGATTGAGGTGGTCCTTGTGTCCACGGAAAGGTATTTCAAAGATCTACAACTTCCTAGAAGAAAGTTTCCTCAACTTATGGATGGATAGCTCCCAGAAATTCGCCGAAGACAGCGCTCTGTCGAAGCGCTACCGAACGAACAGAATTTAATGATGGGCCTACTTCTGACCCTATTTTGATCAACAAGGAGTGTGAATTGGCTTTCGTTCAAAACACGAAAGTTGTAAAATGATATGAAACCTAGAAGTAGGAAAAAACGGCACCTTAATGGGATAAAAGATGAGGATGTTATGATGCTCCAAAGTTGGTTAGAAACAAAGGAATCGCGTAAGACCGAAATTCATGATTTACGAACCAAAACTGTTTCGGACCACCCGAATCACTAAACGAACTCTCACATGAGTGGAAGGAGGCTAATATGACTTGTAAGAAGTGCTAGAATGTTACGGGACTCCATAAATCATGATTTCACCACCCGAGGTGAAATGAACATATGAACGAAGGTGAATACGGTGGAATGAAAGTATGGGGTGTTAAATGAAGCACTACCCAAATTCCTTCACCCCTACCAGAGATATGGATAGGCAAGAAGGCATCAAGCTCAATATGAAATATGAACTGGATCCAAGTGTAGAAGCTCAACTACCAAGACTAGGTTGATGAAATGGTGATAGTCCAAGAATTACGGTATGGGTGTGCATGGACTGGATTCGGTCGGCTCTAAATGTAAAACTTGAACCAGGTTCGACCCAAACAAGAACCAAAAGCAATCCAATCAATTGGTTCTCAGGTAGATTCGGCTCAGTTCTTGGTTTCCCCAAAAAAAACCAACATTTTTTTTTAAATGTTCTATATTATAAACGCACTTAAAAACAAAAGAATATAATTTTTTATTTTTTTATAAGAAAGAGGATTATATTAATAAATGAAAAGGCACAAAATTATTTGAATAGATTTAGCATTATGTTAGTGGTCAAAATAATAATTAGCCAACATCGACATGTGTATACATAAAATTACATCATATTAAATATTTATAAAGGAATTATACTCTGGTGTCAATTCAGTGTGTTTTACTTGCAGTTCTCGGGTTAGGTTGGTTCACGGGTTAGGTTGGCTGCTTTAGTAGCTAAACCCGGAACCGAACCAAAAAATTCAGTTCCTTAAATTTTTGGAACCAGAACCAGCCTATCACCAAAAACCTATTCTGCTGTCTGAACCTAACAGAATCGAAGTACTATGTTTCTCTTCAGAACGTTAAGATTTTCGCAAATTAAGTTTAAATCAAAGATATCTTCCTTATTAAAGCTGACAAAACTACAAAAAAAAAATAAAAAAATTTTGCGCTGCATAATTATGTAACCACTAGGTAATCCCCTGAAATGGCTAGCCAAAGTTGTAAGTTAGGGTCATCGCACTCACATATATACCAAGGGCCTCCCCATTGCACTATCGATGTGGGATATTTGGATTGTGACAAACTACCCTAGTTAAAGCCCTCGCATCAATTCCAGCTCAAATGGCTAGCCAAAGTTGTAATCGGGTCCTCCCCTAAAATGGCTAGCCAAAGTCCTCCACATTACACTACTGAGGTGGGGTATTTTAGTTAAAGGCTTGACATCCTCGTCTTTCTTGCTGCCACAAGCAATTCTAGATCGCCATCAACGACACAAACACAGCCCACAATATACACACATTCATATGAAAATGAATCTAGATTAGTAGCCAAGTGAAATATCTCCATCTCTTCCACATATCAACCCTTTTTAATGATCTTTTAATTCTAATATACACTCAATCGCGTCACACACATCCTAGTTGAACAGTTGCCTAATCAACTGGCTCCCTTAAATTTAAAAATTTGCTTAAAATTAAATATTATACAGAAGCTTTACCACTTTACTTTTATGTCTGGCCACTAGGAACCTATACCGATAAATAGCTCGATATTCCACCAGAATAAATAAGCCAAGAAGAAATTACAAACATATAGACACATAATATTCAACGAACCAATGAATAAGATTTATGTATGGGTAAGAAAATAAAATTACAAAATACTCCCTTAGTCTCAAATTGATAGTCACACTTTGACTTCGGTATCTTCTTTTTGATACAAGTGGAACACTAATACACCTTGTGTTCGACCACAGGGGGAGGGGGAAGGGAAACGGGGTTTTCATGGATCAAACCGGGGCAAACCCGCCCCTATTTCCACTATTCTACTTCGGTATCTTTTAAGAAAACACTAATTTCAACATAATCAATAGTCAAGAATACAGTTTGATTTCTGTAGTGCAACTTGGTACACAGAAAGGAAATGGGACTATCAATTTGAGATGTACCAAAAAGGAAAGTGAGACTACCATTTTGAGAGAGGGAGTAGTAAAACATGAAGGATCATAACCTGCAACGGGTGAATGTAGTCGGATAATAACGAATTTATCGAGAGAACTCCAATTAAAGCAGCAATACCATTGCAAGCCTCAATTCCCTTGGAATTCCCTCCAAATGCAGCAAAGGCAGTGCCATAAGGAAATGTCTCTGACCGTTCATTCGTCATTGTTCCATGCATATTTTCATCATCGTCATCTAACGGCAACTGATGAGCTTCATCAGTAAAATCAAATTCCTTAGAAATGTTGCCAGCGAGGATCTTCAAGGCACCTATTCTAACCGAAGGCCAACCATATTGGGTGTGAATTTCGGGTTTTAGTTTAACACCAAAGTTGTGAAGTGTAATTTCTAGAGATCTTTTAGTACTTCTCTTTCCTTCTCTTTTGGTTGCATTTCTCTTTCCTTCTCTTATCACTTCATCCGGGTGGGGAATTTTAAACTGCCTCTCCTCTGGAAGAGTCTCAAAAGGGTTCTTTCTGTAAAAAGGAAGTATGAAAAATGAAGAAGTTATTAATACAAGTTACTATGCTAAACCTCTGTAAACAAGAACATGATATCTATTGGATACATCGACATACCAAATTCTAAGTAGGGCCACTTGTTAAGGGCATTTGGAAGTAGAGAAATACAATGTTCATGTCTAAAATTCACGAAGAAAGACTTACGAAATGTAACGCCCCAAATCCCGTTAAGAGGATTTCTCCTCCGGGACCCGGTTCGTTACTGGTGCTGTACGTCGACGGCATTTTAACTGAGCAAAACTCCTGTGTAAAACATAGAAATCCACAAACTAAACGACAAGAATATTTCTAGTTCACAAACTTTATCCACAAAAGAAAACAAAGCACTACAATTTAACAACTAGCCTCCAACGAGGTCCCAAGTACAACGTTTTTCCAATCTCCACATACAATAATATTAGTAAGGATTCAATACATGTATAACTAACAATATAACAACCATAGGTTTTATACAAGAATCTAACACATCTTATTGACAAAATTCTAAGAGTAATGGTATAGAGGCAGTTTAAGAGGACGCATCTTCATTCTCCCATTTCTCAAAAGAACCTGCAGAGAAATCTGGATGGAAAGTAATTGGGGTGAGTCAAACAGACTCAGTGGGAATCATATATATATATAATTGGCTTTGTATAAAAGACAATGTTCAGAAAATCTCTTTGTAAAATAACATGGAATCCCTCACATATGTATATATAGATAGTAGCTAAGAATGAAGCCTTTTCTTTGAAAACCCGCGTATAATGCATACTCAATATAAAATGGAATCCTATGGCACAATTAACATATTTTATCTCATAAATCTCGAGAATAGTCTCGTAAATCTCACCAATATCCAAGCGTATAACCAGGTCTGCATTTCGTGGCCTTTCAACCACGCGACAGCAGAGCCTCCCGTTATTTTCCATGCACGGTTTCGGGTCTTGCATCCAGGGGCTCTCTATCCCAACTTAAAGTCTCAATCGTTAGAGACGAACCTGGGACCTACCATGGACTAGTGCTAGCTTATGATGTCAATAACATGTCAACCGGCTCATTTAGATAGTAATTGTGCCATAAAACATGATTCCCATTAATCACATAGAACATGTATAATGCAACCAATAGAAAATATCTCATATCCACGATTTATAACATCATAACAACTTGTAGGCGAAAGTTTAACATAAAGAATCCACCACTTGAACCCTTAAGGATAAGTACTAAATTTTTATAACAAAAATTATTAACAATTGATAGGGTTCTAAGTGGGTTTTCATGTGAACCAAGAGAATAGCCATAATTTCTTGTTAAAACATGTATTTTAATATATATGTAGGATATTCGAATCATTAATTTCAACACCAAAGCGGCGCATCAACATATACTCAAGAAACCTGTTTTACATTTCTATAACCAAATATAACACCACATGAAACCAACGAAAGATATCTCATATCAACCATTCTAAATAGTTTAACAACTTATAAACAATGGTTTAGTAACATAAAATCACCACTTGAACCCATATAAGTAAACATTTAGTTTAGTAAAATAATTCATCAATCATCAAATGGGCTCCAAATGGGTTTTGTGCAAAATCAAGTGAATAGCCTCAATTTCTTGTTGAAACACATATTTTTAACAATAAACAGGCTATCTGAATAACCAATTTCAGTGTAAGGGCGTAGTTTTACGTAATTCCCAAAACCCATGTAAAAACTAGGTATATATATGTTAGTGTTTTCAATAGCGTTGTGTCGCGCGCTACATAGCGCGCTATAGCGCAAAAAAAACCCTACCGCTATGTAGCGTGCCAAGAATAGCGAAAGGAACAAATAGCGTGAGTATTTTGATGATGTGGCACGCTATTGCGTGAATAGCGTACGCTATTCACGCTATTCGGAGAAAACCTACGCTACTTGAGAAAAAAACGAAATTAGGTCATATAATAAGTTAAGAAGCTTAGCTCTTTCAAATTAAATTCCAGCCTTCGAACGCCGTCTCTCCTCTCTTCTCCTCTCTCCATCGTCGTCGATCACCGTCGTCGATCACCATCGTCGCTGCTAGTTCTCCTTCCTTGTTCAATCATTCGGCGTTGCTACTCGTCAATCGTTCGTTGTTGCTGCTACTTCTCTATTCCTTCGTCGTCGCTCGTAACTTCGTAAGTTTATTCAGTCTCTTATTTGTGGCTGAATTTCAGCCGACTATTCTGCTCTGTTTATATTATTTTTTATTTTTTATTTATTTTTTTGGTTATGAAATGCCCACTGTGGGTTTTATTTTAATTTTTTGTTGTGTTGTGGACTTGTGGGCCTTGTGGTGTTGGGTTTTACTTAATTTTTTTTTTTTGGTTGTGGTTTAAAGTTTTAACGTTTGAACCTCCAGTTTTTTTTATTTTAAAGTTTTAACGTTTTAAAGTTTTTGGTTGTGGTGTTGTGTTGGGTTTTACTGTTCTGCACTGTTTGAATTTTAAATTTAGAATTTGATGTGTTTGAATTATAATTTTTGTGTTATTATTATTTGAAGTGTTTTAATGAATTTTTACTAATGTTCTTTAGTATAATATTATTTTTTATTTTTTTAATTAAAACGCTATTTGAGTCCCGAATAGCTTACGCTATACGCTACGATATTTGCGCTACGCGCTTTCGGAACCAAAACGCTATTGCTTGCGCTATCGCTATTTAAAACATTGATATATGTATAAACATGTCGAGGAATGGTAATCAAGTAATAATAAGTTGTAAAATAGGGTTTAATGTTAGATTCCCACCTCAAGGAAGTTAGGTCGTCATACTTGAAGGGCTAAATCGAGCTAAGAACTGCTGAATCGCAAAATCCCCAATCCTATGCTTTGTGCCCTAGCCATAGAGGAAAGAAGGATGAAGAAGATGAAGATGGAGGTTTGTTTATGGGTTGAAATATAGATGAAAACCTCTCCAAAACACCTTAGAAATGAGCTCTCAATTCTCTCTAACTCCCTCTTAAAGTTGAGGCTCGAAAATGGGGGAGGAGGGGGCTTAAAATGGCGTAAAAATGGCCAAAACCGACTTACTGTTGTACCATGATCGATCATGGTCTCCCCATGATCGATCATGGAGTCCACTGCCAGCACATGCATTTTGGATCTGGAGCATTGTTCGTATTTTGGTCATAACTTCTTACTCGGAACTCCGATTAAAGTGTTCTTTATGTCCACAGAAAGATAATTCAAAGCTCTACAACTTCCTAAGAGGAAGTTTCCTCAAATTATGGATGAATAATTCCCAGAAATTCGTAGAAGACAACGCTCTGCCGACTCGCTACCAAATGAACAGATTTTAGCAACTCGCGTACTTTGCACACTGTTTTGACCCACGAAAAGTGTGAATTAGCTTCCGGTCAAAACATGAAAGTTATAGGTTGTATCAAAGCCTAAACATAGGCGCAAACAGAGGCTTAATCGGACAAGTAACGAAGAAGTTATGAGACCTCGAAGTTGGCAAAAATTAGTAAATCGCGTAAAGTGAAAATACGCGACTAACACCTCAATTTCGATTCGGACCACCCGATTTATGAAACGATCATTCCCACAAACTTGATACACCTACTATGATGTGCCAGAGGTGTTGGATCAGCTAACAAGGGTCCAAAAGCAAAAGTTCATGCCTTAACAGAGATTAAGCATTAACCGGGCTTGGGAATGGAACTCGGGGTATTACATGAAAGCCTGTCAACAACAAAAGGTGAAATACGTATGCCAAAGGCAGCCTAGAAGGTGATCAAATAATAAAAGATAAAGAAAGACAGCAAGGATCCAATGACAAACAAAATAGCTACCACGTAGGAATAGTTTGAGATGAGAGCTAAAGAAGTTTGTCATTTGAATGCGTTATCAAGCAAAGGACATAAACTTCAAGAAAACTAGCTCCAAAATATAGAACTTTAACTATCTTTTTTACTTAAGAAATTGACTGATTTCACATTTATCTAAGCAAACACTTATTCATCGTTTTTCATTTGAAATACCTCCTGTACTGGTACAACAAATTCCTCGACAAATCTACAGAAAACAATTATCTTTGACATGCTGTCCAAAGCTTAAAACTGCCAAGGCCCCACTAGCAACAAGTTAAAGAAATGACACATGTGAAGGAATAAATAGAAGCACCCGTCGAGAAGTTTTACTGGGGCATCCAGAGTACAAATAACTGACGAGTACGCATGATTGTGTGTTGACCTTAAAATAGGACTGAAATAGAAAATGACGACACTGGACATGAAGCAGCATTGAAGCAACCACATATTGCTTGGGCAGTAGTTCTCTCGAGTTAGAACTGTATTAAAAAAAAATAACTCCCTCCGTTCCAAATTAAGAATCCACTTTACTTTTCGGATGTCCCAAATCAAGAGTCCACTTTCCTTTTTCATGACATAATCAATGTAATAAAACCCATGACAGGAAACAGTTTTGTTCTAAACCATTGACTCCTTTATTATAACATAATCAACGTACTAAAAGCCATGACAGGAAACAGTTTTGTTCTAAACCATTGACTCCTTTTCTATAACATAATCAACGTACTAAAAGCCATGACTGGAAACAGTTTTGTTCTAAACCGTTGACTGATAAAACTAGAGCATTCTTAAAAAGAATGTGAAAGTCAAACATGGACTCTTAATCAAGGACAGAAGGAGTATATAATTTTAAAAACTTAATATACCTGTTCCTAACGCCACCAAAAAAAAGCTGGAGTAACTGTGCTTCACTTCTCATATTCATGTACCTGGCATCTGAACAGTACTTAGATGCCCAGTTGCGAAATCTATCAGCAGCAATTTGCTGCTCGGCTTTAGCCACTTTCTCAACCTCTGCAAGATAGGTTTGATCGACCAGCATCCCCGCACTTTCCATCTTCACTGCAACTTCACTATACGGTCGCCAAAATCTCTCGTAAAAGTCAAACATTGAACCTTCCTGTTTAACTCCATTGAAATTCCATCCCATGCAAGATAAATTAGTTTTTAAGCTCTCGTAGAGATTTAGCATGTTTATTGAACCTAAGGAAGAAAAAGAAACCCAAAGATTCCGCTCTACTCTTTGAAGATCTTCGACAGGAGGAACAGTTATATTTTTTCCAGGAAATCCATCTTTCTTCACCGTTCTCCTCCCAAAGATGGCTTCCAGTGATACTTCACCAATCAGCTTCTCGTCAGCATACAACCTTGAACCAGACATTACAACAGGGTCACTTGTAAGTGCTTCTAGGGAATAACTACCTTTTTTTCGTCTCGAAGAATCCCATAAATGAGCCATATGCATTGTGTCGGCATGAAAACCAGAAACATTAAGCCCATAGTTCTCTATAACATGGTTTTGAAAGGAATAGTTGTGCCAAACCTACAGAAAAAGAAGGGCACAGATCATATTCATGTTGGTTTAGAGCATTGTACTTCGTAATCACAAGTATAGGTAAAGAATGTATATAGAGTTTATAATGACATTGTTGTGTGGGAAATTTATTGAAGAGAATATAGGCAAATGCAAGTGATAAATGAGAAAAAAAAAATTACCTTTTTGATGGATGGGTCTTCAAAAAATGGAGCGAATACAGCCAAAAGACTACTGCCACCACCATCAAGCACATCCACCCAGATACAAGACTTGTTATTGCCGAAATTTGCCTGGGATTCTGAGCAAATACAGAAGCATGTAATTTCTCCATGATCAACAGGTGTCTCCTGCTTCAAATCTATCTTGTTAACCTAAAAAATATCAGAAAATAGGAAGAATAAGTATGCAGAGTATTTGGGAGCATACGTAACCATATATACCAAATTGGAAGTAACCCATGAAGCACGAAAACTCATTTGGGACACGGATAAGGCACAACACAGGGACAAAAAATTATAACAAACTAGCGTCAACAAATAACCATATTTTCTCTAATGTCAAGGATGAATAACCTTTTTTTTTCTTTTGGAAGGCAAATCAGACATATATTAGTGAAATTTAAAACTTATAACTAACTAATCATAATAGTCAGTTGCCCGTGTAATTAGGCAATGAAGTTAAGAATATATGTATGTCAATGTGCAAGTACATAAATATGTAAAAAGTAGGGAGGTTTTATTTAAGCCCAAATTTGAGCTAAGTTTTTTCTATTTCTATTTTTTTGATACAAAGCAATGATTCGTCAACAGAACTTTTTTACACAAGCAATGAATCCAAAATATTAACCCCACATTAATATACCCTCAACTTCTCCTCATCATCATTGTTTTGAACATAGAAATAAAAGCACAAAGGTCTGGGATGCCACAAGTTCTAACGAGAAAAACTTCAATTAAACAAAAAAATGAAAAAAGGAGTAGGAAGAAATGCACCAGTCCAATCCATCGGAAAGATGTATAGTAAACAAAAAGGAATATAAAAGTCAAATTTGAGCAGCATGGGGGGAATAGACTAATCAGGGATTAATAAATCAGGAAACGGATATATACTTATCCGATCCATTTGCAATCTGATCTGACATATATATATATATACATTTATATATCTATATCTGTATATCCTTGCAAATTTATAAATATAATTATTGCCCTATTGGTCTAGCAATAAAATTTGATTAAAGTCATGTCCTGGTCAATAATTTTAAATTTTCGGATCAGATCAGGTATACAGATTGGATATTTGAATTGGATATTTGTTCATAACAAATTCAAACATGGACTAGTATTTTGTATATCCATCTCATTTACAGATTGGATCAAATCAGATCGGATTTGGATACAACAAATCCCGTCCATATCTAATATGTTGACAGGCCTATCTGGGAATCCCTCCCCAGAGAAACCTTTCAATCCCTTTATACTCCCCAAAGCGCTGCACAATAGCCTCCCCCGCCAGCGCCACCAGGTCCACCAACTGCCCCCCAACCGCCACTCCCCTGATATCTGACCCATTTGAAGGCTCCAAATCTGGTCCATTTCCTCATCCACGTGAACCTCATTGTATTCTATACTAGAAGAGTTGACAGAGTTTAATTTTTTGTGAAGGCAATGATAATGGAAATAGTAGATTTTTGTTGAATTGTTTAGGTGTTTTTGTTAGTACTAGGAATGATGTTTTCTAGGGGATTGTTCCGAAAAGAATGGGATAGTGTTGAAGTGGAAGCCATTAAAGTTTTGTTAAAATTGGTTTTGTGAATTTGAAATGATTTTTTTTTTAAGTAGTTAGCTTTAAATTGGGTTTAAAGATAGGGTCAACATAACAAAATAATTTATTGTTGTGGGTTAACTTAGCTCAAATTTGACTTTAAATAAAATTCCCCTGAAAATAAACTAAAAGATATACGCATATTGTATTATATAAATGTAGATGGAAAATGATTACTCTCTTGTCCCATGCACATTTCTATGCACATACATACAGTAATTCCATCCCTTATCATACTTTTTATGGGAGATGCTATTGCCAAAGGAATAGTTCCTTGCCAAAGCAGGCCACATTGCTCTGCCAGGGAACTATTGATTTGGCAATAGCATCTCCCTACTTTTATTATGATAAATTATCTTTCGGTTTCTTCTAATACTAATATTTTTTTCGACACATAAAAGAAAGGTTGGATGTCAGCATAATAAGAGTCCTGGAGACGTGTTCGAAACAAAATTTTATACAATAATAATATGTCCCTTGAAAAGAAATGTTGGACACTTGTCTTACGGTGTCCGCTAAGTATTAGTGCCACACATGTATCAGAAACAACAGCTTCTTAGAAGTGTTTATGCTTTCCTATGAAGTAACATAATCCACAAGAAATGCATGACAATTTATGCACAAGAATGTAACTAAAAAGTACTCCTATCATCCTAAATTAAGAGTCCACTATCCTTTTTTGGAATGTCCTAAACAGTTTCATTTTTCAAAAACACAATCAATGCACTAAATTGTTTTTATTGGATTCAGGCATGTTTTAGTTAAGACATTGCACAACAATATAATATGGAAGCATGGTTTATCCAAAAAAATACCAAGCTGTGCTCTTCTTGGCTCATTACCTAAAAGCCTAACCTCTCAGGATAGATGCTTATCTATCAAGATATCAAAGCTCAGATTTTGCAAGGTCTCGGGTTTGAATACTCCGTTTACATTTGTTTCCCCCTATGTTGTTTGTGCACTGAGCGCACCTTGGTTTGGTTTGTCTCTCAGGATGCAAGTGGGGGTCGAACACAAGGGGGGAGTATTGGAGAGCATTACATCATTGGACCTACTACCTAACACCTTTAGCTTTGGGGAGAGATGGTTTCTATCAATTCTCTCTTCAAAACCATTGATGAAATTAGTGCGTTCTTATAAAATATGAAAGTCAAACATGGACTCTTAATTAGGGACAGAGAGGGTAAATAACATAATGTGAGAATACATGCCTCTATATTGCATGCGTGGATAAGATGCCTGTACTGGTTTGTAAGCTTCGCAACAACTTCCTCAGCTACACATTTATTATCGACTACAAGAACCTTCTCATAAATTTGATTAAGCCTCTCATGAATCGGAAGCTTCTCATGTTTAGCATCCTTAGATTTTCTAGAGAATATAAGAGGATTTTCCTTCACTTTGCTCGATATTCCGATCTTCTTAAGCCATATATCACCCTTCTTACAACTATTGCTCTTTGGCAGAACAGCATTTAAACCGTTGGGGTTCACATTCCTTTGCAAGTAATTAGTCTGATTTGGGTGATGAGGAGATGGATGCTCACATTCTGCAGTATCGCATTTGTTGCTTCCATCAAGTGTCGTAGTGCTATAATATAGCGTTTGGTTAAATAGAAGGGAACTACTAACTACAATGACGTTACGAACATATTCCTTTGCACTCTGGAGTGAGCAAAATTGCCTCCTGCATTTTAAATCGGCATGGAGATATGAGAAAAAAGAAATTTTATTAAGCAAGATATAACCAGAAGGCAGAACAATTACTAAACCGGAATGAGGATTGGTTAAATATTGATTGTAGTTTCGTATAAGAATCGACATGAACAAAACCTATCTACTTTGTCACCAACATTTGAAAGTCAAAATATAAATTGTGTTTTATTTTTTCTTTTTTTTTTTTAATATAAGTGAAGAAAAAAATTGTTACTCAAAAATGATTAAAAGGTAAAGGAGAACAAGGATCTCCTAACAATTACCAAATTTCTACCTCTGTCCTGTTTTTCCATTGAAAAAAAAATGCAAAATAGTAAATTCAACAAACAAGCTAAGCTGGATCAACTCTGTTACCAAACTATTGCCCTCAAATTCTGTATGATATCATTAATTCTGAAATCCAGAAGAATTTGACATCAATCTATTGGTCACTCATGCAATAAAATTTTAGTTTTGGTATATCACATAATTTTGTAGCCTAAATATGAGAATTGAGACATCTAAAAGGGAAGTAGGATTCCTAATTTGAGAGGAGGGGGTAAAACAAATTTTATTTTTGTCTTAAGATTCTGCCAAAATTTCCTCCAAGTCACAATCATTGTTCTTTTGAGACTATAAATCTCACATCGGGAAAACAGATTGTCCCAAAGCAATATATAAAGGGCTACTCCATCCACTGTAAATTGGTTTTGGGTTGGATGCTCCGAACTTTAACATGGTATTAGAGGGAAGGCTATACTCCATGTCAAGGCCCAACGGCCACACGGGCTCCATGTTACCCAATATAAACAATCCATGTGTTAGGCTCAAAATTACGCCACATTTGAGGGGGCATGCTAAGACTATAAATCCCACATCAGGAAAATGACGATTGGTTTTGAGTTGAATGCTCCGAACTCTTAACACATTCCATAAACCATCATTTGAAACAAGAATCAACGGAGTCAGTCCCCTCTACCTATTCTTGACTCAAGTAATAATAATGAGCTGTGGAAAAAATTAGCATTCTTAATTTCTGTGCAACAGTTTCAGATTTACATATTTTGATGACAACGCCTTCCTCCCCCTAACCCCGCTTCCATCCCAAATCACGCTTAACCAATACCAGAGGAGCCAATAACCCGAGTAGGATAGCCTAGTGTCATAGGCAATTACCTCACAACATGGAGTTCAAGGGTTCAAATCTCCAACTCCTACAGTATGTCCCATTGAATGCGGAATGGAGTGTCTAAGAGAATTATTCGTTACAACGGTTGTAACGATGACCTAGCGTAAGGCTGGGATTTCCCTGCATGCAAAGGGGCTAGATATTACAAACAATCCAATGAAGTGATTGGAACCTTTGATTTCATTTCATCATCTAACGATTATTGTTCAATCCATTGCACCATGTTATCGCTACAAGTGTTGTAACCATTAAGTTTTTGTCCAAGAGGCCTAGATAACCCAAGTTTTAAAAAAGAAAACTCCCAAATGGAGATGCCATTATCATATGTGGTCATAGTCAATCTTGCTGAACAACAAAAATCTTGTTTTGTGCATTCTATGGTTTTTTAATTTAGAGATTAGGTTGTCTTTGGTTATCAATCCTCTTTGGTCGATTATATCATGAGAGTGCATGACAATCTTCGTATTCGCACAATAAATTCATCTCGGAGTTCGCTTGTAGGGATATTGCTTGGCGTGCATCCAAGTTGTTCAATAAAATTCGAAATTCGGTCTAAGACTGGCCAGGTGCAGATTTTATCATGGTTTTTAGCCTACATTGTTCAAATTGATTATAATTCCTACTTCAATTACACCATTGAAGATACTATTAGCTCTGAATTCACGCAATTCAGACTTAAGAGGTTGAAATCAAACACACCCTAATAGCTTAATTCAAATGTTTTCACATAAAAAGAGCAACAACCCAAACATTAAAAGAAAACAAAATTTATGGAAATGTAAGAAAAATAATGCATAATAATAAATCAAGTAAAAGTTGAAATGAACCTGTGGAAAGCTTTTCTGGAGGAAAGAAAAATGAAACGACGAAATGAAGGAGGCATTGATAGAAGAAAAGAGAGGAATTGAAATGGCAAAATTAATGCTAAGGAGGGAAATTTTTAGAGGAATTTAAGGATCTTCGAGGTTTCAATCTTTCTCTCATGAACATTTGGCTTCGAGGTGGGGAAGTAGAGCAGAGGGGCTTTTTACCTTAAACCCTTTCCCTCTCTTTCATCATTTTCCAAAAATAGATGCCAGGCGCGATGTGTATGCAATCATTATTTTTATAAAATTTTAAAATACTTGTGATATAATTATAACTTTATTATCAAAGTTGAATGCACTTAGTCTAATGAGAGTTGAATGTAGAAGAGTTTGTTAATAAGAATCAACTTAATATTAATATAGTGTTGAAGTGTTTTCTAAAAGAAATAAATGTATTTACATAAACTCGATTCAAATGAAAAAAGTGTGTTGACAAACATCCACTTAATATCAACCAATGAAATATTTGTTATAAATAACGGGGTATTAAAATGTGTTTTTAATTAAATTTTAGATGGTGTATTTGTGACAAATTTAAGAGGTGTAACAACACCATTCTAATTTTAAAGTTGTATATTATTTTAACGATAATAACATTCAATTTAAAACAGAAAAATAAAACATAATATAGTATTGGCTTAATGGTTAAAGTCAAAGGATTCTACTTTTAACAATGAGCCCCTTATTAATAACATGGTTTTTTTTTTTTTAATATAATAACGCTAAGGGAAGAATTACAAAATACCAAAAATTATTATCAAACCACTTTTGATACTTTTTGGTTTAATATAATAAAGGCGAGTGGTTTTTGAATCTCGAAAAGGTATATACTGGGATAAAAAATGGGTAGTTCTATTTCTCGTTTCTCTAGAAGTAGTATCTTTAAATACTGTGAAACACTATTTCAAATATCGTGAATCACATCTTAAAATTTTCAACTTTAGGGACTAGGTCATAAAAGTCTAAAAGTAAAAACTGAGCAAAAATTAACCTAAACAATTCCGATACTCAAAATTGCCTAGACTAATTCTTGGTCCAATATAATTCCAAAGCAAATTAAGTGTATTTTTGTTTGCAGAAATGCTATAAAGCCGTAAAAAAAATAAAAATAAAGAAGCTAATCCGAATAAAATTGAATCACACATTTATATTTTTATTAAAATTCATGAGATTAGGAGCATGGTCTAGATTAAGGGAAGCAATTTTTAAAATGATAAAGAAAACACGCTAAGAAATGAAATTAGTATATAATTAACACAAGAATTTGTACTCTTGTCATTTTTGTTTCAAGAGTTTTTAGCACAATGTTATGCCACATCGTATATTTGTTCAAATTATGGAACAAAATTCATATAAAAATTAGAGTTATGCCTTTTAATTTAACTAGCCACGTCAATCATGTCTAAATGAGAGTTTAGAAATTGTCTATTAAAATGCTAAATTTTTAATCGTGTTTCATTGGGTTGGGTTGGGTTAGGTTGAGTTGTGTTCGTGTTATGATCTAGTGTTGTATCATGTTCAAGTCCTCATTTTTCTCATCAAGTCATATCATGTTCATGTTAACTAAAAATAGCACAAATTCGTATCGTATCATTCCAAACCCAAAAAACAAGACTTGCCATCCCTAGTACACATCACAGACATTAACATTTGTTTTTTATTTATTTTGTTACAATTTTATTTTATTTTTAACTACTTAACATTGCTCTTTAGTTTGAGATAGCTTTGACAAACTCAAATTCAGATTAACAATGGTCTTCTCTATTATAAAAAATAATAAAATAAAATGATGTTCTCGATTCTAACTTGAAGTTTATTTTTTTGTAGCGGTGGTTTAAGGCCACTTGGGGGCTATTTTATAAAAATAAAATGAACCTTTTTATAGCATTAAACATATTATAAAATGTTCATATTTAATATTTAAAAATAATATAGTGTAGAATAATAATATGTAAATATTCATATGTAATATTTAAAGATATAATTTATTTTATATCAATGTTGTGTTATGAATAGGGATATTATCTTATAATATCTATAGTGTAACTTGTTCCGCATAAATTTTGTATACAAGTAACAATGTTAATTTTTAATATAAATAAAGGTGACTCCTACCTATATTACATATCAGTTGAATGTGAAAATATCCCTTATTATCTTATTTCTCTCTTTATTATTTTAATGTATTATTGATTCCTTATTCTCTTATTTCTTTCTCTATCATTTTAATATATTATCAGCACGATTGTTCCTGTCAAATTTTTTTTCTTCTTTTTGAAGGATAGCTATTATGAAAATAGGCCAATATAGTTAAAAAAAATTCCTTCTTGGAAGCTAGTTCGAAATTAGATACTGTAGTTTCAATCTCTTTGTAAAGGTCAAATTTTTATTTTTATTTTCTTTCATAGTATTATGATTTATATTATGGTTAAATATTTAATTTGTTTTGTCTTCTATTATTGTTATAGATTTTAAATATTATATTTTATACATAATCTGAACTTGAAATTCCATAATTTATACTTCTTGACTTAAAGTTCATAATCATTATCTTAGACTCGAAATTCCACAATTTATAGTTTTGGGACCTAAGTTTTCTATTCATTATTTTAGAGCCATAAATCCATTATTTATATTTTTGAGAACTGAAGTTTCTTATTCATTATTCTAGACCCGAAGTTTCATAATTTATATTTTATGTCTAAAATTTCTTATTTATTATTCTAGATTCGAATATCAATTATTTATATTTAGGGGCAAAAGTTTATATTTTATTTAGAAATATGAAATTCTCTAATTATAAATTTAAACCTGAAATTTCATAGTCATACATTTGGACCTGAAATTCCATAATCATTATTTTGGACTTAAAATTCTATAAACATATATAATTTTGGACGTGAAATTTCATAGTTAAAAATTTGGATCTGAAATTTCATAATTATAAATTTTGACCTAAAGTTTCAATAACAATATATTTCAAGAATCAAACATGAAGTTGGACATGAAGTACCAGTAATAATATACCTCAGTAATCAAATCTGAAGTTTTGATATAAAAGGATATTGACTTAAAATCACATTAATTTGATACCTTAAATTTGGGCCTCAAATCCCACGCACCTATTATATTCTTATTTAATTAGAACAACAAGTAACTTTATATTTAAACATGTTGTTGTTATATTTCTTTTTTTCTATATAAACCTAATTATAATATGCGTTTTTCAAAACTTTAATCCCTTAAAGTTTGCTCCAATTGTCACTTTTGTCCTTAAACTTTATTTTACATTTTGCTATACCTCAATGTTTTCGCAGCGTTTCACTTTAGTCCTTCGCTCCACTTTTCGTTAACAAATAGACGGAGCACGTTATGTTGGATGGGTATTTTGGTCCTTCTTCCATTAAAAAATTCCTCTAAAAGGAATATGTTTGCTCTTTATATTCCCTCCAAGCATTTTCATGTACAAAAACAGAGCAAGAGAGAGGGGGATAGAGAAGATCTGCAAGAAATAGAGAGAGAAATGTATTGCTATTACCACATGCTAACTATTGCGAGGACATCATGGACAGATGACAACTCAGGAAGGAGATTTCGAGCTTGTGAGGTAAGTTAGTTTCATCTACATTAGGTTTTTTTTTTTTTTTTTTTTTTTTTTTTTTGAATTTCTTATTTTATTCATTTGTTTTAGGTTTGAACCTCATCATTTTCCTTAGTTACAACATGGAATTTGTGGATACTTTAGTTGGGTTGATCCACCATTGTGTAAGAGATCAAAATAAGTCATACCTGGATTGTTAAGGAAAAAAAACAAGCTTAAAGAGGAATTGATGAAGTACAAAGCAAATGACAGATTCTTGATTCATCACCTGAATCACACAAACTTCTCAATTCATCACTATTATTCTCATTGTCTTCCTCTATGTCCCCCCAGTAGCATTATCAACACCCTCATCATTTTCTTCCCTAACCCCAGAGTACTCTGCCTCATGATTAACATTGGCATCAAACAACAAATCATTAAGGTCGTCATCACTATTAAACTCACTATCGTACATGCTTTCACAACTAAAAGATTCACTATCAGTTTTAGTTTCAGTTTCAAAGCCCCTATTTTCATTTCCAGTTTCAAACCCCCTATTTTCCTTTCCATTTTTAATAAGTATAGGTGAAGTAGATTCCTTTAGGCTACTATAGGTTTGCTGCATATATTCCAAGTAGAAATCCATTTCTTTTTCTTCATTTAAAAGGTGTTTTAGTAAAAGCACTGTCTTATCATTCTCAATCAATACAAACCTCTTAAGATCAACACTAAAATAGTGATTCGTGGCCCTCACAATACCCTAGCTAGTTCTGCAGCCATATTATTTAACTCTAACATAGAGATCTTATCAAATTCATATAATAATAAAAAATGCTACTTTCTCAGAGGTGTATTTTACAAAAGAAGCCTTTTGACAAACTCACCACCATGGTGCATTTTTATCCTAAAGAGAGCTGAGTTTGGATCTACATATAAAAATAAACATTATATAAGTAGGGGACCACACAATACACATGCATTCACAAGAATCTAAAGTAAAAGTCATTCATCTTACAACATAGATAATATATAATATTCTTATCACTAAACCCTCTAACGACAAGAAATCATCAATGCACATCAATATAAAAGGAAAAATAGTTAACTTATTACCATAAAGCGGATTTCCATAATCTTCTACTCCTTCACCCCTCAAAAGCCAATTCATTATCTCAATTAAATGTGGAATCTCATTTTAAAATGTTCACAATCGAATATCACTATTGAATTGTTTTAGGGATTTGGGGATTAGGGACTTTGTATTAGGGATTGGGGCTTTTAAGAACAAAATTGTTGTAGGGGATTAGATGGACTAAAATACCCATCCAACATAACATACTATGTCCAATTGATTGATGGAAATTGGAGTGAAGGACTAAAGTGAATTGTTGTGGAAACATTAAGGTCTGACAAATTGGAAAATGAAGTTTAGAGACGAAAGTGACTATTGGGGCAAACTTTAAGGGATTAAAGTGTCGAAAACTCTTAGGATATATATTTATATATATATATATATATATATATATATATCCTTCTTATTCTACCTCTTCCATATAATTACTCAATATATTAAAATAAATAGTTGTAAACATAATAGATCAAAACAAAGTCAAAAAATTTTCAAGCCCAAAGTTCTTAATAGAACCAAAAGTTATATTTTTCTCATGAGCCCGAAGTATAATATTTGTTTTGATCAATATGAAATTCTTATGAGCCTGAAGTCTCATATTTAATTAAGAATTTGTAGTTCTAGAGTTTCCAATTATGAGCCTGAAGTCTCGTTCTTGTTTTAATGAAAAACTTCTACAGTTTTTATGAGGCCAAAATCTCGTACTTGTTATGATTAAGAACATTAAGTTCTTATGAGCCTGAAGTCTCATAAGATACAATATCAGCTCTTAACTTTCTACATCATCAATTCATACATAACCGAGAAAGATTTATTAGGTTTGGCTATCCTTAAAAAATAGGCATAACCGCCAAAATATGGTTACTATGCCAACATTCATAATGAACAATTGAATCTATATATTATTCCAATATTATAAGAATATGGCTGAATTTACCTCTCCTATTTTCAATACTTTGCTTCAAAAGTAGTACTATTGAAATTATTGTTTTTTTAAAATTTTTTAAGCATTTTGTTTGTCTTTTTATTTCATAATATAACAATTAAATATTAAAGATGATATGATAATTTTAAGATAACTAGTTCTAAACAATTGTTGAAAAAAGTTTTAATTTTTGTCAAATTAGAGGTAAAAAAAATAGATGCAACAATTCCTCTACATCGAATAGGGGAATAATAGTTTTCTTCTGTTAGAGATAAACATAATAATTATCCCAGCATATATGGTTACAATGACCAAAATTAGTATAAAATTCAAAAACCACTTAAAGTGGTTTGTTAAGAAGCGCCATGCCCTAAATTATGATCCATCAAACAACATTTACCATATGTGCGAAAAAGTATTGATCACATGTTTGCCAAGCACCAAAATATGTCGTAGATAAATATATAACATTTATTAATGATGTGGTTACAACTATGATGAATTAGGGGAGCTTGATGAGTATATATTCAACTGATATTATATAGTTGAAGTAAAATTATTTTTATGAAGTTGCTGATAACATTTCACTTACTAAAGAGACTTTTGATAAAAAGTTGAAAGCAAAACTAATTTAAATCCAGAAGACCTAAATTATCATACTCACAAATTTTCTTTCTACCTTCTTTCTATATACATACTTTTTTTATACAAGATGTGATATTTCTACCCCACAAAATATTTGATTTCACTTCATCTTTCATTCAATCTTTAAGAACCAAATAAATTAAGTATTTGTTATTCGGTTCTTAAAAGTCGAGTACAAATCAATACATTCAGTACTTATAAGTCTAGTAAGGTACGTATTGTCAAGTTTATAATTAATTTTTAATAACTAAACAACATGTACCTTACTCAATTTTTAAAAATTAAATAAAAAATAAAAATAAAAATAAATTTAAATATTTTATAGGTTAAAAATATCGTGTCCTTAAATAACCAAATCGTTACATTATTATATACTAGTAAAAGTAAAATTTCGAAATAAATGGGCCCCACGTGCAAAAGAAAGCCACGTTGGCAACTGAATTAAACTATTTGCACCTATATGTATACAATTATATATGACAAGCGGTGGAACCTTAATGAATAAGCATATTACAAACTTCCACCAAAAATTAACAAGCAACATGTCATACCTACGAATATACATACTTACATATTTAAATATAAACATTTATTTTAATTAAAATATGGAGTGTTATATTTATAAAAAAAAAATTAAAATTTTATTCTCGAAATTTAAATCTACATATCCAACTTATAGTCAAAAGGATGCTATAACTTAACCTCTAATATTAAATTGTAATGCCATGACTTTGCTGAAATAAAAAAAAGGAATTGAAACGATGAAATCAAACAAATTATATTTTTATAATTAGATAATTTTAAAAATACAGCCCGCTCTTCACAATTAAAAAAAGCAAAACACATCTTTTCACAATTCAAACATAATAAATTAACTGGACACCGAACCTGCTAATCAATCAGACTCCATTTTCACTAATCTAAGCCAAAAAAATAAAAATGGAGTACATAACACAGGAATAAAAGTATCAAATTCGAATGTTTTATTAATAATAAAATATTTTCACAACATCAATCAACTCAACAAATTCAACAAAAATCACTAGCCAGTCTCATATACAGTCTCTCTCGGTAACTTGTTAAAAGATACCTGTCTCACCATCACTACATCGAAACTTCTCTCTAAGTCTTACAAAATTGACTTATTAAACATTTTGGCGAGTAAACTTAACAATGCACTAATAAGTTCAACATTAATTAAACAAGCAATTACATTTATAACATATTATGATGCCAAATAAATATACCGATTTAATCAACACCAATAAATTCAAGAAGAGTACATCAAATTGAATAACAAATAAATACTATGAAAATTTAAATATATGTTAAACACAACATCTTATCTAAAAAATAACACCAAATAATGAATTGCCATAAACATGTGGCCCCTCTCATATTCAAGTCAAAACTATTTTTCGATCCGCTCCTTCATTTAAATAATCAAAATGTTACCGAGTATTTTTGGGTGCCAATATCACCGATCTAATACAATGTGTACCAACAAAATTAAATTATAACCTTTAGCCAAGTCATAATTGATTTTAATAATAAGTACAATCTTGTTAATTTTTGTCGGTAATCCTTGAAGAGATGGTTTGAATTTGACAATTAACTTATGTAGTGAAATCTTAATGACTAAGCATATGGCTAACTTCCACCAAAATTAACAAGTAACATGGTGTACCCACCGGTATACATATAAATATAAATATATTCTTTTAATTAAAATATGAAGTGTTAAAAAAATATTTATTATATTTAATTATTTTATCTTATACTTTTCGTGAAAATATAATTATATAAAATATTTTTTCCATTTTCTTAAAAAATAAAAACCTTGATTTCAATAAGAGACAATTTCCTTATTTTATATATGCCAAATGTTGAAAATTGACTTGTATAATATAAAAAGTAAAAGTTGAATGCTCTATTTTTTTATTTATTAACAGAATCTCTTTTAGAGAATCAGAGATTATGTTTGTCTTGAAGAATGTGAAAGTCTCTAACCTAATATAATATATAAAATGAAAGGAGTGAAAAGAAATTTTTCTTTAACTGTGACTGTGTTTATATTTATTGTATTAATTTTTTTAAGGAATTTATTGCATTAATTTTGATATGACTTTAATATTTTCTTTCTTTTAGATAAATCTTGTGGTCCTTAGTCATCTTACTAAAATTATACACGTATTCTTATTTAATGTACTAAATTTTTAATACTATTGAATAATTTTTCAATCATTTTCTGTTGTTTCTATATAACTTCTACAATTAAAAAGAAAAATTATATATATATATATATATACATATATATATGTGTATATATCTAACTTATAGTCCATCTAACAAAAACAATGTAATTAAAAAATAAAAACAAAATATATAAATTTATAAATGCGCACGCACATCTCATGGGTTAAAAAACTAGTTAGTTTAATTTTGGGATACTTCTTCAGAGTATATATTAATTATTTAATGGGCATAACTATTGCAGTGTTGACACAAGTAAATCCTCTAGCATTTAAAATTTATAATAGATATAATTAAATTGTCGTTAAAATATAAGAAAATTGCCATTAAAAATCATATTAGATTGCTAAAAAATTTAATTGCAGCGCCAATATCTATCCTCTTATTTAATTTGACAATTAATTGAATTAATGAATTATAAAATTAAGAAGAAATTACTACAAAACACATTACTTTCTATATTTATATTGGTTGTAAGTTTTTTCTTCTTTATTTTTTTTTTAAAAAATAAAATTTATTTAGATTTGTCCTTATAATAAAGAAGTCTTGGTTTTTTATTTACATGGATGTAATATCAAATTCTTTGCCATGCCTTTTCATTTTGATGGTAGTTGTGAGTTATCTTATTGTTGTGACGATTATAAATTCATAATTTTTATATAGAAAACATGCCATACTGATGGCATAGAGAGCAGGTGATAGTACATTGCTTTTAATACTATAATTTTTTCTATAATATATATAAAAAGTTTAATATTTTAAACAATATTGTATTAAAATAAGAAGGCAAAAAATATGTTAACATATGAAAAAAAAAATATTATGTTTCAATTTTCATACAAAACCCAGCCTGTATATATCAAGACCGAGACTTATCACTTTGTCCTTACATTCTTTAAATTGCAATCACTCACTCACTCCCCCCCCTCTCTCTCTCTCTCTCTCTCTCTCTCATTCTTTAAATTGCAATCACTCATTAACTCTCTCTCTCTCTCTCTTCTCTCTCTGTCCCTCGTAGAGGAAAGATGGATACATCAAGACTGCAATTAACCATTATGTTTTTACTCATGTTTTCTGTTGTTCTTCAACCAAGAATCCCCTTAGCAGTTCAAGCTAATGTTCTTGATCCAGGCTAGTCACTTTCTTTCTTTCTTTCTTTCTGCAAATATCCATGTCTCTGATAATGCAAGAGATACACTAGCATAATTTAACTTTTTGGTAATTGCAAATTATACCGCGAAGTTGGGAGTTAATAAAAATAAGTTTGTATGTTAACTATAAAAGCATCCATAATGGTAGATCGGTGTAGAATAAGTATATATTTTGGTTTTAAAATTGTTAATTCATATGATGTTTCTTAATATTTTAAAAAGTTTGCAAAGGTCACCCTTGGCCTACCCCCGCATCCCTTGGTAATTTGCAGAATTTGATCCTAACTCAAACAATATATGCATGGGGTACATACAATTCAAGTCGATCATAAGTTTATATATGGTTAATATCCATTTTTATATAAGAATTCGGCGTTTGATTGTCCTCGATTAATTCAGAAATGGAATAATCTGTCTATCCTCTTTAACAATGCAGATTCGAGTTACCTACAATTCGTGTACGATGCCACAGAGTCCCCCTCAGAGGAAGTATATGACTACATAATTGTTGGAGGCGGCACAGCCGGTTGCCCCTTAGCAACCACTCTATCAACAAAGTACTCTGTCTTACTTCTTGAACGAGGCGGTGTTGCTTTTAACAACCCTAACGTCCTACATGAAGAAAATATCAATGTCAATCTCTTACAAGCAGACGATATAGACTCACCAGCACAAGCCTTCACATCAGAAGATGGCATATTGAATGCAAGGGGGCGAGTTTTGGGTGGTAGTAGCATGATAAATTTTGGTTTCTATTCTAGAGCCGATGAAGAGTTTTATAATGAATCGGGAATAGATTGGAACATGAGTATTGTTAAGAGTGCGTATGAGTGGGTTGAAGAGGCTATTGTTACTAAAACGGATCAAATAAATTCTTGGCAAACATCGGTGAACAAAGCATTGTTGCAATCGGGTATTGGTCCTGACAATGGGTTGACTCTTGACCATGTGCAAGGAACCAAGATTAGTGGTTCGACATTTGATCGGTCCGGGAGGCGACATGGGGCGGTCGAGCTACTTAATAAGGCTGATAAGAACAACTTGAGGGTGTTTGTTCATGCATCCGTTGAGAGGGTGATTTTTGCCTCTAACACATCATTAGGTACGTAAAAAGATGTTCTCAGATTCCACAATTCAATTTACATATATTCTAGTCCGACTTATTTAATTTTTGGTCATGGTATATATATATGTATATTTCACTAATTAAGGATAAAATTACATCAAAATTATTGTGGATTGGTATTGTCACAACCCTAGTCTAGTGAGTAGGGTACGTGTGCCGGTGTGGCTGTAGTCAATGCCTGGAAACTATAACTATGGGTGTTAGTCTCACATTGCTCGAGTGAGGTGAACTGATATATGCTATACGTACATATATGTGTATGTGAGTGGTCACTAATTCTTCCTGGTAAGAACCCCTTTAAATAAAGCAAGCCGAGCGATTCCAAGTGGGCAATATCTTATTATGCTAGACAGAATGGGACACTTATCCTCCAGAAGTGATATACAAAATTAATAAACACTAAAAAACTCGTTTTATCTACTCTAGTAAGTGTTACTTTATTCTATTTATTTATAACCTAACAAATTAATATTAACTAGAATTTTCTTTGTAGGTTTATCTGTTATTGGAGTAGTTTACCGTGACACAAAAGGAAATTCTCATGTTGCCCAAATACGCGAAAAAGGAGAAATAATTCTAAGTGCCGGTGCTTTAGGTAGTCCTCAACTTCTGCTAATAAGTGGAGTCGGCCCAAAATCGTACCTTTTGTCTCTCAACATACCAGTCGTCTATGACCAACCCTATATCGGTCAGTTCATGTCCGATAACCCACGTAATCAAATTAACATAGCTCCCCCTTTTCCATTAAACGCTATTGGTTCTCGGGTTGTAGGGATAACAAAAAGTTTCTACATCGAGGCTGGTATGGTCGTTAAATCTGCTCCTTTAAATCTCACTGTGCTACGTATCAATGAAAAAGTATCGAGACCATTGTCTACCGGTTCCCTTAGGCTAGCGTCGCCTACAAATGCTAGTCTTACTCCAATAGTTCGTTTCAATTATTTCAATGATCCAATAGATCTCTATCAATGTGCTAATGGGATGCGTGCTATTGGTAAAATATTAAGGACACCAGTAATGGAACAGTACAAGTCTATGGATCAGCTAGGCCGAAGGCATTTTAATTTTGTGGGTCAAGCTTTGCCCCAAAACCAGTTTGATAATGAAGCGATGGGAGAATTTTGTCGTAAAACATTGAGCACCTTTTATCATTTCCATGGGGGATGTTTAGCACAAAAGGTGGTCGATAGTCAATTAAAAGTCAATGGGATTAATGCACTACGAGTTGTTGATGGTTCTACGTTTGTTGTCTCTCCGGGAACCAATCCTCAAGCAACCCTTATGATGTTTGGCCGGTAAGTTTTTTTGTATTGTGCAAGTTGGAATAATCTGGACTGTTAGTTTAAAATCAGATGGTTTCGATTTTGACCGGTAATGTCTATCTAATCAATCAGAGGCAAATATAATCTGTCAAAATTTGAACTATCCAATTTTAAACAAATGGTTTAGATTTATTACTTTACTCTAGATTCAATCATTATATATCATTTGAAATTATATTTAACCCCTAATTGATTTTATGAATATTACATGGTTTTTGTTGTGCCTTCATATGCAGGTATATTGGAATCAAAATACTGGAGGAGAGAAAGACAAACAAGAGGGATGCCTAGCTAAATGCATTTTCTTTTGTATGGTGACTTCAATAAAAGAACTTCCCATTTAAATTACTCAAGGAGGCAATATTATTACTCTTCAAATAACAAGCCTCAAATAAATAACTTGTGTTGAGGGCTTCTCTGTATTCTCGACGTATATAATATTTGCTTTGTAATGTCATCCCTAACATTATTTTGCAATTTCAAATGTATCAAAATATCTTAAAAGCCATCAAGCCAAACCACTCAATTTAAGTGCTTGAGGATATACAGGGTTTGAAGGTTTTTAAGTCATTTCACTCTACTTTAAAGTGCACGAGGATTTGAAGAATTATGCTTTGGCTCGTTAGTTTGCAACCATAGTTAGATTGTTTCAACTATTCTTTAGTGTTTCTCCTAGCGTCTCTAGCTCGGAGGGGGCTTGCGTGGTGGGAGATGCTCTTGACTCTGTTTTTGATGGGTTCGCTCATAAAATCCTGGCTTGCCTTCGGTGCTCTTGGCTAAAGCATTAGCTATTCGCGAGAGCTGTATACTGTGTTAAATCTGGCTTCTTGGAGGTGTGTATTGAGAGTGATAATGCTTCAGTCATTTCTTTTTATTGCGCTGCGAATGGTGACCCACTATGGGAATTTGCTTCGGTTGTCAAGTGTATTTTATATCCTTTGCTCGAGTGGCCTCGATATCCTTTGGGGTGGTGCATAGTTCTGCAATCAAGTAGCAAATTGGATTGCTAGGTGCTCACATTATTCATGTTCTTAGAGTTATAACCAATTTTGTGTTTCTCCTAAGTTGGTGGCTTTTATTTCCAGGGATGTTTGTTCTCCTTATTTTGTTTATGCCCACCTTTGTGGGTTTCTTTCTATTAAAAAAAAATTGAAGAAGAAACAATAAGATTAGCATGCATGTAGTCCTTACGTGGCAAATTAAAAGTGGAGTTCACTGTTAATTCTTTTTTCGGACTCGATCAATATAATAAATCTTTGGTGAGTGTGGAAATTATAATGTTTCAAAGTACAATAGTATAATAATATATATTGAATTCTTGAAAGGGAATTATAATATTTTTGAATTGGTATTTATTCATGGATAGACTAGCTAAACTCTGTAACCAAACCCTGAAGCTGAATTAACAACTTATAAGAACAATAAGTACTAAAAGAGTTCTCAAGAAAGCATATTGTTTTGGTCATTAATGCAATCAAATATACCAAAGATTCCATCTAGTATGACAAAGCTAGGCATTAGGTATATTTTTGTTCGCATTCAATGTAATATTTTTAATTATTGATCTTTTTTTTTCACTGCTCTATTTATAGCTCGCATGGACGATACCAAGTCGAAAGTCGTACAAATTAGGTTTAAAATATACTATAGTACAACAATGTGAAAACCAACCTCTGTATGTTGTATCTAGAAATGTTACAACATGCCTTGATGCAAGAGACTTCAAACTTGCCATACGCATGTATGTGCTTTTGCTTTACATGACACAACTTCATGCTATTTTTATCCAAAACACAAAATCGACCGGCTTAAAATCAATAAGACGCGATGGACATGATACAACTCCACTTTCATGGAATAGTTTTGACGTGAACACAAGATGATGACACCTTGTGAAAGAAGCTAAACACGAACTTGACACAACTTTTTGTGACAATTTCATTTTTAATCATGCAAGGTTCTATTATTATGTCATTTCAAAAATTGACCCTCGAAGGGTGTACTGAAATTTAGGAATCACCACACACGTTCATTTGAAAGAACATGATTTTGAATAATGCCTATCCTCAAGACTCCAAGAATCTAAATTACCAAAAAGCTTGCTACCTTAAACACTTTGGCCCCTACAGAAACGGTCAAGCCATCACTTTCATATATTTTCTTTTTTCAATTCCTTATTAGGTTCATTTATATTTTCCTATTTTGAATTCTTTGAATTGACATAATAACCAATATCTTACTTGAAAACTCCGTTGAGTTTTAGTAAAAAATGGGCCAAGCTAGTAAGCCACTTCAAGTGCTAGTAACAGTATTAACCATGCATCTTAACAAATGATTCATGGAATTGTTGTACATTATAATTAGATATGCACCCTTATGATATAATAGACAAAAGACATTATATTTCTGATAAAAAAGAACAAATAATTTGCTTGTCTATGCAACCATAAATTGAAAAAGAACCATTCCAAGGTGACATTAAACTTATTAGACAAAATAAGTAATACGAACCATTAGAGAATTTGCATGTCCTCTGGTAGTGAAAGCCTAACAAATCCCTAAGCATATATAGCATGTGATTTATCCCCTTATTCCTCCAACCAAAACTAGCTAGGCTCTCTTTGTAATCGAAAACCATAAATGAATTGATGTCCGTGAGATCACCACCTTCGACTCCAAGGTTGATAATTTCACGAATATTAACATTATACATAATGAGTTGATTACTAGATGTTTCAAAAAAAATCCCATTGTTCTTCCACGCCCAAGTGGCAGAATTTGCAATTGTTGTAAAATGGCCAGGCAATCCAAGTTAATGAGTGAAAAGTTTGGTCCAACAACCCCCCTCGTATTCCTCGTGCTTCATTAATTGCAAACTAATAGCCTAATTATAATCAACAAGATCTTCACAAATGGGCAGAGTACCATCAACTATTGTTCAAAGTGAGAGTAATATCATAACATAAATGTTTGGAAGTGTAAAAAGAGGATAAGGTCTGTATATCCCGACATTTCATTACCAATATCAAACATAATGATCTTGCATTCTTCAATAGGAATAAGACATTGCTAACCAGTAGTAAACTCCGCCCAAGTACGTCGCATTAGAAGTGGTGTAATGTCTTCCCACCTTGATAAATGCATATGAAGGAGCCACAGTACCAATATGTCTCCAAGAATCAGTACCAAGGTTATACCATGCTACTTCCTTTTCATGATCCAAAATCTAGACTTACTTATGTTTTTCCCTTCTTTAAGGTGGTAAGCCAAATGCAAGTAAGTGTGAAGAACTTATTGGGAGCTCGAATGGAAGTTTGGTACAAAGAGTAATTTGAACTCCATAGTAGCAGGCTTACATAAAGCAAGTCAATTTTTGATGTCTAGTAAAAACAAGTTGTCAATGGGACCAATAATGAAGTTTTGTGCTTGTAGTTCTGTGAACACCTCATTTTGCGACTCTCACAAGAGCCCTGATTTCTAGGAAAATGAACACACATGCATGCACGAGCGTTTGTAGATACATACATTCTATGCATATGTGATACAGGTCAAAAAAGGAAGCCAAAAGGACACCCGGACGAGAAGTTACGAGAATTACCAAAAATTGCTGAAATCGAAAACCGTCAAAACTCCTGGAAACTTTTACAATGAGACTTATACAATTCTGATCATCCTAAAAATTAAAGAGTTATTATATAGCTTAACTAGGGTATACCCGTGCCATCCGGCACGGTAAATTAAATAAGAACCGATAATAAAATAAAAATGAGTAACGTGTGATGAATCTAAATCGACAAACTTATTTTCAATATATCTTCATGCTAGAACAACTAAAAGTAAACTGAATTGAACCGACTTGTTTTTAAATTTCAAAGAATCGTTTAATCGTATTTTTTTATCTTATTTTGCTCTCAGCAAAATAAGTTTTTAACAAATTAAACTCAAGGCCATATGTGAAAATAATTCAATCAGTTCTATTGGTATGATTTGAAAATAGTTCAAAAATTTAACGGACATATTCTGAACACTCCTAAAAACGACATTCTAAGATGATGAATAATGTACAAACACATAAAATATTTTGATCTCGGCAAAATAATTTTTTAACAAATTAAACTTAAGGCCATATGTGAAAATAATTCAATCACGTCTGGTATGATTTAAAAATAGTTCAAAAATTTAACTTATATATTATGAACAATTTTAAAAACGGCAATAATGTACAAACACATAAAGTAAGTCCTTAAATGTTATTCAATAATTTTTATTATTATTTTTTTACATAATTCTATAGTCTTGATGGATCTCGTTTAATTGATATTGATTAGTAAATTTTAAATTTTATTTATTAAATTTTGAATTTTTTATTTAAAGTTATGACATTTTTAATGTAGAAAAAATGATTGATATGTGATAGTTTATTGTGTGTATATTATTGGTATTAAATGGTCTCAATAATTTTTCTTATTATTTTTTTACATTATTCTATAATCATGATGGATCTTGTCTAATTAATCATGATTAGTAAATTTAAATATTAAATTCATTATTCTATAGTCATGATGGATGTTGTTTAATTGATTTTGATTAGTAAATTTAAATATTAAATATTTATATTTATTTTAGTATGAATCTTATTTAATTGATCTTGACTATTATATTTAAATATTAAATTTTTATTAAATTTCTTGATTAGTAGAGTTTAAATATTAAATATAAAATTTTTTATTTTAAGTTATGGCATTTTTAATTTAAAAATATTTATTGGCGTGTGAGAGTTTACTTTGTGTATATTATTCGTGTTAAATGTTAATTAATAATTTTATTTTTTTTACATAATTCTTTAGTCACGATGGATTTTGTTTAATTGATTTTGATTTGTAGATTTTAAATATTATTTTTTATTAAATTTTGAATTTTTTTATTTTAAGTTATGGCATTTTTAATATAGAAAAATTATTGGTGTGTGAGAATTTATTGTGTGTATATTATTAGTGTGAGTATTTTAATTTTGATGTGACATCTTGATGTGTGTATAAAACTCATCCAATGGTGTAGAGTTAATGCACACCATAACATGTATAATTTTAACCATTAGATTTTTATACTTTTTGAAAATAAATTTGGTCAAACTTGGTGTTTTATAATATAGATAAGGAATAACATACCAAAAAATCAGCTCGATCTGGCAGTCGGATCTCTAAAAATTTGAAACATCGAGATTTTATTTTGAGTGATCAAATGGAGGCTTTCTTGAAGTCAAAATGAGCTCCAATTTGGTTAGTATATAGGTATTGTTGTGGGAAAGAATATAACTAAAATTCAGCTTTATCGAACATGGGATCATTAAGAATTAATTCGTTTATCGTGCAATTTTAGTCAAAATATCCTTCGTAGAAATTAGAGTAAATGAATGCCTTATCGAACTCTGTTCGATCTCAAATTTGGATAAAACCTATAAAACATTTGGATAGAAAACATATCTAAAATTCAGGAAAATCCAACGACTAGAATTTTACTTGTCTTACAACAAGTGAGGTTGTTGTACGCAAGTATGTTTCCTACGCGGGAAAAACTCTTTGTACCAATCTGAGGAGAACGAGTCCTTCCAAACTCTAATCGGCTTCAAATTATGACACGGTCTAGAAGACTTCTATTTTCAATATATACTCAAAAGTCAGAATCATCCAACACTTATAGCAACTCCAACCCAAAACACCATTTTGATGTTAATTTAGCACCAAAATGGTGTCATTTTTACACCATATTTTTTTTCAACTCCAACCACATCACCAAATATAACACCAAAAAGTATATTCTCTCCAAAAATAGAATATTCTCCTTATTATTCTATTATTTTATCAAATCATATAAATTATTATATTGTACTAGCTATTTTATTATAGATATTATTATTAATTAACTTATAATAATTTATATCATTTTAATGTAAGTTTAAATTTATGAAGTTTAAATGTTCTAATTTTTTTTCCTTATTATTATATATTAAAAATATTAATTACAATAAATTATAAATAAATTTAATTAGAATATATAATTTTTTTTAATAAAACAAATTATTAAGATTGCTAATTAAAAAAAAAGTAAAAATTTTAAATTAGAAGTATAAAAATGACCTAATTGATATTTATAAGTAAATAACAATAAAGATAAAAAATTGAAAAAGGGGGGGGGGTGGGGGGATGCCGGGGAGTGAATAGTGCCGCACCAAATATGGTGTGGCAATATAGATAGCAACAAATATGGTGTGGTATTTAGTGCATGGTTGGAGCAATTTGGTGTGAAAACTACATCAAATTTGGTGTTTTGGTGCAACCTTGGAGTTGGCCTTAGAACTGGACCTATTGTACCACAAGTGACATTGTCTATAACAAGTACCTTTCTTACGCAGAAACAAACTCTTCTTACCAATCAGAGAAAATGGAGTCCTTCACAAACTTCGATCAATCTTAAATTTTGACATGATCTAGAAGACTTCTATTTCCAACACATATTCAAAAATTAACATGATCCAATGGTGGAAAGCTTCGCTATAAGCTCCAAGAGTCCATGTTACAATCTCTTTTCTTGCTCTCCAATCATTTTTCAACTATAAATAGACCCCCATTCCATTCATATTTTTCATCAACAATCAAAGGAATTGCGTGGTACACACTTAGAGACCCTTATTCTCTCCATCCAAGGGGGCTCAGGTATAATTTTTTCTCTTCTTTTATTTATTCGTCAGTCTTATAATTCATATTCTTGTTTGCATAATTTCTATCACTTAATAATTTTTCAAAACCAAAGGCGTATAACAGACATAATCCAATTCCAAAATAATATAATTACTGTTTTACTTTTTTAAAAGCCCGGATTAGCGGCATTATTATACGAATGAATCGATAATCGCTATATATCCAATCTAACTAATAGATTGCGGTGTATATGTGATAAATACTCGATTATGAGAACATTAATACCATCTATACCAGTTTAATCAATAGACTATGCTGCACAATCAGTCAAGTTACTTCATTTACATCGAATCAGTTTCCGAAAAGTCTAAAACTTTACAAAATCACTTATTTTCATTGCACCTATTATTGTCAAACTCTCCTTTTCAAATCTCAATCACACTTATTTTCAAAATCCTAGGTGAACAAGGAAACACATTGTTCTCATCCCATCCCAAAAATCCCGGTTTTTAAGGTAAGCACAGAAAGTTATAAAGTCATAGCAATAGCATACAAGGACCGAATTATAACACGCATATTCTACTTAAGAGATCGAAAGGGTGAATTGGGTGTCTAACACCTTCCCAATTCATAACTTAATCCTCAAACCTTCGAGTCAACTGGTTTCGCATACATTGTATATAAGAGGATATTTAGTTCATAAATACATCTCTTTTACAAAAACTTTTTGTTTATTTAGTAAAATAAATTGGAGACTCTTATTCTTTTCAAAACCGATTTTCAAAGCAATACAGAATCGTCGCTCACGAGGACTTAGGCGTTGAGAACGCGGGTTATCACAGTGACTACTTTGCTGGGAATTTTTTAAGAAGATTAAACTCTAAACAAAAGTATAATATGTGTGGATAATTGATTCTGTTTGCATGCTTTCTTTTTCGGCCTTAGTCTTAGGATAACATATATGCGATTTAAGTGGATACCTTGATTCCTTTTTTGTTTGTAATAATTGTTTGAGAAAAATATTTTAATAAATAAAAATTAAAAGTACTTGAACAAATCGTTAAGCACTTATCATAATGTACCTCCATAATTGTTACTTTGCACGCACCCACTATCATCATGCATTATCGTGAGTGTAAATTTACTCTATCAATCTCAGGACCAGAGTCGTGACTAGGCCGTGGACTTACGGGTCTACATTAGCCAAAAGTGCCTGGGACCACTCTCCATGGCTAAGTACCAAACTGAGGTATATCGAGTGATAAGAACACTCACGTATCCAGAATGTATATCAGAAGGTCCTTACACGCACTCGCCTTTGAGGTATATAGCAAGACCTACCAAATATGAGGGAGCCTAAACCTTACCCATCAAACCATGCTTGCATATGGGATGCGTCAGCTTAGTAGACATAAATTTATGTATGTTCTTCTGACCATCTGTCACGAGATTAGTGAACGAAAGGCCTTGTCATACGTACCAACTCTTGGTTTAGCAAATACTGCTGGTGATTGTCCAACCCCGCCCGTAGAAATTCCTCATTAAAACTCGTTAGTGAGAATTTTTCTATCACAACTTCCATAAAAAGCAACTCTAAGAGGAGAAAACTTCCTGATACCAACTCTTGGTTTAGCAAATACTGCTGGTGATTGTCCAACCCCGCCCGTAGAAATTCCTCATTAAAACTCGTTAGTGAGAATTTTTCTATCACAACTTCCATAAAAAGCAACTCTAAGAGGAGAAAACTTCCTGATTTTCCAAAATGTTCTTTAAAATATATTTTCCAAAAATGGGTTGTTTCCCAAAACAAGTTTTCAAATGATTTTCAAAACCGGAAGGTTAAAAGGGAACCCCAGGAATGCATATTCCCACCTTAAACCTATCTACGGGCTCTCAAATTGTTGCTGTTAATTTGTTTTTGTAATAACCGTGGCATTTTGTGACGCCCCTAATACTGTTATTAGGTTTAGATCTCCAAAACCTGGTTAATCACGGTACCATACGGACGGCGGGTTTTGAAATGCATAATTTAAAACTTAACTAATAGCAATTTACATAGAAGGCTTTATTTTTGGAAAAAAATTGACATGTTGAGTTCGCAAGTTTAACAAATCAACACCTGTGAAATTATAAAAAGATAAATTTTATATCTAGAATATCAACTCCATATTTCTATAGTCCTTAATCAATATAAAAAAGGAAATAATCCTTATATCTAACAAAAATTCCAACGAGGTCCCAAATTAAAAGAGAAAAGCTTTACATCTCATATGAATTAAAATGAATACAACTTAATGATACAAACAATATTAATGGTACTAATATATAAGTCTTAAGTTACAGTCGTCCGCGGACGACTACAACTGTTTATGGTCATAAGATTTCTAATTCGTACTCGTATCGCCCCTAGTATGTACCTGCAAAACTGTTGGAAAATGCGAGTGAGCCAAACACGGGCTCAATGGGAACTATAAGGTTTTGTATAAAAAAATAATTTATAAAGCCATGCATGCGATGAATCATAATGAAAGTAGTTTTGTTATTATCATGCATATATATAAATGCCATTTCTATAACACTTTATGAAAATCTATAGGTTTATATATTGATGCAATGAAAATTATTTTACATGCAATGCATACCAAGTGCTATCTCATCCCTAAAAATATGATAAAACCTGTATCCAAAGGTACTGTCAAGATATATGTAATTAGTAATAACAAGGAATATACACCTCTAAAATATAATAAACCAAAATAAGGAATTGTATCATATTAATAAAAGGCATAAGAGAAGTATAGACGCTAATATTAAATCTGTCCATCTCGACCCACATCTGACGTCATCAAGATATTAAAATACTGTAACAACTTGGGATCCTTGAGATCAGGGAAAACGTTGTAATAAAATAGGTATTCTCAAGATATAAGTAAACTATTATAAATTCAATAAATCCCAATAACATTATAAGTTTATTCACAAAGTAAGTATAATCGTAAAACAAACGTAGGCACTAATCTTTTTAACATTAACCTCGTTTCCGTCCATCTCTCATCGAATATCTAGGATTTACTTTACAGTGCACTGCGATCCAGATCTAAGGCCCCAAGGCTAGGGTATGTATCACTCAAGGCTGGGTCCCCACGTGGACCACCTAAATGTATAGGGTATGGCGCCTCGCGTAGTCCCCTTAGCTGGACCATAGAGTATGTTGCTCCTAAAACAGGATCCTTCTACACAAATCATAGAGTATGCCGCTAATATAGCGGGGTCCCTCTACACGAACTAGGGTATGTAGCCACCAAGGCTAGGTCAACCCCATTGACCATTAGCGCCTTAAGAATCAAAACAATAATAGAAAGTATATTCAAATGGAGTATTCTTATATGAAATACATGCACGTAAGCGCACACACACACACACATATATATATATATGCCTATCTTTTAAGTCTCTCTCGATTCATATCTATATTATGTAGTTGGAGTTAATAGCCGTAGAGTCTACCTTGATTTAAAATGCATATATTATATGAGTGCCATTAAACTTAACAATACCATTACTTAACTATATCCACGCAATACTTGAACAACTCTAAAGAGAGAGTTAATAATTTACTAGAAATGATCTGTTGTTTCCAAAATGATAATTTTCCCACCAAGGTAATGAGATTAAAGGGCTAATGGCACGTGTATAATATCTACATAAAATATCATAATACAGACACGCAATTCCTTCCACAACTAAGGTTATGTAATCTCAATCTTTTTTATAATTATATACAATTACTAAATAAGCCCAAAAATGCATATAGGGAGATTTTGGTATATTTACCACATTAACTCCTTAACAACTCGATAATATGAGTAGGGAAATTATATGTATGGTATGCTTCAAGGTACCAAGTTCACATGAGAACATGTATGAGTCGTGTCAAGCATAAGCCCTCATTCTTAGCTCATAAAATGATACACATAAGCCCTAAACAAGTATAAGCGCTTATGCGCTAGTAAACATCACTTAGGGTTTATAATACTTCACACATACCTTCTTACTTTTACAATAAATATGATACAACAATAAGATCACAGAAAATTTAACACATACATGCCTAGATAGCAAACCCAAACCCCATGTGTGGATATCAATCCCCTTCATATGCAAAACTTCCATTTTTATTTAGAAAATAAGGATGTAATGATAATAATTGAAAATAAGGTTAGATACTAGTGTTCCTACCTTAGATAGGTTGATAGTCAAAGCTTCCAAGCGCTGGATCGAGTAGGAAAAGCATAAATTCTGAAATCCCCAATTTTGAGCTTCCAAGCCTTAGAAATGGTGGATTAACCATGGATGGAAGAATGGAGGTGATGACAAGCTTGGATGAGGCTATAGACTTAGGAGAGTCACTTATAAAATTTCTCCCTTGAGCTCTCTTATCTCTCTACAAAACATAAAAGGAAGCTTGGGTGAGAAATGGGTGAAAAAGGAATGGAAAGAGATGAACAAATGAGATGGGCACCCTCTGATCGATCAGAGGACACAAATTCTGAAATTCATCTTTTTGACAAAAATCTCAATTTTCGCGATCCATTTTGACCCCCGAAATGACTTAAATTCGATTGATCTTCAAACGAAAATTGTAGAGGGAAATGAGATAAAACCATGGCCGCAAATGGGGACTTATTTGGACTTCATATAAATAAGTTATGGCATTCCAAAGTTGGTTAAAAACTCATTTTGGCAAAAGTTCAATTTTTTGCTGTTAGAGGCCAAATTCAACTGTGGCTTCCTAAAATGCGTTCCAACCATGCACGCATACTTAATAACATTAAAATGAATTATTGGAAGTAGTGTCTCAACCTTGGAGGTCCTAGAACAAAAATTGGCCACTTCAATTGAGATTCGGCCTTAAACGAGCTGAAGAGGAGAATGATTGCAAAGATAAATACGGGATGTTACACATTTGCATTTGCATTTGAGCATGAGCATACTTATTTTAATACATTTATATGAGTTCAATTTTTATTTTGACATTTGAGATACAAATTTCATAAGTTCGATATGATTTGAGATTATTTTTATTGATAACTGTTTGATTTTGGTTACAGTGTTCCCACCTTTTACACTCTTGTTGTAATTTGCTCTGATTTATTTATCTTGGTCTTTGTTCTGATACATTTAACTATTTTAGATTCCTACATGTTTAGCTTACAAATTAAAAAGAAATAAAAATATTTTAGACAATTGTGCAACATTACCATTTCAATCATATCTTTTCTCTCAGAACTCCAATTTTGATGTTCTTGCTACTGAAAATTTTCCAATGAGGACATTTACTAGCTTAAAATTAGCTCTGAAGCCGCTGGTAACGCACAGTGATACGAAAACAGGGGCATTATGGTGATTTTCTTTTTTACTCCATTTAAGCTCTTATCTTCTACAAACTTCTTATTTTCCTCTGCTTTAAACCCACGAAAATCAGAGCAATTCTCTCTCGCTTTCTCTCTCTCACTCTCCCTCTCTCTCTCTCTCTCTCTTTCATCTTAAAACCTCAATTCATCACAAATTAAACCATTAAATCCATTATACTACTAGAAATCACAAGCTTGCAACATCATTATCAAGATTTCATCCTCCTCCTCCTTTGAATTATTCAATTCACCCAAGGAATCCTTCAAGCTCTTATACTCAACTACTCCAATTATTTATCAATTCTTTATTTATGGTGGGAACACGAGTAAATTTCTCTTATCTATTCTAATTTACATGTTTTATACTATAGATTGTTAATTTTTAGTTTCACCCACATGAATCCTATATTTACTATTTTAGAGAAGAGATGATTTTCTAAATTTCTATTAATTGAACTATGAAGTTGTGGGTAAATATAAGTATTTAGCATAATGATGGTATTTGATATATGAACTTGCAAGTTTGACTGTTATATGGGTTTTGAAGTCAAGTTTTGATGATAAACAATGAATTTGTCCTAGTTCACCTTACCCATAAACTATTGGTATAATTGAATAAGTTTACTTTGAAAATTGTTTATGGAATTTACTTTAGTGTTGGCACCTAAACTTGGTTTAAAGACACATTTAATGTAAATTGCATATTGTATGGATGTTATACTTGTACTTGTGGTTGGTTTGTAAGTTGGGATGGAGAGCCCCTCGGATGCAAAGACCGAAAATCGTGCACGAAAGCAAGAAAGAGGTGCCACCGTCACGGGGTGGGGAGCCCCTGGAATGGGGACCACCACATTAGCATTTACAAAGTAACTGTTCATTATGTATGTGTTACCTTAGCCCTTAAACATCTATACCATCTAATCCATGACCTGACCAGTCTATAGCCATCATGAAAGATCACCAAGTGGCCACCCAAGTCCGTTTCTAGCCTTAATCATTCCCAGAACACCTCCTGAACCAAGCCAACTCTCTCCAAATCCATACCCAGCCGAAGGCAACCAAACCAGAGACCTAGTAGCTCCACGTAACATTCCCCAACACATTCTCCCAGTTCATGCCAACATCAACCACCCACTTCATTAAGCCCCTGCCAACATCGTTGTACCACCGGCGCAAGATCCTGAAACCTTCTGGTTGAACCCTGAACATAACCAATCCCTTTAAAACCATAATCCTCAAGCCATCCTTGATGCAGATCATAATAACTTCTCGAAGACTAGCTTCACCATCATCGTTTGCATACACTGGGTGCAGAGGGTATATGTACTGAGGGTATCTCTAAGAAGATCCGAACAGCTCCCTGAAGACTAGCCTCACCATCATCGTTCATATACACTGAATGTAATACCCCGCCTTAATATATAGGACAACACCGTAATTAAGACCTGGAGTATTACTAACCCATCTTAGATTGGCTAAAATGGGTACATATGTAAATATATAAAGAAATTCAAATAGTAATATCATGTGTGTTAACAATATTTTCATAATCGTACTGATGATGATAGTACCGTACATAAACATGTATGCATGATACAGCCGTTACACAAAACCAATTAAATAAGTTCAAGCAATATATAACACTTCGGGCTAGCCGGGGCTTCCCAATATACCATATACACAACAAAAGATGAAAATCCGTATCAAGCTCATATTTCGATCCCGAACCGCCGTTCATTAAAATCACACGTCTCATGTGTACCTGTAATAGCTAGAAAATGGGGTGAGCTCACAGCTCAATAGGGGGGGGGGGTGAAGGGCATATATTCAAAAACAGTGTTATAAACATATCTTTTCAAACCACATGTAATTCATTAATAAATCAAGAACCATGTTCATCAATTGACTAGCATGCACGTGCTAATGCAATTTACCTGCCGTATCACCGTTTACCATACCGTAGAGAGCCTGAGCTGTAAGTATATTCCCATGCCACCGAGATGTCAAATCATCAAGCTGATACCCTGGGATCATTGTCCCGATCGCATATGAATATAGATAGCAACTGTCC